>JAODXP020000030.1:2588024-2633024 GCA_027497455.2 Sardinella longiceps
TACAACGTTTTCTATAGCTCCGCCTTTTCTAGAGCTCTGGCTACGACCAATCAAAGCAACAAAAAAGTTGATTCATTGAATTTGCAAACTTGTCACCATCCTGGATGAGCCCAATAACAATGGTTTGGTAATGATTTTGCGAAACTGGGGCGAGGAAAAACTCCCTTCTACTTGCATTAATTTAATACATTTTTAATGGGGATGGTCAGTGGCCACCTAAACCCCAGCTAGAGGCAACAGCAGAGGCAGTCATCTCCAAAAGACCCACAGGGAATGATGATACATCATAGCCTAGAAATCTAGACGTATCCTAAACGTGCCAAATAAATTAGTTCAGCCTGTACGTCTAGTAGCAAGCCATAGAGAATTTGATTGGATGATGCAGTTGGCGACATCTAATCACAACGCTCTAGGTGTTTAGGGCGGGCTTCGCCGAACACAACGGTCTTTTGAATTGGTGTTTACATCTTGTTCGTTCCTCCGATTGGCCATAGGCTATCCTGTTGCGTGCAGAAGTAGTTTGAAAGATAACAGCCTTGTTCCGCCCACGATTGAGTTCGGCCTATCTCTCAATGCCAGACTATACATTTTAATGATATAAGCTGGCCTGCCAGGAAAAATATACCATGCACCATCCCGAATTAAAAGAGGCATCAAAGAGGAGGGTTGTAAGTCTAGACTTATGCGTATTGAGAGTGTCCGCATTACAAAAGTAGAGAGGAAGAGAATTCCATAAGAAAGGTGCTTAGTACCAGAAAGCTCTTCCCCCTATCGTAGATTTTGAAATTGTAAATTTTTCAAGGAGATTAGCATTTTGCAATCTCAGGGGTCTACTGGATAAGCAGGTCTTTAATATAAATTATGCAGGAGCTAGCCTAGACCGTTAAGTGCTTTATGTCAGAAGGAGGATTTTAAAGTCAATTCAGCTGTTGACAGGCAGCCAATGTAGGGATGCAGATAGAGGAGATATGCTCATATTTTTTAGTCCTATTAACTGTTCTAGCTGCTTCATGTTGGCATGCTCTTATGCCACTACATAGTGCTGTAGTTTTGTTTGGCTACACCATACAGGCCTATTGCCTTATGCCACTCACAGCCAGCACCCTTCCTCCTAGACACAGAGACATGTTTATTTATTTATCAGAAGGAGGACAGGAGCCATGTGATGATGATTTGCTCCACACCAATTGGCAACTGCATCAATAAGTGCAGTACAGCCATTTGTGAAAGTAAAGAGAAATCAGACTGTTATTTCACACACAGGGTTGGCTATGACTGTAAGAGGGTAAAGGTTGGGATGAGTTTATGGAGAAGATAGCCTTAGGATTGGGTGAACTTGAGGTAGTGCTGTAGGCGCCGGCGGTAACAAAAGTGTGCATGAGGGGAGGATGGGCTAAAGCAGCAGTAGGCTACCCAAAACTTTCCATAAAGCCACCCATACACCAGTAGATTCCACCTAAGGCCCCCAATATGGAAAGTGTGTTACTAAACAAAGTGACACTGAGTACTGTGATTTTAAGGACTTGTCAAAGCAAGAAAAACATTTGGGGCCCTTGGGACACATTTATTATGAAATTGGGCCTAATTAAGAATTATATGAATACGCAGTATTCAACATAAAAGCAATGAGAGAACAAGAAAATGTATTCTTTTTCTAAGCATTTTATTTTCCCGACATAAATAATAGGAATAATAACACTAATCACTAATCATCATGTGACAACTTGTACTTGGGGACTTCATGTCGTGTCGCCAGACACCACAACATCAGTTTGGACGTTTCCTGTTCGACAGAAACATGATGAGAATTCCATTGCAGTACCACCCTTTAAACAGTAGTCTGTAACAACATGTAATCAATGAAGTCATACTCACAGCATCCATACAGTTTGTTGATCCTCAGGATGTCAGTGGTGGACATTCCCTGTCTCTGCCCGATTTGCACATTTGGGTTTGGAATGGGAGTGATTGTTTCCCTTCCATACTGGGTTGTAAAAGCGTATCTATAGAAACATGTGACATATTTCAGTTCAATTCAGTTAAATTTTATTCGTAGAGCGCCAAATACAATACAATTCAATGCAAATTTTCTTCACAGCACTTTACAGACAGTACGAGGAGCACTCATGACTTTTAGGTCTAATGATGGATAACATGCTGTCCTTGGTATTGACTAACTAACATACTGTAGCATGAGTACAGAATATTGTCTGACATTATTAGATGGAAGTCAAATCATTCCAACTGTTGACAAGGCTTTTGATTAATAATTTATTATTCTTACCTCCCATAATGCATCACAGAGGAGTAGTCATATGGACTGTTCAGGTTGTTGGTGTATTGTTTCCGAAAGTTGTAACCCCTTCCTGCCAAAAGAAGAATAAAGACTTTTTGTTGACTTTTAAACCTAATAAATTAATATTTTCCAATCAGATTTGTCCACAAATTAAAAGAATTCGGCTCTAAATACATCTCTGTTCAAGAGTCTACAGCATAGCGCTCTAGAATAGAAGCTGTAGAGCTGGGGTTCTCAAAGTTTGGATAGGAGAGGGCCAATTATGGGGCCCACTGAGGGCCACTGAAAATATTTTAAGTTGCATCTCTACAGTTTATATTTTGCATTTATTGTAATAAATAAATACCTAAATATGCTGCTACACACCACTAAACAGAAATTCATTCTTTCAAAGCAACGTACAGTTTTAACAGTTTTACATTATCAGATGTTAGGGCCACCAGAAATGTTTCCAAGGGCCGCCATTGGCCCCTGGGCCGCGCTTTGAGAGCCAATGCAATGCTCTAGAGCAACAAGGAGTGTTGCTTACCTGAGTTGATATATTCCCAGTTGATTCTCACATACTGGTCTCTGTCACTCCTGGTTTGCTCATGGTAGAAGCCCAGAGCGTGGAGAAGTTCATGCTGGATGATGCCATAGTACACACAGCCATTCTTGTAGAGAGAGACCACCTGTTTGCCTCCTGTCCTGCCAAGCATGGAGTAGCACCTGAAAAAAGGGAGAATATTGATTAAATTACTGTTGGGTTCCAGAGATATAACTAATTTTGCACACTAGCGGGTCTTAGCACTGATACCGCTCAAATAATTTTATGTGATGAAGCTTGATATTTTCTGTGTGAACAAAATATTCTCTCCATTCAAACATTGCTGATATTTCAAATTTTATTCAAACAACCGAGATGAATATTTGTCCATTTGAAGTTCACTTTTACTATGTGAGGTGTGTTGTAATTAAAGCATACTGCATCAAAGCCAGACCACTGTAATTGTTGTTGAGGGATTACATTTTTTTTTTTTTAAAAAAAACTTTCTAATCCAGATGTTGACCATGGAAGGAAACAATATTTGCCACAGAAACTCACCCCTGCTTGCTCTCAATGCTGATGTGGTCACTCTGAGTTGAGCGAGGGACAAACTCAACACAAGTTTTGCTCTTGAAGGTAGCCATGGCATATTCAATCTTCTTCCTCTCATAGGAAGCTGGGAACCACAGCAAATATTCATGATAAACATATCAATAAATACGTATATATTCTGAGTAAAGATGATTTAACCATGTATAAAATTGTAAAGAGTACGACGCATAAATTGACTCACAGAAATAGGGGCTCATTGTGTAAGGCACCTCAACTCTCCCATTTGCAGATTTCCTCCATAAGCAGTGGTTGTTCCAGCAGGCCAGAGCATTCCTGGTTCTTGGCACTAGAAGATCTCCTTCAATTAGAATTTCACTGGATGCTGCAAGATTATTTTTTAAAACAGATATTAACAGTTAGTTTCTGCAAGCCATGAAATCAAGGTATGTAGCAATTAATGTGTTTAAACAATGTGAATCAGACCATTGTTGATAGTCAGAATCTGTGTAGTCAGGTCTACACTGTCAGTGTCTTCGTCGAAAATCTCATTTTTATCCCCATCCTCCTAGAGAGAAGGAAACAGGTAGCAATGAAACTGAGGAAACCCACCACACACTTTGTAGTGAAGTTCTGAGAATCGCATCCAGTCTTACCAGGAGAGGAAGAGCCTTGGACAGGCCAAGCAGCAGCACTAGAAGGGAGATGGAGGTTCTGAGGTCCATGTTGCTTCAGTGTGTGGAGATGCTGTGGACGACTCCTTCACTGGGGCTCGATGTTGGAGACCCATCTCACCTGAGCTTTTATACAGGCGCGACTCCGTACAGGTGTGTCTGCAGGGGGATTTAGGTCTGCTGTCAGGGTCAGGTTTCTAATGGAAGCTCTTATGGGAGGACACCGCCACCTCTCCCAGAAGGTCAACAACATGACAAAGATGCACTCTATATTTTTTACAGGAGGGCTTGCCTTAAAGCAACACCATGGAACTCTATACTTCAATCCACAGCCATGTTGCTCAAGGTCACCATGTGTCCACACACAGATTGAGAATGATATCATTTTAAACATTGTACAGTAGTGGGGTTCTCCCATAAGAGCTTCCATTAGAAACCTGACCCTGACAGCAGACCTAAATCCCCCTGCAGACACACCGGCTGTATTAAAGCTCAGGTGAGATGGGTCTCCAACACCAAACCCCAATGAAGGAGTTGTCCACACACTGAAGCAACATGGACCTCAGAACCTCCATCTCCCTTCTAGTGCTGCTGCTTGGCCTGTCCAAGGCTCTTCCTCTCCTGGTAAGACTGATATGATTCCCAGATCTTCACTACAAAGAGTTTGGTGGGTTTCTTCTGTTTCATTGCTACCTGTTTCCTTCTCTCTAGGAGGATGGTGATGAAAATGAGATTTTTATCGAGGACACCGACAGTGTGGACTTAACTACACAGATTCTGACTATCAACAATGGTTGGTTTCACTTTGTTGAACTAATTAATAGCTATCATGATGGCTTGCAGAGACTAACTATGAGAACAATTTCATGCTGCAGCATCCGGTGAAGTTCTAATTGAAGGAGATCTTCTGGTGCCAAGAACCAGGAATGCTCTGGCCTGCTGGAACAACCACTGCTTATGGAGGAAATCTGCAAATGGGAAAGTTGAGGTGCCCTACACAATGAGCCCTTATTTCTGTGAGTCAAGTTGTTCATCTTAGTCTTTACGATACTATTTATATTTAAATAATCTTCACTCAGCACTCACTCAACTTGATATATGTATTATTTATGTTTTCCAGCTTCCTATGAGAGGAAGAAGATTGAATATGCCATGGCTGCCTTCAAGAGCAAAACTTGTGTTGAGTTTGTTCCTCGCTCAACTCAGAGTGACTACATCAGCATTGAAAACAGGCAGGGGTGAGTTTCTGTGGCAAATATTGTTTCCTTCTTTCTATCTTAGAACATTTCTTTTAAATGTAATCCCTAAACAGCTATTACTGTGGTCTCATGTACAATAGGCTCTTAGAGGACACCTCAAGTAAGAAGAGTTTCAAGTACAAATATTGATTTATCTTGAGTGTCTGAATAGAAATGCATATATCTGTGATGTTTGAATGGAGAGAATATTTGCACAGACAGAATCAAATGAGATTGTCATGTGAGATTAGTTGAGCTATGTATGTTCTAAGACCCATGCTTTGTGATAAGTAGGGTCTGAAATTAGGTATAAAATAACCTAGAACCCAGTATTAATGTAGTCATTATACTCCTGTTATTTCTGAGGTGCTACTCCATGTTTGGAAACGCTATACATTATAGTCTGGCTTGTCAGGCTATATTTCTTTGACAAAAAGCTTTTATCAAGATTTATCACGGGTTAAGATTCATTTTGATATGATAAAATAGGAATCCATCTGTAATGCATTAATTTATGCTGCTGTTTTTTTCTCAGGTGCTACTCCATGCTTGGCAGGACAGGAGGCAAACAGGTGGTCTCTCTCTACAAGTATGGCTGTGTGTACCATGGCATCATTCAGCATGAACTTCTCCACGCTCTGGGCTTCTACCATGAGCAAACCAGGAGTGACAGAGACCAGTATGTAAGAATTAACTGGCAATATATCAACCCACGTAAGCTACATTTTCTGTTTATCTTTCATGAATGTTTTT
The DNA here is from genome assembly GCA_027497455.2 of Sardinella longiceps. Lineage (NCBI taxonomy): Eukaryota > Metazoa > Chordata > Actinopteri > Clupeiformes > Clupeidae > Sardinella > Sardinella longiceps. The sequence goes on from JAODXP020000030.1 coordinate 2,594,061, forward strand.
AAATCTGAGTTTTTGTTTTGTGTGTGGACAAGTTAACAAATCTGATTGAAAGATTATTGGTAACACTTAAAGTCTGTATCCATAAAGCATTCATAAAGGCTTATAACACATTCATAAAGTCTTATAACTGATGAAGTTAGTGTTGACTGTTTATACATTATCATGACTGTACTCATAAAGCATTATAACTTTTAAGCCTTTAAAACCTGAAGTGTCACACAGTATTTTAATGCTTCAGTTCAAATGTTTCTGATTGCTCATGCCACATAATGATGAGTTACAAGCGCTCTGTGCATATCCAATGTAAAGTAAAACTAACAGAAAATTATTCATTGAAATTAATAAGTTACCATTACAGATATTAGAGATATGTTTCGCTAATATCAAAAGGCCAAAGAAGCTTATAATGCTTTGTGTCACTTTAAATTATAAAGGCTAATAAATAATATTATAATGCATATAATTATAATATTGCTTATAAGCCATAGTGAATGCATTATAACCCTTTATGAAAGCATCTATAATGCGCCTTATACTGGATTCATAGAAAGTCTTACCAAATTATAGGTTTAAGAGTCAACAATATTACTGAATGTATGCTTATTCTCCTTTTGGCAGAAATGGCTTACAACTTTCGGAAACAGTACACAAACAACCTGAACACTCCATATGACTACACCTCTGTGATGCATTATGGAAGGTAAGAAAATGTCCACAGCAAAACCAAATTATTTTTCAAGAGCTTTGTTGAAATTACTGACCATGTACATCTCCATAGATATGCTTTTACAACCCAGTATGGAAAGGAAACAATCACTCCAATTCCAAATTCAAATGTACAAATTGGACAGAGACGGGGAATGTCCATCATTGACATCCTGAGGATAAATAAACTGTATGGATGCTGTGAGTATGACTATGACCTCATGTATAATGGCATAGTATACTCATGTTTATGATCAACTATCTTGTTAATATTACTGAAAAAGTGGGAATGTGCAAAGTAATTTTGGTCATTTTTTTCCCCAACAGGAGATGCTCAAGCCTGTAGCACTCATATTACCACATGAACTGATTGAGCATAAGTTCTGTTGACTGTGACCGTTCTTTCCTCTCATATTGATATTACTGGAAAACAAAATAGGAAAAGAATTCATTATATTAATTCAATTCAACTCAATTTAATTGTCCTTGCAGCATAGAGACAATACAAGGAGCACCCATGAGTACGGGGGCAAGAAAAAAAAACTCTTTGTAGTATTTCATTTTAGGAAGAAACCTTGGGCAGATCTATGTCTCATGGGCTCAACCCAACTGCCTGGAGCCCAATGAAATTCCCGTACGGTATAGTCTAGTGATGGTTTTGACAAAGTAACATTGTAGCAATGTTGAGTATAGAATATTGTCTATATATTAATGTCTCACTGAACACTGCAAGAGTATTTTCATTATTACAGGAGTCCTAGTGAATGATTATTTTTTATTTATTTTTATTATCAGCAAAATGATTGAACAATATTTAAAAACGACATTGGCTATGTGCAGACCAATAAGATATTTTACACCACATACCATCAACTGTACTAGTACTTATTTAAAGAATAGCTATTTGCATTTTTACAAAAATAGCTTAGGATAAGCTTTGAAATCACTTTACTTGTAAAGTAACATGTACTTGAAAGAATGAGGCTGCTTATAATAATAAATAATAATTTGTAGAACTGAACTCTTTGGTCCTTGATTGTGATTGGTTGAATCACGTTCAATGCTAGTTGTAGTAAAATCCCTGACTGCATTTCATTCTACAATTCTGAGCCAAAGGATAGTGAAGGGTAGCTGCACTTGTGCGATACTTGGCAACCATTCAGCAAGAGGACATACATTATTTGGTGGAGTAATTGTAAATGATGAATTAGTTGCTGTATTTTTCATTGTTATGTCTTCCTTTAGGCCTATTGTCTAAGTTGATGTGTTAACATTAGAAATGCAATAAACTCATCGACCAACAAGCTGCCGTCCTGACTGATGTCCTCAACATCTGTCTGTGCTCCTCTGTTGTCCCTACCTGTTTCAAGTCCACAACCATCTTTCTTGTACCAAAGAAATCCACAGTGACCTGTGTAGATGACTACTGCCCAGTTGCACTTACAGTCGAAACCATTGACAGTACACATCACACATCAGAGACACAAAACCTTTTTTTTTTTTTTTCTGTCTAACATTGAATCAGAGTAAACTTTATCCTGTTTTAAATGTCAAAATAAAGAGATAACTATTTTAGAGAGTTTTTTTTTATTTATTGACATCAGTCAAAAGCTGTCACTTTCTTAGTATTTGATAGTGTGAAACGGCTTTGGAGTATCAGTTTTCTCAATGGTTTGCTGAAATTTTGTCTCATTCCTCTCAGAATTGGTGTAACTGGTACAGGTTTTTTCAGGCCTTCTTGCATGCATACTCCTTCTCAGTGCTTCAACATAGCCATACAATTTTATTGTGTCGCGATGCTTCATTTATAAAGGCTTGTATCACTCTCAGAAAGTCTGCTTGTACATTCTGATGATTGTGTTATAAGGCAATATATAATGGTAAAGTCGTCCACTTACCAAGTCCGACAAAGTGCAGTGCACTCAGTTCCCAACACTCTATTTCATTGTTTCCACTATAACCCCGCACACCAGCGCCGAACTCTGCCACCGATGTATAGAGGTGTATGAAAATAGTCAAATTCGAAAGTGCTCCGCAATGCTGTTACCTTTAAAGGGATGTTTCCGATTCAACTCCACCCAGGGTTCTTTGAACCGTGACATCCAGCCAAGTCTAACACTGGCCAAGTTAGTAAGCTAGGCAGAATAGCTCAGTGCAAGCGCTATTGGAATTTGAGCCTAACTCCAAAATGACTAGCCTGACATAGCCCGCCCATAATACGAATGTTCATACGTATCATGGTCTGGGCACGGTCCTCTGGGGCGTATTTACCTCGGTAGGGAGTCTACCGGCCAATAAGCGAAGCTGATTAGACGAGCTGTCCAATCGTTTCAAACCAGAGGTGAATGCCCTCCCCCCCGCAGTATAATCGCGTCAGGTTAAACAACCTCCAGACCATGAATACGGATGAACAGCAGTATTATGGTTGGGCTATGACAGGCTACAAAATTACTACACGTTACCAAACTTTGCACTTTGGTATAAATTGTGCTATATTTTAACAACTTATTTACTTTCAAGTGCCCAGTGCATATTCCAATTAAAGTGAGATGGACACATAGTAACTCATGAAGGCATCAATTATTCAAGGCATCATTAGAGCAAAAAGTAAAAAGGGATGTATAGGGATAACTCATGGTCATAAGTCTTTGTAAATACATTATAAGCTTTTATTAATGCATTTTTTTGCTTTAAGAATACATAATCAAGTATTATCCTATTTGGACTTATACTAGCTTGTGGAGGAAAATTACAGACATAGGGTGGTACTCTCCCAGGTGCTTAGAGGAATTATCAACACATAACCATGCTGTCAATCAACACATAGCCGTGCTATTTTATAGTGCTAAGCGTTATTGATAGCCACCACAATGACCGAATTTCATGCGACGCAGACTGAGATGGCGAAACGGCAACTAACACTAACGGATGGGGCATGTTAAAACGAAATCTAATCCATTTGGTTTAGTTTTGACATGCCCCATTCTGTTACCGTTAGCTGTTGTTTCGCTATCTCAGTGTGTGTTGCGCAGAATTCGGTCATTGTGGTGGCTTTCAATGGCACTTAGCACTATACAACAGCAGAGCAATGTGTGGATTCACTCCGGATGATTCCTTTAAGTCCAAAAATGTGCTTAATGCAGGCTGAGACGCATGGTGCTAAGCACCTTTTTAGACATAAGCACTTGGCAGAATTGAATTGAATATTCAGTATTCAACATAAAAGCAATAGAACAACAACAGAATGAATTCTTTTTATGCATTTTATTTTCCTGGCATATATAATAAGAATAGTAGTCAGAGTCACTGATCATCATCTGAGAACTTGTACTTGGGGACTTCATGTTGTGTCACGCCAGACAGCACAGCATCAGTTTGGACATTTCCTGTTAGACAAAAACAGTATCAGAATCCAAATGCAGTGTCACCTTTTATTAAGAAATGGTCTCAGATACTGTTATAAATGAGGTGGTACTCACAGCATCCATACAGTTTGTTGATCCTCAGGATATCAGTGGTGGACATTCCCTGTCGCTGTCCAATTTGTACATTTGAGTTTGGAATTGGAGTGATTGTTTCCTTTCCATACTGGGTTGTGAATGCATATCTATAGAAACATACATGATCAGTAATTTCAAACCATTGATAAGGCTCTTAAAAACTAATTTGAGTGCCATTTACTTACCTCCCATAATGCATCACAGAAGAGTAGTCATATGGCGTGTTCAGGTTGTTTGTATATTGTTTCTGAAAGTTGTAACCCATTTCTACCAAAACGAGAACATATTCAGTTGGCTATTAACCATGCTAATCATTTCAATAAGATTAATTAACATGTACACAGATTGAAATGATTCAAGTTAACATATATTTTTGTTAGTGTGATGAAGAGTTAACAGGAAATTCATCTTACGGCGGTTGATGTTTTCCCAGTTGATTCTCACATACTGGTCTCTATCACTCCTGGTTTGCTCATGGTAGAAGCCCAGAGCGTGGAGAAGTTCATGCTGGATGATGCCATGGTACACACAGCCATTTTTGTAGAGAGAGACCACCTGTTTGCCTCCTGTCCTGCCAAGCATGGAGTAACACCTGAGAAAAAACAGGAGCATAAATGAATGAATTTTTATCATAACAAATCTCATTAAATTTGTCATACAATTTGATTGACAAAAGGGACAAAAATAGTCTCAGCCAAATTGTGAAGGTGACTGGGAAGCTGATTGGAAGTCCTCAGCTATCCTTACAGTCAATTTATGAGAAACAGGTTATCCAGGGGGCAAAAAATGTACTCAGATTAAATAAATTAACTCAGATTAATCCTAATGGATATGTTTCCACTTTCATGGCATGTATTATGTTCCATTTCAGATAGAAAATGGCTCAGCTATCAAGTCCAACTATACAAAGATTATGGCCTAGCTCCTAACTGTCCAACAACATGTTTGGGGAATCCTTGGGCATAAGGGATAGGTGTGAATTGCCCCATTTGAGAAGAACAAAGTCGGGTCTTTACAGGGCAAAATAAGGATCCAACATATCCTAGCATCCAAATTCTTACTGGAGGAAATGATTTGCAATTAAAAGTGATTAATCACGATTAATCATTGCAAAATTTTGTGATTATTCAAATTCATTATTTTTTAAAATCGTTTGACAACACTAAAAAATACTTGTTTAATGTGCAATGTATCCCAATTTTGTTATTTACTGACATGTGGCTCTTATAGACATTATTCATAAATGTGAGAGCAACATCATAGTTGTTGTAGTGCATTTGTCTTTTAAAAGACAAGTCAGACATTGACCATAGAAGGAGACAATATGTCCAAAAACAAACTCACCCCTGCCTGCTCTCAATGCTGATGTAGTCACTCTGAGTTGAACGAGGAACAAACTCAACACAGGTTTGTCTCTTAAAGGCAGCCATGGCATATTCAATTTTCCTCCTCTCATAGGAGGCTGGGAAACACAGCAAATATTCATCATGGAGGCATTAAGAAGATGATTTAACTAGCTATACATTTTAAAGAGTAAATCTAACAAATTGACTCACAGAAATTAGGGCTCATTGTGTAGGGCACCTCAACTTTCCCATTTGCAGATTTCCTCCATAAGCAGTGGTTGTTCCAGCAGGCCAGAGCATTCCTGGTTCTTGGCACCAGAAGATCTCCTTCAATGAGAATTTCACTGGAAGCTGCAAGATGAAATGCATTTTTATTCATGGTTGGTCTGTGCTCTCAAGTGAATGAACAGTATGTATTTATTAATGTGTTTAATTAATGTGAAACAGACCATTGTTGATAGTCAGAATCTGTGTAGTTAAGTCCACACTGTCAGTGTCCTCGAAGAAAATATCATTTTCATCCCCATCCTCCTAGAGAGAGGGAAACAGAATGAAAGTATGGAAACAGAAAGAAACACCAAAAACTTTGTGTTGGAGTTCTGAGAATCACATCCAGTCTTACCAGGAGAGGAAGAGCCTTGGACAGGCCAAGCAGCAGCACTAGAAGGGAGATGGAGGTTCTGAGGTCCATGTTGCTTCAGTGTGTGGAGATGCTGTGGACGACTCCTTCACTGGGGCTCGATGTTGGAGACCCATCTCACCTGAGCTTTTATACAGCCCTCCACAGGTGTGTCTGCAGGGGGATTTAGGTCTGCTGTCAGGGTCAGGTTTCTAATGGAAGATCTTATGGGAGGACACCACTATTCTGTCTACAATGTTTAAAATGTTCTCATTCTCAATCCTACTGTGGGCACTTGGTGATCTTGAGCAAGAGGCCTGAGGATTGATTTACACTACATTTCTCCTTTACTTGACTACAAAACAGTCAAGCAGTTGATCACCAAAGTCAATTTCATCTCATACTTCTAACTATACAGCGTGTAAAGTTTAAGTATTATTACTTAGTTAAAGGAGAAATCCAGTGTAAATTATTCTTTAAAGACAACATTCAAGTACCTAAAAAAGAGAGCTATTGAATGATTCATACCAGATATCTCCTTTCATATGCATTCTGGTGAACCATTTTATGGTCGATGTTAAGACGGAATTGTTCTAAGCAATAGCTTTTGTCAATAAGGAGGTGTAAACTTGAAACAGATCGGCTGCCAGTACTGCTAGCAGTCTGAATAAAGTTGTCCAAGGTCACAGTTGCTTTCACCATTCATCTGATTGGATCAAGAACCAATTAGTTGTATAATAGTCACTGATGTTGAATGTTGAATAGCCTTTAACATTGTTATTTGGGGCTAAATCTATAGAGTACTATGGCAAGCCATCCTGAGTGCGAAGTAATTACATCTTTGTGAAGTTGTTGACCTTCTGGGAGAGGTAGTGATGTCCTCCCATAAGAGCTTCCATTAGAAACCTGACCCTGACAGCAGGCCTAAATCCCCCTGCAGACACACCTGTGGAGGGCTGTATAAAAGCTCAGGTGAGATGGGTCTCCAACATCGAGCCCCAGTGAAGGAGTCGTCCACAGCATCTCCACACACTGAAGCAACATGGACCTCAGAACCTCCATCTCCCTTCTAGTGCTGCTGCTTGGCCTGTCCAAGGCTCTTCCTCTCCTGGTAAGACTGGATGTGATTCTCAGAACTCCAACACAAAGTTTTTGGTGTTTCTTTCTGTTTCCATACTTTCATTCTGTTTCCCTCTCTCTAGGAGGATGGGGATGAAAATGAGATTTTCTTTGAGGACACCGACAGTGTGGACTTAACTACACAGATTCTGACTATCAACAATGGTCTGTTTCACATTGTTTAAACACATTAATAGCCACATACACTTGTACACTTGTAGTGCACAGACTAACCTTGAATAACTTTTTAATGCATTTCATCTCGCAGCTTCCAGTGAAATTCTAATTGAAGGAGATCTTCTGGTGCCAAGAACCAGGAATGCTCTGGCCTGCTGGAACAACCACTGCTTATGGAGGAAATCTGCAAATGGGAAAGTTGAGGTGCCCTACACAATGAGCCCCTATTTCTGTGAGTCAATTTCTTTGTCATATGTTTTAAAATTCTATTTATATTTAAATATTTTTCACTCAGCATATGCATTGATACATTATTATTATACAAATGTGTTTTACAGCTTACTATGAGAGGAAGAAGATTGAATATGCCATGGCTACCTTCAAGAGCAAAACTTGTATTGAGTTTGTTCCTCGCTCAACTCAGAATGACTACATCAGCATTGAGAGCAGGCAGGGGTGAGTTGTTTGTGTAGCAAATATCATCTTCTTCTATGGTCAAAATCTGGCTTAAGACATTTCTTTTGAATGTAATCCCTCAACAATTATGACAGTGGTCTTACTTCTAATAGGCTCTTATTAGAGCACACACACCGTTTGGCATGAACTTCAAATCAATAGGATTCATCCCGAGTCTCTGACTAGAAATGCAACTGCCAGTGATGTTGAAATTAAAATAATTTTTGTTCACACAGACATAATCAAGCTTTATCATGTAAGTTAAGTTTAGCTGTGTCAGTGCTAAAACCCATGGTTTACAGTCTAAAATCAGTTATTTAGTGTCTAAAATTAGTTATAATCTGGAACCCAACTGTAATACTGTCATTATGCTCTTGTTTTCTCTCAGGTGCTACTCCATGCTCGGCAGGACAGGCGGTAAACAGGTGGTCTCTCTCTACAAGAATGGCTGTGTGTACCATGGCATCATCCAGCATGAACTTCTCCACGCTCTGGGCTTCTACCATGAGCAAACCAGGAGTGACAGAGACCAGTATGTGAGAATCAACTGGAAATACATCAACCGCCGTAAGATGAATTTCCTGTTCATGCCTCTTAGCACAAACAAAAACGAATGTCAATCTTTTGACAGATTTAAATGAAAACCTATGAATACCTCTAAAAGCAAACACTAATGGGGGATGTTTGTTTCTTTTTGTTTTGGCAGAAACGGTTTACAACTTTCAGAAACAATACACCAACAACCTGAACACTCCTTATGACTATTCCTCTGTGATGCATTATGGAAGGTAAGAAACTGGCACCCAGCAAAAACAAATTATTTGTTAAGAGCCTTGGTGAAATCACTGACCAAGTGTGTTTCTATAGATATGCATTCACAACCCAGAATGGACAGGAAACAATCACTCCAATTCCAAATCCAAATGTACAAATTGGACAGAGACAAGGAATGTCCCCCACTGACATCCTGAGGATCAACAAACTCTATGGATGCTGTGAGTATGACAATGACCTGATTTTGGTGTTTGTGTCCAACTGTATCTTCAAGATTATTAAGAAATTAATTTAGATTATTCTTTTTTCTTACAGGAAAATGTAGCATCAGCTACACTTCAACATGAGCTGATTGAGAACCCACAAGAGTTCCCACAAGTTAATTATTGACTGTTACAATTGTTTCCTGTCATGTTGATTTTACTGGGAAATAAAAAAAGATGGAAAAGAATTGATCATTAATGCCTCACTGCTTTCAACACTGCAAAAGAATATATTTGAATATATGTTCATAATTAGTCCTGATTGGTTATTACTCAGCCTGCTTCGTATCCACACAATCAGCATTATGAAAACGATTAAAGAATAATTTAATCAAAAAAATTAAAGCAAAACTATGCCGTTTTTGTTGTAAAACTAGTGAACAAGCTTTCTAAAAGGCACACAAAACCTTCTAGACATTTTCTTACTGGCACGGCTAGAACATTAGCTTATTATAGCTTTAAAGGAATACTCCATCTTTTTATTGGTTATTCACCCCCTTACTTGAAGTTAAATATGTGGGTAAAGGCATGTGGGTCTCAGTGCATGCATTTTCCTAGTCTGGCAGTATCAATTTTAACTTCTTCTTAGCTATCTTGCTACTAGCTTCTTAGCTAGTAGCAAGATAGCAACTCTTTGGCAACTTTACCTTCTAGTGCATATGCTAAGTTATAGCTAAAATTGGGGTTAAGGGAAATGCTTGCACTGAGACCAAAATGCTTTTACCCACATAATGTAAGTCCAGGCAAGACTGTAAATAACCAAATTTAATAAAAAGGTGGATTATTCCTTTAATAATAGCCTTTACTAATATTATACAGTATTTAGATTGGTATTAGATGGCAGTATACTGTAGTTAGCAATGTCATGCTGCAATGGGTTTTCTTTTATTTTGTGGTGGTTTCCTACTATAGCTTGACAAGCCAGACTATAACACATATTATTTAACCTGGCGTCAATGCATACTGCAGCTCATGGAATTTTTCAAACTGCCTTATTTATGGCTCTGGCTACGACCAATCAGAACGACGAAAAAGTTGATTCATTGATTTTGAAGGCTTGTCACCCTCCTTGATGAGCCCAATGGCAATGATTTGATAGGCTTTGGGTTTCGTGAAATGGCAGAGTCATGGCAGAGTGTAGCCAGAGTCATTCTCACTGCACTTGGGTCTTAAACTTGCTGCTCTGTCAACTACAACCAAACCCACAGCATGGGGGTTGAACACTCTAACCACTGAGCTGATAAGCCCAGGCTTCCAAGTCAGCAGTTAGACGCAGTTTTTGAATCATTGGGTTGTGAGGATTTACACAGACGGCCACCAGCTAGCTGAGCTAGTTGCCATCCGTTACACTCAACCCCCAAATCCTCACTCTGATCCAGGTCATGGCACCAATGTAGCCGGAGCCATTCTCACCGTTCTCAGGTCTTGAACTTGTCCCTCTGTCAACTACAACAGTCGAACGCTCTAACCACTGAGCTGAAAAGCCCAGGCTTCCAACAAGTTCTTGAATCATTGGGTTGTGAGGATTTAAACTTATTGCCGCCAGCTAGCCGAGCTACTTGGCATCTGTTATATGCAGACATGGGTCTATATTTGATTTCCAGTGGTGGGATGAATATTTTTATAGATATCTGTTGGAATGTTTGATGTTGAAGTGAAGTTAAAGGACTGATATTGAATGATTAACTAGCTGGCTGGCCCGGTTGACAACAATCGCCCCAGGTAGTCCTGTAAAAACTTGAGGATGACAATGAATTCCCGTTAGAGACATTATTCTTCAAATACACACATGCCCTCAACTATGGGATGGACTAACTATAACAGCCGTGGTAAAGGCCTCGGGAAAAAGGTGGAAAAATCTGTGGCAAAAGCCTTGGTTTATTCAAGGGGACGCACGGCAAAGGAAGAAATGTCCAGAAATCTCAGTGAAGGAATTAACTTTCTCCTGCTCATGAAACTGTGGTTGTGATCCGACATGACTGTCGTCGACTTGAGGCGGAACAGTCCAAATGAAGGTTAATGAGAATATAGAAACTATATGTCCAAAAGCTGTTCACATGCACCTCATGCGTGCCCACAGATCTCTAGCTACACAGGATTGGTTGAACACTCTGTGACCCCAGGTTTCCATGTGGCACACAATGCGTGATGCACAGCTGTCTTTGCATACAAACATTCCAGTATTCGGTCACCTTACACACTGCACATTTCTGAACAATATCTCATACTCAATATTTATACTCTGCCAACAAAAGTATTGCTTCTTTAGTTATATAAGGGAATTGTAGACATTGATGGACTAATGCTGTAATATTGTTTGGCTACACCACAGGCCTAATTGCCTTACAGCACTCACAGCCAGCAACCCTTCCTCCTGGACACAGATACATGTTTATTTATTTATTTATTTATCAGGCTAAGGAGGACAGGATGTGAATTGATAAGACAATGAGGAGAGTTTGCTCCACACAAACTGTTAGCAACTGCATTAATAAGTGCAGTAAAGCAAAGTGAAATCAGACAGGCTGTTTTTTCACACACAGGGTTGGCTATAAGAAGGTAAAGGTTAGGTTGTAATGAGTTTATGGAGAAGATAGGTAAGGTTGGGATGAGTTTATGGAGAAGATAGCCTTAGGATTGTGTGGAGGTAGTGCTGTAGGCGGTAACAAAGTGTGCATGAGGGGAGGATGGGCTAAAGCAACAGTAGGCTACCCAAACTTTTCCACCCATATACCAGTAGATTCCACCTAAGGCACCCAATATGGAAAGTGTGTTACTGAACAAAGTGACAGGAGTCTACTGTGAGAAAATTCAATTTTAAGGACTTGTTTTAGACAAAGAAGAAAGAGGCAAGTCGAAGCAACATAATAATAATAATAATAATAATAATAATAATAATAATAATAATAATAATAATGGGGCACAATTTTTATGCGTGACTAATTTATAATGCCTCATTCTTTGGCAATTTTTTTTTCTTTTCACAATGGCATTAGATGTTTAGTCAAATGGATTGACAGTTCTTTTTCTTTCTTTTCTTTTTTTTTTTTGAAAAAAAAAAATAGCTGTACATTTTAGCAGAAATAGCTGGCTAACTAACAAGTGCAAATGTTTACGTCAGCCATGACTGGATGTGTTTGAATGTCAGCCAATTGGAACAAAAAAAGATGTATAAAGACTTACAAATTAATAAAAACAATTATAACAACATATAGGCTACACATTTATTATGAAATTGGACCTAATTCTGAACTATATAAATACACAGTGCTCAACATAAAAGCAATGGGACAACAACAAAATGAATTTTTTTAAGCATTTTATTTTCCTGACATAAATAATAGGAATAATGGTCACAATCACTAATCATAGTGTGACAACTTGTACTAGGGGACATCATGTTGTGTCACACCAGACAATGCAGCATCCGTTTAGACGTTTCCTGTTAGACAGAAACATGATCAGAATTCCATTGCAGTACCACCCTTTAAACAGTAGTCTGTAATAACATGTAATCAATGAAGTCATACTCACAGCATCCATACAGTTTGTTGATCCTCAGGATGTCAGTGGGGGACATTCCCTGTCTCTGCCCGATTTGCACATTTGAGTTTGGAATGGGAGTGATTGTTTCCCTTCCATACTGGGTTGTAAAAGCGTATCTATAGAAACATGTGACATATTTCAGTTCAATTCAGTTAAATTTTATTTGTAGAGCGCCAAATACAATACATTACCTCACTGTGCTTTATAGACAGTTCAAGGACCACCCATGAATTATAGGGGCAAGGAAAAACTCACTTCTATAGTAATTCATTTTAGGAATAAACCTTGGACAGAACCACGCCTCATGGGCTCAACCCAACTGCTTGGGGCCCAGTTAAGTACAGACAGTGGTCTAATGATGGATCACAAATTCCCAATGGTTTTGACTGAGTACCGAATATTGTCTGACATTATTAGATGGTATAGAGAAAACCTTTCAACTGTTAACAATAATTTGTTTTTGCTGTGGTCATTTTCTTACCTCCCATAATGCATCACAGACGAGTAGTCATATGGAGTGTTCAGGTTGTTGGTGTATTGTTTCCGAAAGTTGTAACCCATCCTGCAAAATAAACATGCATTTAGAAATAGTGTTTGCTATTAAACCTTTTGATATTTTTTTTCCAATCAGATTTGTGACCATGTCCACAAATGAAAATAATTCAGGTCTAAATACAATTCTGTCAAAGATTCTACAGCGTAGCACTCTAAGAATCTTTTTTTTCTGTTAGTGTGATAGGATAAACAAAAACTGCTTACCTGAGTTGATGAATTCCCAGTTGATTCTCACATACTGGTCTCTGTCACTCCTGGTTTGCTCATGGTAGAAGCCCAGAGCGTGGAGAAGTTCATGCTGGATGATGCCATAGTACACACAGCCATTCTTGTAGAGAGAGACCACCTGTTTGCCTCCTGTCCTGCCAAGCATGGAGTAACACCTGAAAAAGGAGAATATTGATTAAATTAATATGCTGTACAAGGTCATATGAAGTTTTATTATTTAAGGTGTGTTCTAATAAAAGCTTATTAGAAGTGAGACGACTGTGATAGTTGTTGAGGGATTACGTTTAAAATAAAAGTTCTAATCCAGACGTTGACCATGGAAGGAAACAATATTTGCCACAGAAACTCACCCCTGCCTGCTCTCAATGCTGATGTAGTCACTCTGAGTTGAGCGAGGAACAAACTCAACACATGTTTTGCTCTTGAAGGCAGCCATGGCATATTCAATCTTCTTCCTCTCATAGGAAGCTGGAAAACACAATTACTATTCATGATAAATATATCAATAAATTAATAAATTTGCATACAATTGTAATGAGTAAGACGAATACATTGACTCACAGAAATAGGGGCTCATTGTGTAGGGCACCTCAACTTTCCCATTTGCAGATTTCCTCCATAAGCAGTGGTTGTTCCAGCAGGCCAGAGCATTCCTGGTTCTTGGCACCAGAAGATCTCCTTCAATTAGAACTTCACTGGAAGCTGCAAGATGATTTTAAAAAAAAGATATTCATAGTTAGTCCCTGCAAGCCATGAAGTGAAGGTACATAGCTATTCATTTGTTCAAACACTGTGAAACCAACCATTGTTGATAGTCAGAATCTGTGTAGTTAAGTCCACACTTTCTGTATCCTCATAGAAAAGTTCATTTTCATCCCCATCCTCCTAGAGAGAAGGAAACAGGTAGCAATGAAACAGAAAGAAACACCAAAAACTTTGTGTAGGAGTTCTGAGAATCACATCCAGTCTTACCAGGAGAGGAAGAGCCTTGGACAGGCCAAGCAGCAGCACTAGAAGGGAGATGGAGGTTCTGAGGTCCATGTTGCTTCAGTGTGTGGAGATGCTGTGGACGACTCCTTCACTGGGGCTCGATGTTGGAGACCCATCTCACCTGAGCTTTTATACAGCCCTCCACAGGTGTGTCTGCAGGGGGATTTAGGCCTGCTGTCAGGGTCAGGTTTCTAATGGAAGCTCTTATGGGAGGACATCACTACCTCTCCCAGAAGGTCAACAATTGAACAGACCTTTTGGTGACAACAAATGTTTTGGCCGAATGGCCCTCATCAGTGTGAGTGTTTCCCTTGAGCATAATATAATCATAACCATACTGCCTGTATTTTTAAAAACAAGCAAGGTACCCATATTCAGGAATTATCCGGAGTGAATCAACATGTAGCCCTGCTGTTTTATAGTGGCAAGTGCTACTGATAGCTACCTCAATGACTGAATTTCATGCAGCACAGACTGAGATACCAAAACGGCAGCTAAACATAACAGAATGGGGCATATTGGTTTTGTTTTGACATGCCCCGTTCTGTTAGCGGCTGTTCACACTGACACACTTTTTTCACCTCCAGGCGCTCGATTTCAATTGTTTCCCTATGGAACGATGCGACTTGACTGTTGCTACGCGCCTCGCATAAAAAAAAGCGCAAGTAAAAACGCAAGCGACTAAATAACGCAAGCGCTCAAAGTTGAAAATAGTTTAACTTTTGAGGTCGCGTTTTCTTCAACAATGGGCCCGTTGCCTAGCTGCCAGTCATAGCTAAGTCGGGGAGTTAGCGGTTTAGCCAAATCTAGCTGTCATAGCAACAAGACGTACATTTATAATTTTCGACCTCGCATGTTTTTGTCACTAATTTTTCAGAATACTCGCGTTTTACAAGCGGAAAAGCGCGTTCAGTGTGAACGGCCCCTAAGTGTTAGCTGCCGTTTCGCAAACTTGGCCTACGTTGCACGAAATTTGATCATTGAGGTGGCTATCAATAGCGCTTAGCACTATAAAACATCAGGGGTACGTGTTGATTAACTCCAGACAATACCAGTGATGCAGCAAATGAGTGTTTCAATTCATTAGGCCTTTAGGTTGTTCATTAGCTGAAATGCTCCAGTATGATTGGCTGTCTGAATAATACAGAACTTAGGCCTACATCCTACATGACTACTACATCAGGTCTGTGGCACACTCTGTGTTTGGCTTGATGAGTGGCTTTATGGATCCATCTGCAGGCCATCTGAGTGTAAGATGTTAATCACCCCCATGTACAAGTCGGACATATTGTTCAGAAAACCTTGTTTAATTGGAATATTGTTGCTTGTTGTTTATAAACATCAATCAGGTGCTTCAAAGTACAAACTGGTGACCATCCACTTAGGAAGCACCTTCATTCATCACCTTCATCACATTTATGTATTTCAGATGTCCTTGTGCAGGAGTGCCCAATGTTATCTATAGAATTTCCTCTTCACAATTTAGATGTAATTCTGTGTAACAGTCAATATAACTTAAAGCTTTGTTGACCTTCTGGGAGAGGTGGCAGTGTCCTCCCATAAGAGCTTCCATTAGAAACCTGACCCTGACAGCAGACCTAAATCCCCCTGCAGACACACCTGTGGAGGGCTGTATAAAAGCTCAGGTGAGATGGGTCTCCAACATCGAGCCCCAGTGAAGGAGTCGTCCACAGCATCTCCACACACTGAAGCAACATGGACCTCAGAACCTCCATCTCCCTTCTAGTGCTGCTGCTTGGCCTGTCCAAGGCTCTTCCTCTCCTGGTAAGACTGGGTGTGATTCTCAGAACTCCTACACAAAGTGTTTGGTGGGTTTCCTCAGTTTCATTGCTACCTGTTTCCCTCTCTCTAGGAGGATGGGGATGAGAGTGAGATTTTCTTTGAGGACACCGACAATGTGGACTTAACTACACAGGTTCTGACAATCAACAATGGTCTGTTTCACATTGATTTATCAAATGAACAATTATCCTAAGTTAATGGCTTGCAGTTAATGGCTTGCACTTCATATCATACTATCTTTCATATTGCAGCATCCAGTGAAATTCTAATTGAGGGAGATATTGTGATGCCCAGAAGCAGGAATGCTGTGTCCTGCTGGAACAACCACTGCTTATGGAGAAAATCTGCAAATGGGAAGGTTGAGGTGCCTTACACAATGAGCCCTGATTTCTGTGAGTTAATTTCTTCGTTCCATTCTTTAAAATATTATACATTGTCAAATAATCTCCACTCAGCAGCCACGGTGAATATTTATTGTGTTTTCCAGATTCCTATGATAGGAAGAAGATTGAATATGCCATGGCTACTTTCAAAAGCAAAACCTGTGTTGAGTTTGTTCCTCGTTCAACTCAGAGTGACTACATCAGCATTGAAAACAGGCGGGGGTGAGTCTGTGTAGCAAATGCTTAAAATTACATTCACACCTCGATTGCAACCAATTAAGTAAATGCTTTAACACAAAAAAGGACAGAAAAAACACCATGCAGTCATTTTAAGCAACCAGTCAAAATAATAGTATGGTGATATGTCTATCAAACCCAACTGTCGCACTCTGGAGGCGTGGTGTTAGGGGACGTCTGATGACAGGGGATTGGACTTCTCCGACCCTACCTTTACCTCTGGTTAGAACATATCTTTTAAATGTAACCCCTCAAGTGTAACCAAACAAGTATTACTTCATCCCTATTGTTTGAAAAGGAATGGAAATATGAATGATGCTGGAATATAAAGACAATTTGAAAGACATGAGAAATTAGTTTTAACACAAGATTGATTGCGATGAATCATTTCTAAGACCCTAGCCTAACAAGCCAGACTATAATATAAAATGTATAGTTTGGCTATAGATAGAGCCTATGGGCGGAATCTTTCAAACTCCCTCTGCAATAGCATAGTGTCATGACCGCAGAGTCATAAAAAGCTTTTGTATGGCTCTAGCTACGACCTATCTGAGCAACGAACAAGTTTCAAATTTTAAGCCCGCTTAACGACTCCCTGTCCAAATGACTGGATAGACACTGATTACAAGGCTTCCCTTTGGCTGATTGCTAGACAGAGTGCTAGCTATAAGACCCCTGATTATACCGGTAATAATTGAAGTTATCTTTGAATGTCACAGATGACATTGTTAAACATCCTATCTGACACCTTAGGAGACTTCACATCTATAGTCTGATGTTGTTTTGAAGTCATATGTTTGAGTGTGGGGCTGGACTGCATGAGATGAACTCAGATAAATGAATCTTTTGTATAGTCATTCTAATCACCAGAACTTTAAATTCCATTGTCATTACCTTTGTTTTTCTTCCTTAGGTGCTACTCCATGCTCGGCAAAACAGGGGGCAAACAGGTGGTCTCTCTGTACAGGTATGGCTGTGTGTACCATGGCATCATCCAGCATGAACTTCTCCACGCTCTGGGTTTCCACCATGAGCAAACCAGGAGTGACAGAGACCAGTATGTGAGAATCAACTGGCAATATATCGACCGCAGTAAGATGCAATTCCTCTTAACAGTTCTAAATCACATTGAAGTATAGCCTGTACTGAACTGTGTTCCTCTCATGGGATATTGATTGATGTGATCAGTAGCTAGCCTTGGATCCAATTCCCAAAAGCACAATTGCTAACTAAATTAGCAACTTTTTTGGTTATAGTACAATTTCCCATTGATAACCAACTGGTTATCAAATTATGCTTTTGGGAATCAGATGCTTGGGTTGCACTCACACCAATTTGTTTTTACCACAACATGACAGAGGTAGACTCATTTGTCTGATTGGTTTTAGGCATGTCTAATGTCAGCAGAGGCATTTTGATCTACTGGTATGTCTGTTAACCCTGCCTCTTGGAAGCTGGTGATGACATGAAATTGGCTATAACAGATCGCTATGTGTGAGAACCAGGCTTACTAATGGTTTACTGTTTGTTGTTGTTTGGGCAGATATGGGTTACAACTTCCAGAAACAAAACTCCAACAACCTGAACACTCCATATGATTACTCCTCTGTAATGCATTATGGGAGGTAAGAAACTGGCACCCAATAACCTCACATGCATTTCTGAAAAGCTGACCTACTGATTATTTTAAAAACAACATTGCTCAATAAAATAAATTCACAGTATCCCTGACTATATCTTCCCTTAGATATGATTTCTCAACCCAGTATGGAAAGGAAACAATCACTCCAATTCCAAACCCAAAAGTGCAAATTGGACAGAGAAAGGGAATGTCAACCATTGACATCCAGAGGATCAACAATCTGTATGAATGCTGTGAGTATGACCTTAATATGGGGCGTTACCTTGCATATCTGTCTGATCGCTGGATGCTACAATAGCATTTGGATCATTATTATTATCTATTACCGGACAAACAAACTGAGTTTGTAGTTAAATATGATTATTTGTGTTTTCCTTCAGGATACAAGAATAATTGAAGGCGTCAACTAGACACCGCCACATGAGCTTTCTTCCCTGCATTGAACAGTGAGATCAAAGAAGAAGAGTGTCCTGGTTGTCTCAAAATATTTAACCATGTAGGCCTATAAATTAAACTACTGAGTAATAAAATGTTGGAAACTAAATTCACTCTCATCTTGAATGGTCTCCATGTTTGTTATAGGCTACAATAACACTGCAGTTGAGAAAAACCCCTGAGCACTCACTCACTAAAAACTCTACTTTGGCATTTGAGCTCTACTCAAGCATAGCCTGCATTGACTGCACTTCAAAGCGAGAGGAACTAAAGAATTTGGAACATGAACTGAGCACACTTGAGTCAACGGGACCAAAATCATTTGAAATCGAAAGTAAGATTAGTGGTGCCATTGACTCAATGGTTGAATCCCAATGTCCACCCTAAGCCCTGAGCCCCTTAAAGACTTAACTGGCATGAACTGGCCAATCACAAGACAGATTCATTCTAGTTCAGTCTGTGATGGTTCAGGGCTTAGGGTGGATATTGGGATTCAGCCATTGTGTTCATGTTTGGTCTATGTTGTTTTAAATTCTTTTGTTCCACTCGCTATTTAGTGCAGTCAGCAGGCTCGTGCAACAGGGCTATGCTATAATGATGCCGAACTATCACTTTTAACTTATGCTAATGGCAGCCTTCTGCCTTGTGGACCAGTAAAACAGAACTCGTCTGACAGAACTGACAGGGGGAAAAAAAATCGAAGCCTACCAACTATATTGCAAACAAAAACAATACCATACTTAAACTCCAAAGTACTACAAATGGGAAATGTAAATGGCGTGTGCAATTTGGGTAAATGTGACCACAGAATGCATTTCATGTCTAGGAAATGAGAATATTGAATTCACAAACTATTTTGTTTGCAAAGGAGTCTTAAAACAGAAGAGGGTAGTCCTGGTAAAGCTGGCTGTGTGGTCTGAACACTGGTGTGGCCCTGCTGTGACTGCCACCCTTGCTTATACAAATGATGATGCATGAACCATGATGTAATCAGTCTCACATCTGCAAAACCAACTGAAAGTCTGACTCTAATTATGTACAAAATAAAGCATAATCATGGTGAAAGGCACACTTCCTGTTTTGATTTTTTTCCCTCCCTCCTCCAGTTGGCTTTTTTACTGTATGGAGCATAGGCCTGCCACCACTACATAGCAGCTTCATCACATTCTCAAACTTTGATCCACAAAAGCCAGCCTGTGGTGACAATGGGTTCCAAAAAAAGCTTCCTTGACTCCCAGATGACATGTTCCCACCATCTGTTTGCATGCAGGCCACAGTTCATAATAGTGTCTCGGCTTTTAATGACTCAAGGTAGAATCCAGAAGTCTATCACAAAAAGTTACTGAGCCCTGCCACAGTCAACACAACCAGCCAGCCAAACACACAAACCATATCTTCAGTTAGAGTTTATGCCTCAAAGCCAGGGTGCAGGCTGTTCTCCTCTGTAATCTAACACATTTCTGTCATTCACTGGTGGCGAGACTTCACACCATCCTCCACCTGAATCTCTGTGGTTTGTGGTTGCCTCTGACGTCCCTTGCTGCTCCTGACACACTGAGGAGTCTTTTAAGACATTGATACTGGAGACGAGACAGCCTGAGGACACAGGCGTAATGCCTTCCCCTTGCTGTCTACACCTGAACAGGCTGGGCTCTGTATTCTAACCACCACCTGCCCACAGGGCTCACCAATAGCCACTGTTCTCTTTCAACCATATTTGTTTGTACAGGGCAGCTAATGTTTTCCTAAACTGGTAGTGTAGTAAATCACTTCAAGTTTTTTTTTTACAGTTTATGTTAATGACTTCAAATATGTATAATATCGAATGTTACGTGCAAAAAATATGTAAAACAAGCTTTAAGAATGAATAAATCGATTGCTTTTCTTAATATCAAGAAGTGTTAATTATGTAACATGCTTTCCCAGTAGCGTTCTTTATGTCTGGCGTGGTGCCCCTTGGCCCGGTTTAAAAAAAAAAAACTTGTTTTTGTAGGGCGAGACACCGAGATGAAGGCATTTGCTGTATTTAACTATGCCCTGGCAAAGGCAGACAGTTTCTCATTCTCCGGAGATTGAACCTTCCGACCACATGGCTATCCAGATAAACATTCAAATCTATTCCGTACCTTCTCAACAGACTTTGTACTTATGCGCGTACACATAGACGGACACAGGCGGAGAGAGGGGAGGCGAGACGAACCAAGATGTACATTGCATGCATTCATATAGAAATGCGAATTTAAAATAGACATTACTCCCAAAGGGACTGACGTTTTTGAGCCATCGAGGCAGTTTCGACGTGAGAGTTCGGGGACAGAAATGTGCGTTATGTAAGGCAACCCAGACGATAAACCTATGACTATACGGTCGATATAGCGGAAGGCCCAGCTCAAAGGTTCGACTGTGACATTCTCAACCCACGTCTCCCGCTAACGGAGTCTTTTTTTCTGTCCACTCGCCACAAACCCTGAGCCCCAAGCGTTTAAATCTGGCTTTTCGTGAGTGGTCGGTGTCTGGAAATCGCTCACATCCTGTTTACGCCGGAGATTTTCAAACCCTGACCGCATCTAGCTGGCAAATCCCAGAGACAAATCCGCACACTCAACCCTCACAAGAACTCAGTCGCTGAAGAACCAAAAAAAAAAAAAAAAGAGAACAGACTCTACTATCTTCTTCATAAGAAAGTGCAGTTTCATAAACTATTTGTGTGCAGGTTCAAAAATCTTCAAATTTTAATGCTGTGAATGAATCATAACATTACAATTAATTGAGTCGAAACTATTTACAATGTGAATACAAGAGGTCTAAAAATATTCATCTATCACCTCTTACCTAGTCCCATCTAATTATGCTCATTATACAGGAATATATCCCACAACAGGGAGAAACTCAGCCCTTTCTAAAGTGGGACTAATATAATTATCAATACAGAAAAAAAAAAAAAAACTTATTTTACACATTGCAGTCTTGACCTATTGTTTAGCTATGAGAGACATTACAAATATATGAAGTATCCCAAAGCCAAAGTACAATCATGGTTTTTAAAAACAAAGAATAAATACTCTCTCTCTCTCTCTCTCTCTCTCTCTCTCTCTCTCTCTCTCACACACACACACACACGCACACACCATTCTAATCTCCCAAAGTGGTACAGTACAAACAAACATACAAGTATATATATATTTACTTTCTATTCATGAATATTTTACACTCCATGACAAAAAAACAACAAAACTGTGCATCTGTGCATTCTTGCGCAGAATCTGGGCATTCTGTCGGACACTGAAGCGTGTGAATTTCTAGCTTACTTCTTCACTAATCTTCACTAATTCTACCCTCTTTCCTCTCATTATGCTCTGCCTGTCTGTTCCCACCCCATGCCTGTATACAATCAGCGGCACTTGCAGGACTTGACCACCATGTTTGACAGCTGCTCCACACGAGGGGTCCGGCCCAGGAAGTAGACGATGGTGAGGGGCTCCAGGTCCTGGGGCACGCAGCACGGGGAAGCTGAGGCCTCAGGGTTCAGTTTATTGTACAGCGGCAGAATCTGTATGGAGGAAAGAACCAGGATATGATATGAGTAAGTCAACAGAAGCCAATAAAATGGCAAGCAACACCACTCAAAGCTCAGGGGTGTTTTTTGCTCTCATTGGCACCTTCCAGGTAGCACTGCCTCCAAGGCACTGCCTTAACCCCAACCTAACCTCCTTCATCCTCACCCTGACCTTAGATTTGCGGGCATAGTGACTTGAAGGCATTGCAGCCTGAAAGGTGCCATTGAGAGCAAAATATACAGTACACCAGGCCTTAAAGGAGAAATTCAGTGTAAATCAATGCATAGCTCTGTTCAAGTGTTCAAACTTTCCAAGTGCTGTAGGTAGGAAAAAGAATATGAAAATTTGATACAACATAGACAGAGCAGTAAAAAGGCAACTAACATTAAGTGAAAGGGGCATAACAACATACTTTTAGTTTCATTTCATTATGCCCCATTCAGTCAGCACTAGTGATCGCTTTATTATTCGGTCTATGTAGCAGAGATGTAGCATCTACTGTATGTAGCATAGCAATTTTCTCTCTCTTTTTCTGAAAGACAGTATTCAGGTACCTTCAACAACAGGTCTATTGAGTGATTCACACTGGATTTCTCCTTTGAATACAAGACATACTGGACATAAAGGAAGAGCTCCAGGGGGACCAGGCCTAGACCTCACCATGTTGTAGTGATTGTCTGCACTCCAAAGATAAGGGCAGTTTCCTGCACAGAAGTTGGCTTTGTATCCTTTTGGTTCATGAATCCATTTCCAGTTAAGGTCCCGCCGGAAATCAATGTATAAGGACCTCAAACAGCAGCCTTGCTCCCCATTCCTGACAGTGAGAAGGAATAGAGCATGATAGATGCTGGTTAATGAGGCCCAGATATTGTAAATATATCAATATAATTGGCCTGTATGTGTGGTTTAGCCACAAGTAGGCCTAAAGATCACACATTCAGACACACCCAGCAACACACACTGTGGGTGAGTAGACATTATCATACCGAGTGGAGCATGTGGTAGTGTCGGGAGCAGCCCTCTTCTTGCGGGTTTTCTTGCTGGGGTTCTCCAGTCTGTCCGTGGGTAGGAGGGTGAGTATAAGGTGGGGGGTCTTGGTGCTGAACTCAAACTGACCCTTTGTGGGCCCAGGTCTTTTAAAGTCATCATCAATTCCTGTAGTGGTTAATGAAAGGTCTTTCAAACACATGTCAAATTGGCTGCACACTTACATTTGAAGCAGCTTGTTCTTATTGATGCAGAATGCTGAAGTTTTATTTGAAAGCATTTTGATTTTTCATGTGGTAACAGCTGGTCCACATAAATCTCCAGTCAGTTTCAAATCATGTAGCCATCTCTGCTTTCGCAGACTTTACCTGCAAAGCGAGCTTCAAGCTCTTCACTCTTATTGGGCACAATATTGTTTGTAGATGGAACAAATGTACAGCAGGGACAATGAACGCTGAGTTTCAGGCCAAGGTTCCTTTCTGAGAACACAGAGAAAATGTATGTCCATAACAGATTTCAATATACACACAGGCAGACATACATATGGTGTATACTGATATAGATAGATAGATAGATAGATAGATAGATAGATAGATGTGGTGAGTGGCTATCATTAAACAAAAAAAATCATATGTGAAGTGACAATGTCCACATATAAGAACAGATATTGACAATATAACATTAAGAGGGCTTGTTATGGGTTATGGATCTAACCTCTGTGGGCTAACCATTCCTTGACTGTTTCTGTGACATCAATGGACATCCATGATCCTTTATCTTGAGGATGTACCGTTCGGGAGTCAATGTATCTCTGCGTGGGAGCTGTCTCAACATCTGCCTTCAGCACCTAGGACAGAAATATTACGAGAATTAAAAAACAAAACCTTACCGGGCTCTGCTAGTCTGTCTTAAAAGTAAACACAATGACAACAGTGTGCCTCTGGTAAGTAAGTATAGGGAAACAGAAGTTGAAAAGGCTGACGTTGACTTAGAGCAAAAAAAAGGAGCACTGCCATCTAGTGACCATAATGGAATGACCAACAATCGCTGCCATTGCCTGAGGAACTAAAATTATTGGTGTATTGGCGCAACTCAATGAAAACTATTATAGTATTATCTTGATATAGACAAATGTTTTCTCATGGATATGTCGAGCATATGTGTTTCCTCTGCGCTTGAAATTATAAAAAAAATGGTGAGACATCACATAATTTCATGACTGAGGTAATTATATGCACAACAGGGCCTGTAATTACCTGATATACCTCCACCCTCTGTTCGGTCGCTCGAGCCTGGGGGTTGGGAATTCTGTAGATCCTGAACTCGGCTTTAACCAGTGTACTAGAGTTTCGCTCTACGTTGGTGACATCAAAGCCCACCACTCTAAAAAATGGGCTTGGTGGCGTAGGGTTGATATTGTCTGTTTAAATGTAAAAACCAAATGTATTTACACAATGTGATGCGTTCAGTCTCTGAAAGATATAGCTTAAATAAAGTTCTCAGTAACACCATAATGTTACTTGAGGTAGGGTGTCTACAAGCACTTCACAGTAACACATCAGTTACAACCAAAAAATAGTGTAAAAACAATCTAACGGGCCAGATTTGAAAACCTCACTAAAAACAAAAGTAATACAATGCAGTGTACTCCACACAGCAAACACAAAAATGTTAAACGCAATTTACTCACTTGAGTCAGGTGGTTGCATATCCACGCGCTGTACCTCTTTAGCATAATAATCCTCCTCGCTGCTCTCGCGGTCGCACGCATCAGCCAGGCGTGCGCGCTCTTTAAGCAATTCTCTCGTGCTGTTGTAGAGCAACATTACCTCAGGCGGTACTGCCACCGGTGACGGGCCTGACTCTGGTTCAGGTGGTGATATGATCCGGAGTTTGCTCAGTATTTGTCCGCGCACCGCTTCGATGCGTTTTGATTTATGGTCGTCCAAGTCAAAGTTCTGACACGTCGATAACCCCTCTGTTGACACGGTTATTTTAAGCATCAGCAATACAAAGTTGAGAAACAACATTATTGTATGAAGATGAGTGACAGCGTTCCTAAAATAGTCCAACAATAGTGTTTGTAATTCCTTGATGAGGTCCGGTAGCACTGGTGGTTCCTTTAAGACACTCTGGACTTAGAAGGGCTGCGAATGGCGTAGGTTGAGCTATCGTCTGCAGCTACCTGTAAAATGACCCAGAGTACTTCCAAAACTCCTCTGTAATTCTGTCAGATGTGTTGTGGTCTCATTACGCTTAGGTAGCGAAAGACATCCGCAGGCGAATGTTTCAGACGGACATTTCAGACGAAAAGAGTGAGTTTGAGGAAGAACAATATCTTCATTTTTGTTTCATTTACAATCTTAGCCCATGGTAGTATTATTTACAGAGGTGGACGCTGTAAACACCTGAAGTCTACGGCATTGACAAGTATTTGAGAGCTACTGTTTTATATCCCCGTTAAAAAGCAAGATTTCATTGCTAAGTCAGGAAGAATTGCTGAGCAAACTTCGAGCCTATGTGGCCTCCAAGTGATGGTTAGCGTTTTTGCGGTCTGTCTTGGAACTTGGGAAGAGAATTCTATTTTCGCAGAATTTCTTTCGTTTACTGTAAGACTGCAGTAGTGTGTATTTCCCGTGCCATACTAATCATCTCGACAGACACTTTATCATTAACTGTCTTACATGAATACATGAAAATTATAAACATTTCTGGTGACTTTGGTGCGCTATGATGCATCCGCAGCTGTTTGTCCCAAAAACAATCCTCCGACTTTTCCAGAGACACATTCAACTATTTCAGCAACAATTCGAAAGAATATCTCCATCAGAAATCCTTGGCTTGATTCTTCTTGGAATTTGAGGTGGACGATTCAGAACTCCATTCGATAAAAAAAATGGTTATCATACCAAGTGCAGTGTCAGATCATAAATCTAATTTCAGATGTAAATATTCCATAAGGAAACTGAGTTGCATGTGAAAGTCATGAACATCCGTCTTTCTCGAATCCTGGACCCAATCGATCATTCCTGGTGAATCTGTCAGTCGAGAGGAAGAGCTTCAGACAGAGAAAGTGTGTATAGGAGGCAGGAAAGGAGGGAGGGAGGAAGAAGGAGAGAGAAAAAGAGAGTGTGTGTGCGCGCAAATGTGCGCAATGGAGAACATCCAACAGGGTCTTTGCGATCCAAACTATTGGAGAACACCGGTGAAGATGTTGGACTTTAATATATCAGTGAAGAGTAATTTATTTAAAACTGTGGTCACCTAAGAGAACAATGTTATCGTTGTTGGGTGATTTGGGTAAATTCGGAACCCTCTGGCGCTGGCACTAAGGGAGGCGCTCCTCGTTGGAGTGGTTGATGGTGAAAATTGCACAACACATTCTTGCAATATTCTTGTTCCAAAATGTTCGCCTCCACCCTGCTCAGGTGGTTGGTGGTTGTTTACTCGCTATTTCACAGGTTTCTCCCTAAAGACATATCAGGGAGACGTTACTTTTCGTCTTGTCTTTTGCGCAAACGACTCATCAAGAGCAAACCTAACCTTGGATAATCTGAGGCTTGAAAGCTTCTTCATTTTGTGCACACTCTTTCTTTATCCTACCTCTCCCTGCTCTTCTCTCCGTCTCATTGTTAATTATACGCTAGAAACTACATGATCGTTAATCTTTCAGAGCCCTGATTTATTGCCGTTCCTGCGCTTTTCCCATTATAACGTTATTATAGTTTCGGTTACAGCCCTGTAATTGTGTCTCAAACTGTACGTAGAAGGAAAAGGTACGAACTGAGTAGAGTAGTGGGAATAGACCTCCAAACCCGAGGTTCCTCTGTCCTGGAGTTTACAAACCTTTGTGGTAGGTGATGTTCATGGGAACAAATATTTCTCTTGTTCAAACATGACTTGAGAATTTTGGTTTTATTAGCATGACGCTTTCCACAATCCAACTCAACAATGCTGCGCTGACGTGGATGTGGTCAATTTGGCGACATCTAGTGCCAGATTCAGGGGGCGTACTGTCTTTGAGCCGTGTGGACCGGTATACTCTGGTGGCTAGCTACGGTATTGCAATAAGTAGACTAAAATGCTTCCTCAAAAACATCGCATCCCTCTTTCTTTTTGACCCGCTTGAAGATATATTTAGACATACTGCTATGCCACGTCATCACATGCTTGAAGTCTGTAAGCATTTCTTTTTCAATTACAAGAGCAGACGCACCAAGCTAAACTCAGAGTAACAAGCTTAAACTGCCAAACGAGAGATGTGCCTTTGTATGAATAAAACAGATGTGGATCTGGGTCGACTGATAGTCAATTTTCTGGGAACACTGACGAAATTCTTTTGATTTTCCGTCACATCATATTGCAAATGAGAAAAGCAGAATGTGCAATTAACAAACCTTTCTTTCTTTTTGAATCAGCTCAGAGCTTTGGTCAAACAAATGGTAGAAAGCTGACAGTGGACTCAGGCCTGTAAGATCAACTTGGGACAAAGATGTGTGGAAAAAGGGAAAAGTAGTTCAGTGCATGGTGAAAGAGCGCGCTATTTTCCCTGGGAACACTGGGAAAGATAAGTAAAAGGAATCTAAATTAAAAAAAAAAAAAAAATGCAGAATGTTCAGACTTTTGAGATTGCTGTGGCATTCACATCTTTCATTTTTGTACTTATTGCATGCTGAAACTAACTGACTTGTGTATCAAATACCAAGTTCAAAGAGAAGAGTATTTCCAGGCATTTTGACAAGAACTGCCCTGTAGCCTATGTTCTTAAGACCAGAGGAAAAGTGATTTTTACACTGTATGGATAGATCCACTGCGATCAACTTCATTTATCCTCCCTTTAACTTTGATTATAATTTCAGAAAAGTACAACTGAGGGACATTTAACCATTTTATTGTGGAACTCTGTATAAACATAAATACACAAAAATCAGAAAAAAAAGATTCAGATTAGACATTGGATGTTTAGGTGGAAAAAAAAAATCAACAATTTATAAAGTCTATAAAGAAACTTCTAAAACATGTTAGGATTCGTCATCATTTAAGAGCATGTTGGGAACTCCTCTGGAGATGGGAAACTCTCTTCCCGATTCTGGGCACTGAAGGCACCCCTCAATTACCTCCACCTAGAGAGAACGACAACAACATTCCATATGCAGTTAAATTAGCTGCGCTCCACACGACATTCTGAAGGCTCCTCTGTACTCACAAAACCACAGGAGAAGTCTCACCTCTAGTAGAACTTTGTGAACCTTTCGCAGAAAGTCTTCATTGTTCTCGTATTCTGGGACAACTGTACCTGGAAGATCCTGCAGATGGCCCAACTGCAAAAATGTATATGTAGTCATATCAGATCTAAAAAGAGTTGTGTGGGTCTCCTATGTGGTATATAACAGTAACAATCACAGACAACCATTACTGTAGATATTATGTCTTGTATGATGATCACACATTTATTTAGCATTTTCTTTAAAGGAGAAATCTGGTGTGAATCAGTCAATATCCCTGTTGTTCCAGGTACATGAATACAATCTTTACGAAAAAGAATGAGAAAGTTTTATGCTACATAGACTGAATGAATAACAAACCAATTAGTGCTGACTGAATGGGGCATAATGAAATGAAACTGAAAGTTAGATGTTATGCCCCATTCGTTTCATGTTAGTTGCTGGTTAACTGCATGGTCTATGTTTTATAAAATTTTCTAATTCTTTGTCCTACCTACAGCACTTGGTAAGTCTGAACAAAAGGGCTATGACATTGGATTTCTCCTTTAATAGAAGGGAAATTGTATATCAAGCTGATTGGTTCTGGCTCTGAAAAATTGTCAACAGGAGCAAAAAGTAGAGCCTAGATGGCAACACTGACAGAATGTAGTGGGATGGACAGAATGTAGCCGATGGAGAGCATGGCTACTAATCAGCAAAAATGGGAAAACAATTGTCAAAGGGTCGTATATCCAAAGAGCCCTTATGAAATATAATGGGACTGAATCCGCAGTTGGGTGTGCCATATGGAGGGTCGACAGAGTTGTACAGGACACACTGGGCAAAGAATATAGAAGAGCTTCTATTGCAAGATCAAATAATGTTACAGACAGGGCGTACATCCACTGCTGGTATCCGGCTGCAAATGTTTCTGGATACAAACAACAATGCTGACCAAAATAAAAAACAAACATTCTCCTCCCTCTACAAACCCAGACATGTGTTCTGCAATATTTATCACATAAAAACTTTATATGCCCGCCTAAGCTGGTTTGTAGCTGGACTTTTCAGCAGGGAGGCCTCTGATAACGCTCTGTCCTTCACACATTTAGTCCAAGTTACTCTTTGCTTCACATAGCCCCTTTGACTTATGCCCCCTCATTGTGATTCGGTGTTGTCATCTTTAAGAGTATGCCAATACTCTGGGAGTAGTCAGTGTGTGAGTGAATGTAACGTTATTGCAGTGACCAGTGTATGAGTGTAGTAAGTGATTGTGGTGCATTGATTTACAGGGCTTGTTGACAACCAGTACCCAGGCCTCCTCAACATGCACCCAAGTTAACATGAGATGATTGGCGTTTTTAAGTCTAGTTCCCAACGTTACCCAAACACACAAGACTATGAGAAGACTCACCACATCCGCTGCCTGTATTAGGGCATCCCACTCAAGCTTGGGAATCATCCGACTGATGAACTGTGGGTTAAACTCCACCTCGTTCACCTTTACCTCTGTTGCCTTTAAGAAATATCCAAAATATGTCTGAATGAAAGTGCTCAAGTAACATAAATAGCATCCCGTACCACATAACCAAGATTTGTACAGCGTTAACGTTAACGTTACCAAGACGCACAAAGTAACGTTAACATAACGTTACACAAGGCTATCTAGGTTAATAATACGTTAGGATTTCTTGATTTATAGTCTAACAGGTTGGCCTGTAAATGTAAAAAAAAGACCAACTAATTGGTTAATGCCAACGTTGTTGTTAATGTTAACGTTACCTAAAGAGTAAAATGAGACAAGTCTTACTTTGATGAGAAGTGGATATCCTTTGGTCACTCCTTTCACATGCGACGTTAACATGTTGTGTGTGAGCAGTTTCATGATGGAACTGTAATTATTGGCTTAAACGCGTGTAAGTTTTCAAAGCAATGTTAACTAATATCGATAGGCAATATGTCAAAACAACAATTTCTGCTAGTGTGCAAGTAAAGCATGCGCTACGTACTTGTTAGTGTGCATCAGTCTTAATCTTCCCACCTAAACCGTTACGGCGCTGACTTTGGTTCCTACGTCTCACCTAGCCTAGTGTGTGTCCTTTAGTTTATTCATGACATTGTAACTCACAAAATGTCTAAAATCGAATAAAAACATCACAAATAATCTATTGCTATTTGTAAACAATACGTGATTCTCTTAGCTCCATTCACTGTGTGAGTCTGCTTCACCCTTTTAGCTCACTACTCCTTAACTGCATGTTGAGTTAAAGTACTGTAATTACAAGGGTTGTGCTGTATTGTGTGACACTGTTGGCTCATCATATTAGCATGATGCATGCAGTTACAATCTGTATTATGAGAGACTCAGAAGGCTTTGTCACATAAGAACTAGTAGCCTACTAAAACTAAATTGAACCCAATTAACATCCAGACATCGTCTGGAATCCAGACATACCTAAAATAAACGTCATGGCCCTGTAATGCACATGTTTAGGCCCACATTCCATTCAGATCAACCTAACAATAAAATCTATGCAGTTAATCTGGTTTACAAGTTTGAGGCCCCTCTGTCCTATCTTCTTTCACTACCGATTTTACGCTAATCTCACTGGAAACCATCCCAAAAAAGGAAACAAAAGCAAACCAAATGAATTGACTTCTGGGATAGAAGCAGGGGTTAAAGTGGAGGGGAACGCAGTTCCGGCACCTCAGATAAAGTAAGAAATAGATTAATTTATATTCATATATCTGGCATGCTTTCAATGGAGAAATACCTGCAACAATGATTAAAAGTATAGGCCTAATGGAAGAATAGTGACGATCATAGCTGAACAGAACAGGTCATATGTCCCAGTTGCACCAACAAAAAATTTGAGACTTCCCCCTCCTGCCACATCCCACTTTAACCACTGGATAGAAGTACAGGGTTATTTCCAGAGGTGTAGTGGGGGTACACAACACAGTGTTATGAATGGAATGCCTAATAGTAAAATGTGAGACATAGCCTCTGTTCCAAGAAGTGGGGGAGTCCGTACCCCTGTATCCCTGTAACGATCACTACATCCCTGGTTGTTTCCAAGGTTTGAGTGGGTGTCCTCCTCCTCTGGGTGGGATGATTCTCAAATATACTTTATGACATAGCGTTATTTTTTCTCTTCAGGTGGCCCAGAGATTGCCATCAACCATGAATATAAGTTTGAATTCAGCTCACTGAATTGGTTTTAAAAGGGCTCAAACTTGCATTAGCATTTTCAAACCAAAGTTGGCCTAAATCTGAGCAGTCGTCTCTGATAAATGGGCAGATGGATCTTTGCTAGTGGAACAATTGCTTCCTTCCATTTCGTCATGGAAAGTAATTAAGCCAATAAAGAAAAGTCTATCTGAAAAAAAAAAAAATGATACTGTCACCATCTTCTTGAAGAAAGAATGGTTAAACCTTACACTCTTAAGGCTAAAATGAACCTTTAGAGATAGATTAAATAAGATTTGTGAGGTAAACTTGTGAAGTAAGTAGAGTAAAGTAAAGTAACCATTTTCAAACCAAAGTTGGCCTAAATCTGAGCAGTCGTCTCTGATAAATGGGCAGATGGATCTTTGCTAGTGGAACAATTGCTTCCTTCCATTTCGTCATGGAAAGTAATTAAGCCCATAAAGAAAAGTCTATCTGAAAAAAAAATGATACTGTCACCATCTTCTTGAAGAAAGAATGGTTAAACCTTACACTCTTCAGGCTAAAACGAACCTTTAGAGATAGATTAAAAAAGATTTGTGAGGTAAACTTGTGAAGTAAGTAGAGTAAAGTAAAGTAAAGTAAAGTAAAGTAAAGTAACACATAAATGCTGGATTTAAAATCTATTAAGTTTTATTGTGATTAATCTAAATGGTGTTTTGTTTTAAAATGTTCAAATTTGTTATATACAATGTGTTATATGGCCAAAAAAACACAGAAAATGTTTGCTTTGCATTAGAACAAAAGTATTTCACTTTTTCAGTAGATTATAACGATTCAGTAGTATGCTTGCTGTCACTCCAATGAAGTAAATGTTTCAGTAGACTCTACAGTTAATGCTAATGCTACACTTCATGTACAGTTGTGTAACAAGCAGTCAAACAAATCACTTTAAATGAAGTGAAATAGTCTGCAATAGTGCATCGCTGCTGACGTTAGTTGTGCTGACACACGGAGAGATAGCCATCTCATCTTCATTCTTTTCAGATCATGTTCTCATCACGGAGAACATGATCTGAAAAGAATGAAGAAGAGACATGGTGTGGCTACTGTAAGATGTAGGCGCGCTGCCAGGGATCAGTCCAGACATTATGGGGGTGGAGGTGGAGTGCTGAGGAATAGCGTCACAGCCGGCGTGAAAATCAGGATGGTTCCAAGCACAGAGACGGAGAGAAAAACCCATAGGAAGATCCGATCCAACACTTGCGCCACAAACTTCCAGTCCTGCACCACCTAAAGCAACACAAAAACACACTATTTCAAGCCAGGGAATTCAAGTTTTGACAGACACATATGATTCCATGGCACACAGTGGAAAAACAAGCAGTCGTAATGACCCTCTTCTGAAGCCATATTATGTGGAATGTAAGTTTTGACATTTTTTGTAAGTTTTGTTGCATTTTATGATATTGTCTAAAGCACAAGTGCATTTTGAGTGCAGGATCAAAAAAATCTTAAAAAGTTAAAAGAAAAAGGAAAATCTGCACTGCACTTTTCTCTCTGAGCAAAGACATAACAACCCATCTCCTACCTCTCTGATGAAGTGCTCTTTCCGGATGTGGCTTGAGATGTAGCGGACCGAGTAGGTGGCCTTCTCCAGCATGGTGACCAGGGCGCTGTCCTCATCCTCCTTCCCACCCTCCTGACCCCCCCGGGTTCCCCTGCGGCTCTTGGGCTTGAGCTCGGGGGTCATGGGCTCCAGCTCGGGGTAGTGGTAGCGGTCAGCATGGCCCCGCATGCACAGCAGACGGGGCAGCCTCTCCAGGAAGAGGACCCGCACCCACGGCGACATGGGGTGGTACGTTGCCGAGGAGCGGTGGTGCACGTTGATGACGAAGACGGTGACGATGATGGAGAGCGTGACGAAGATCATGATGAAGAGCAGGTACTCGCCGATGAGCGGGATGACCTTGGAGGAGGAAGGGATGATTTCTTCGATGACGAGAAGAAACACGGTGAGCGACACCAGGACAGAGGTGGAGAGCGAGAGCTTCTCGCCTTCGTCGGAGGGCAGGTAGAAGACGAGCACGGTGAGGAAGGACAGGCCCAGGCAGGGGATGATGAGGAAGAGTGTGTAGAAGAGAGGAAGTCTTTTCAGGATGAACGAGTAGGTGACAAACGGGTAGGACAGCACATCGTCCCGCCGGTTCCCCCTCGCCCCTGTTGCATTGAGGATCTCCCACTCTCCGTTGTCAAAGAAGTCCTTGCGGTCCACTTGGTGGTCGGTCAGGACCAGGTCCACCATGCTGCCGTCGTAGGTCCAGGAGCCGAACTTCATGGAGCAGTTTTGGCGGTCGAAAGGGAAGAATGTGACGTCCATGGTGCAAGCTGACTTGTAGCTAGCCGGCGGGGTCCAGGTGATGGCACCATTGTATTTAACGATGGCCTTGGTCATAAGAGAGCCTTCAAAGCGTCCATCTGCGCTGTGGAGGGCAAGCAGTATAATGCTATTATGAGCAATATCAGCCCTACCATGGAATGTTCTGTTGCCTAAGGCAGTCTCTGTGGACTAATTATTCACATGCTTGGTGCTGGGGAAAAAAAGAGATAAACTCAGCAGCTTTGCTTATGCAACTTATTTTGCCTTTTACATAATGCAGGATATTTATTTGACTAAGTATTGTTTTAATAATAAATGAGCACAAACACACACACACACACACACACACACACACACACACACACACACACACACACACACACACACACACACAGCTTACTTCTCATACAGCACAATGTCAGGCAGCCAGATGCTCTCTGAGGGAACTCTGATTGATGTGATGCCCCCATAATCATCTGGGTTCCAACGCAGCTTATAGTCTATCCACTCCTGCAAAAAAAAAATACCACACAAATACCAATGGATGTGTGGTATTATAGAAAAGGAAGGCTAAATGGATGTTTACCATTTGAGACAATGAAGGCTAAATGGACGTGTTGTATAGACAAGGAAAGCTAAATGAGGGTAAATGCACTGTATGTTCAGCTTTAGTTCTGACAATGTCCTTACCTGCCACAACCAGACATTAGTGGTCATAAGCTGGTTCTTCTCATCCTGTCAAGAAAGACCATATTAGATTTACTGTGTAAGTGAAGGTTACAGGAGGAATACATACACTCACAATACACATGTGACTATCTATCTATCTATCTATCTATCTATCTATCTATCTATCTATCTATCAGTCAGTCTGTCTGTCTGTCTGTCTGTCTGTCTGTCTGTCTGTCAGAAAACAAGCCTTTTCTTGTTAAGGCATTTTTGAATTGCCATACTGTATTTCACCATACAGAGATTCAGAGGAATCGTCACCATAACAAGTTCTTGTCTGTCTGATACCTCAAAGCTCGTCAAACATAATTCAAAGAGTGTAAAAAAGTATCTGGAGTTGCACTCCCTGCCGGAGGCCAATATGTTCCTGACAATGTTCAGACAGGACTTGCCATGATATGACTTCAAGGCCCAAGAAAAAGGATTTGTGGTGCAGGGCTTAGATGCTTGCCATTCATTATATTCATGTCAGACACGGAGATATGTCTGCATGACTAGACTTGTATGTGTGAGAGCAGCTTTCAAAGTATGAAACTGAGAAAGACACTTTTTTGTTAGCCTTACAGTCTGCTTTGTGGCGTTAGTCTTAAATTAGTGCAGGGAAACTGACAATTGTCAGTAGAAGCAACGCACACACAGTAGCTGTTTTGTGCCTGGCTGTGTAATTATGCAAAAGGTATAATGTAATATGTCAGCTAATTTCCTTAGCGTGGCTGGCGGGGAGAGGGTGTCTGTGTCGTATTTGGAGAGGGAAGTGGGGAGGGGACAGGCAGAGCAGGTCTCTGCAGCGTTACTACAGTATTATAGCTGCTATTCTGGGCCTGTGGAAGCTGACATCCTGCAGGGTTTTTAAAGATATTCAGCATTTCATGGTTATTATGGTGAACGGAACCGTAATCCCCACTTTCCACAGAACCAGATTATGTGTTGCTATAGTAAGACACAACAGACAACTAATTACTTGGATTCTTTTGTGCGAGATGTGAAAATATCATGAAAAAAATAAGGTATGTGATTGTATTATCTTATACTAAACGTTCCGAGTTTAACACATCTCAGATGACCAACCAAACTGCAAATCTTACAAATAACTTCCTTGTCCAAAATATATGTTTTCATTTTACTCTGATGTCCTGAAGTTACTTCATGTACGTAAGTGAGTACAGTTTTTCACAACCGGTCATCATTTTCTCAAAACAGTGCCAACTGAAGGACTGTGCTGAGAGACATAGGGGTCATGAGGGTTATTTCAAAAGTCCTGTGCCAAAGTGACAAAACAACTCAACATTTTGACTTGCAGTGCCGACACAATGCCAAAGGGACGATCCATTTGGGGGGCACTGACTATTCATCGAAGGAAACGTCATTTTGTACCAATGTGTTTTGCTGAACCATCCAGATTCTCTATGTAAAAAGTACCAAGAGAATGTCTGGTCTGTTTACTGTAAAGAAATAGGCCAAAGTAATTGAGAATGCTCTTTGCAATTTTGGTGGCACTGACTCTTTAAAAGGGAAAGAAACATACTGTAGTAGAAAAACTCTAAAAGAAACTAAAGTTGAATCCTTTTTTTCAAAATGTGATAGTGACAGTGTTTGAAATAGATGCTGTATAACTAAATTCAGAATCGGATTCCCATGTATTTAAGATCTGAAGTCTACCTGGCATAGATACTGACAGCATTCCTGGTCCCACACCCAACAAAGCCTTCAGGGTGATGTCAAATAAAAGACTTTGCTGCCTTTCTTACGTAGACCTACTCCCTCCGAGCATAAAAATAATAGAGGAGGTAACCCAGTTGCTGTAGTGGGCACATGTGCTGCACACACACCCAAGAGACCAACTAAAAAAAAGGTTAAATCAGGAGGAAAATTTTTGGCCTGAACATCTGAGCAAAGCAAAATGCCTGAAAACACAAAGTGCTTTCCCAGCCAATTTTCTGCTCTCTGAGGTCTGGATACTTAGAAAAAGGGTACAGTGCCATATTATAGGACTGTATTCTGCTCTCTGCTTACAAGGAAACAACCACTCAGTAGGTTTATAATTTAAGATCTACTGAGGTCTTTCAACCTTTTAGTCTTACTTTTCCAAAAGGGCTCAAAAGGTATTATATATTTATTATCATTCATATTCCCAGACTGTACTTCAATAATGTCATTTAAAACTTTGATTGACTCAAAGTGAAAATCATAGTGTGTGTGTGTGTGTGTGTGTGTGTGTGTGTGTGTGGCTGCATGGAGAGAGAGAGTTAATAATGAAAAGTCCATTAAATGAGCCTGTCTCTGCGCTGAACACCAAAAAACACTCTGAGATGTGTCAAAAGGAGAGTGGGGGGTTAAAAGCAGAGGAAAGCCAGAGAATAGGAGGCGTGTGGAGAGAGGCTCATGAGAACTCCACTCCACTCTTGGATCACTTCAGAATAACCCAGTGAACTACAAAAGCTTTGAGTCAAAGTGTCATCTGACAGGCTACATTTGCCACTTCTCCATGATTTCTCCATTTCTGGCTTCTCAGACCTTCCTCTAGCGTTAAGAAGGAGCTCATCTCCACAGAGGAGTCTATTTTAGTAGCCTCATCAAAGACATTTCAGCAGCAAATTCATACAGCTTCCTGGGTCCTACATATTTCAGCACCATGGACAGATAAAACTAATAATACAGGGTTGGATGTTTTTGAGGTGACTCTGCCAAATACACTACTGTATGTACTATGATAGTTATGGGAATATGGATAAAAACACTTTTAACTGGAAATAAGTAACTGAAACAATCAATCTGTTGGATGAGGGTCTCAATGATGCCAAAAGAGGCACATGGCAGTAATTGTCTAGATATTACTGTAAAACTATAAGATATTATAATGTGAAACGTGTCAGTTTGACTTTGCATATAATATAGAGTATGAACTCAAAAAGGTAAGAAAATTATTTCATTTGATTCTACTTCATTTCATTATAAATTCATTATAAACAATGTTTTGACTGACTTGGTCTTTGTCTTGGTCTTCCAAAGTGGATCAAAATGTTGTGTATGATAAACTGTTCTGGGTATTATTCAAACTCAGTGTGCGGACATGCTCTTACTTCCTTTACAATGTATACTGCAGCACCTGATAACCTATTATGGGCACCTATTACGCATTGTTTGATCTTACCACATCGACAAGCTGTGATATTTTGAGTCCGAAGCGGACAGTGATGGTGTCGTTGGCGTGTAGCGTGGGGCGGACCCAGCGCTGGTAGCCCTGGAAGAGGTTCCTCAGTAAGGCATCCTCCATCTCCGCCAGAGACACAAACTCACCAGGCGCTGCATGGGACACAATGCACACCTCCACTTATCAAACAGCACCAGCACAGCATTGCCACCCATCTCAGCAGCTAGGCTCACATTCACACACACACACACACACACACACACACACACACACACACACACACACACACACACACACACACACACACACACACATTCACTCTGCCAGCAAGCTGGGAGTGTTTATAGTCTGAGGTAAAAATATACAGCACCAAATTCTGCCTTTTTTCTGTAAAATTATGTCATATATTTTTTCCTCAAAGCCACAAGCAGATTGTTCTCTAATTTTAGAGATTATATAAGGGAGAGAGAGAGAGAGTGTGTGTGTGTGTGTGTGTGTGTGTGTGTGTGTGTGTGTGTGTGTGTGTGAGAGAGAGAGAGAGAGAGAGAGAGAGAGAGAGAGAGAGAGAGAGAGAATTCTGGTAGGATAGTGACACCAGAAAATTGCCGTTTCAGGCCCTTGTCCCTTTGCTCTCTCCTCCCTTTCATATCCCCCCTCTTGCCCCAAGGCACAGCAAATCTCAGAGAACAGATTCTCTAATCTACTTACAGCTGAGTGCCATGGTCAGTAGCAAGCAATGAGGCGTGCAAATGCACATGCACCCAGAGACCCTGTTTTCTAAGCCCTCGCCCTCAGATGCATGCATCATTGTCCTGTGAGTTTTATTTTCAGTCACTCGCACGCGATCAATGTGCATTATTATTCTACGCAGTATTTTGTCATTGGAACATTGGGACAATGGCCATGTGCTCTCTGCCTCTGGAAGGACATTCATTATGGAAGCAGTTCTTATTAGACATCTGACACCCTCATATCTCCATCACTGTGTCAGCAGTGGCCACCTCTGCTG
>JAODXP020000030.1:2638024-2653024 GCA_027497455.2 Sardinella longiceps
CCCTCTTTCTGCCCACTGTTCTCTCTCTCTCTCTCTCTCTCTCCCTCCTTACAAAACCCACCCTGAATGCACCCATTTAAAGGGTGGTGCTGAACTGCTTGAGGGACGTGATATGAAAACTGACTGTACTAGCTGACTACATGTATAGTGAGACAGAGAGAGGGAGAGTGAGAGAGAGAGAGAGAGAGAGAGAGAGAGAGAGAGAGAGAGAGAGAAATCTGCAATCGTGTCAGTTAGGAATAATATCCAGCATTAACCTTGACTGTAATTCTCCCTCTCTTATTCCTCTCTTGTCATCCCTCTTTTTTTGTTCCACAAGTGCTTCTTTTCCTGAACATGTTCAGTCTCTGGGCTTCTCTGGGACACTGTTTCTCCTCATGCATGCATGCAGCGGTGTTTAACTCCTCTTCCACCATGCCCACTCTCACAGCCTCACACTTCAGCTGCACTCCACTTCTCAGAAATCCCATTTAAGGACTCCCCGCGTTCTTATGCTACGCCTCTTATCACAGGACGCACATGTACACAGACACACACATGCACAGACACACACATTAACACACACACACACACACACACACACACACATGCACACAGACACGCACATTAACACAGACACACACATGCACACAGACATACACATTAACACAGACACACACATGCACACAGACATACACATTAACACAGACACACACATGCACACCAAGTGAGAGATTAGCTAAATATGCTCATAGGTCACTTTACTGTGCTTTAAAGGCCTCCATTAGAGACAATAGGCCTGTAGTCTTTTTCCATTCTTCAAATAAACATAATCTCTAAATTAAGGCCATTTATTTTTTACTTGACAGCAAAATTTCCTCTTGAAGAATGCCTGGTGCTGAAACCTAAAACTTTAATGCACATGTGTGTGTGGGCATGTGTGTGTGTGTGTGTGTGTGTTTGTGTTTGAGCCTTGCCTGCCAGCCAGTATGAATGATTTAGCTTTAAGCAGTCTGCAGTTATGTCTGCCTGACTGCTCAGCAAACACTTTTCAGAACATTTCCTTTCAAAGCAGGTCTTAGACGTCATCAAGCCACATCAAACTCCATCTGAGCAATGAGACAAAAGAACTATTCCTTTTGAGAAAGCTTTGTAAGCACTAAACTATGGAAGATGAACATCTTTGAAGATCTTACACAGATGCATAAAGAAGCCCAAAGTTGGTAGGGAATAGAACCGTATCATGGCACTGGAGATAAACACACTTTCAGAGGAGACTGGAGTGCTTCACACATGCTGGGAGGTCCAAAAGCTGGGATTCAATGACTGTCATCTGTTTCAGACATACACACACTCAGACACCCACACACTCGCGCACGCACGCACACACACACACACACACACACACACACACACACACACACACACACACACACAACACACACACACACACTAAAGCTGCCTTTGTCCTTTAAATCAAACAGATGACAGAGAAGCATTTAAATATTCATTTGTGCTGTGTTTTAAATAATGCAGAGTTCTCTCCATTTGCACATTTCTTCCATCCACCAAGCCAAGAATGGGAGGACATTATAAGTACAACACTCTACACACACACACACACACACACACACACACACACACACACACACACACACAGGCATACTCTATTTCTAATGTACACACTCCATCCAAGTCTAACAGAAGCCATATACTCATAATTGCTATGTAGGCAAAATGTGTGTAATAGCTGTTTATGAGTGTAATCATGCAGCCATGAGCTCTGTGTTGCCAGGTAAACCTTCAGCTTAACCCTCCAATGGCACCTCACACAGAGAGTCTTCGCTGACGAGGCCAATCGTCACAGTGTCTGAGGCACAGTCAGAGAGTGTGTGTGTGTGTGTATGTCTGCGATGCACCATAGCAGGTCTGTCTGATGGTTTTAATGGGCCACTCCATATTTATGAAGTCCCTCAACCACACTCACATCTACGTAAGCAGCACCCAGACTCAAATCCAGACTTAGGATTAGTGCACTTTTACGCAAATCAAAATCATTTTGGTTAACACACTCAGTCTAGACACAGGAACACACACACACACACACACAAACACACACACACACACAAACACACACACATTTCCAAAGACACTTATGCACACAGTGACACAGGCATATACACATTTGTCTAGACGCAGTTAAATGCAATCAAATTTGTCCTCTGACCTGACTTCACCATGGCCATCCAAACCCCCAAAAAACACACAGCGTCATTAGTGAAACTTCCTTACTTAGATTTAATGAACTTATTTTTCCTCACTGGGCATGAGCATGTGTCTGTGTGTGTGTGTCTGTGAGTGTGTGCAGGCGCATGCGTGTGTGTGTTGAAGAATATCTGGGGGCAGTATTTGTTCTGTGCCATTTGTGTTTTAATGAATTTTGCTGTCCCTGTTACAACCTATTAGACTCATATTTTCGACTTCTGAGAATAGTCCAGATTCTCTCTCTTTCTCACTCTCTCTCTCTCTCATACACACATGCACACACATACATCCGCAGGCAATTATGATCTCACTTTCTCTGCATTGTGATTCACCACATGAGGTTATTTAATAGAATCAAATCTACAATTAACCTACAGGGTGGCTTACACTGAACACTCTGATGCTCATTGTGTTGGCAAAGAAATTCTTTATTTGACGTTCTATGAGTACAGTATTTACAGATTGCATGTACATTTTACCCTGACTGCTGCTGAACTTTGTGCTACATATAGGCCTAACAGAACCAAACGTTTCACCTAAGCTAACTGATGACCTAAACAGAATGTCATTACAAGCCAAACGCTTTCTCCTACACACCCTTTTTCATCTTTTTCATCCCAAATGCTGCAACCAACTGCAATGGGAGTCCATGATGTGTATGTATTAGTATACTGTAGCTTCACAATAATCAAAACTCTTCACTGACACTCTTTCCTATTCAATGCCAAAGCCAGAAGCTGAAATCAACTGAAATATTGCCCATGTGTTCCAGTAAAGCAACGAAGGAGGTCAAGCATTCAGTCCTTGGAAGCACAAAATTCTTCAAAATACTGTGAATTACAAAAAAAGTCATAATAGGCTGGAAAACAACAGATCAGTGGCTCTCCTGTGACAATATTCTCTCCTAGTTGTATTACTAACTCTAAAGATTAAATGCACATCCTGCATGTTTGGCACAGTTGTAGAGGAAAGTGGTTACAGCTGGGACTGAGGATTGAGTAAAGTGAGGAAAGAGGGGATTGTACTTCAGAACCCAATGAGAGGCTGCATAAACAACCCCAGAGTCCCCGTGATGCAAACTGTCACAAATACCCAGAGGAAGATCCGGTCAATCACCATGGCAACATATTTCCAGTCATCTTCCACCTGAGAGTTAGAAAAGATAAATATTATTAGAGGGGGTATTACAAGTATTATAGTGCCTGTCCAAAACAGTGAATGAGAATATTGAATTGTGTTACATATTTTGCCTCTTTTATTTGTGTACACTTTAATGTAGTGTGACAAGTGAGCAAGGACAGACCCTAACCTCTTTGGCCTTGTTCCGACTCCTCATGTTCTCTGCAATGTACTTGACGCTCTCGATGGCCTGTTTGATCTCCGGCGAGACGACCGAGAAGGCCACCACCGCATTCACGGCCGGAGGCGCGGTCAAAGCCCGACCCACCTTCGCCACTTCCACCTCTCCCGTCGCCGATCTACCACCTCCTTTCCCCTCCATGACCACCCCTCCTCCTCCACTCCCACCGCTTCCCTCCACGCAATTCATCCCTCCATCCTGACAGCCACTGCTGCTTCTTTTCTTCTTCCTCCCAGTCTTCTCTGATCCCCCCTTCTCCACCTCCTTCTCCTTGCGCTCCTGCTGGTCTATGGGCCGCCGCATGAACATGATGCGGGGCAGCACACACAGGAACACACTCCGCACCCAGGCCGGCATGGTGTGTGTGGTGGGAGTGCGGTAGTGCACATTGAGCACGAACACCGTGATGACAATGGAAAGCGTGACGAAGATCATGGTGAAGAGCAGGTACTCGCCGATGAGCGGGATGACCAGCGAGGTGGATGGGATGGTCTCAGTAATGACCAGCAGGAACACAGTAAGAGAGAGGAGGACTGAGATGCAGAGGGTCACCTGGGGAAACACAAAAAACAGCACTTTTTACACTAACTTACATGTTGACCTAATGTAAGGAGAAAGAGAGAGAGAGAGAGAGAGAGAGAGAGAGAGGGGGGGTGCATTCCAGGTAGTTTGAGGTTTTTCTTGAAGGTGAAGAAGATTGAGTGCTCAGTGAACAGGTTTGTAACGTGCACTTGATGGACTACCATCAGCACAATTGAGTAGCCTATGCACTCTGAATGCCATAGCAATGACCCTTTGGCATTACAGTTAATTTGCACGTTTAGCACACCAGAGACCTGGGATCAAAGCTAGGTTTGCTGCTCTCTCCCTCGGTGACATATGGTATCAGAAGTGGGATGGTTAATGTGAGGTTCTCAGGAGGCATGCACAATGTAAAAGCCATATGAAAGCCATATGATGTGAGGGAGCCCCAGAGGGTGAAGGGTCAATCATGGTGCCTAGGTTAATGACAACCATGTTGGGAGCAACAGCTAGGGAGTCTATCTTAATACTAATGTTGTGATGGACATTGTGGAGTCACCAGAGGGAAAAGACAGATAGAGCTGGCTATCATCTGTATAGCAGTGAGAAGAGAAGCCATGTGAGTGGATTACTGGACCCAACAAAGTGGTTTACATGACAAGAGGAGGGGGCCCAGCTCTGAGCCTTGGGGCACCCCTGTGGTGAGGTTGTGTTGCGCAGATGTTTGCCCTAACCATGACACATTGAATAAATTTGTCCACTGAGATAGTATGCAAACCATAAGTGCACTTCATATGGCTGAAAAACCCATCATATCAAAGCATACAGTAGTAGCTATTTATAGTGTGTGTCATTTGGTATACTTTCTATACTAAGCAAAAGACCTCCTGAATTCGAATACGAAACAGACTTTAAATGAAGACAACTGACAGGCAACCTATAGTAATCCTATAGAAATGCAATGCAAATTTGAGTATCAGTTAACACAAAGATGGAGTACAGTGTATCTGTATGTCTGACAATAAGAAATATGTCTGACAATAAGAAACCATACTGATCCCCTTCAAGACAATGTAAATTCTCATCTGAATATGTCTGTATGTATCTTATTGATGTGTATATGCTAC
Source organism: Sardinella longiceps (assembly GCA_027497455.2). Classification (NCBI taxonomy): domain Eukaryota; kingdom Metazoa; phylum Chordata; class Actinopteri; order Clupeiformes; family Clupeidae; genus Sardinella; species Sardinella longiceps. The sequence continues at coordinate 2,643,278 of JAODXP020000030.1, forward strand.
TGGACATCTCAATTTCCTTCTGAATTAAATAAAGTATTTCTAATCTAAAATCTAATATCCTTTTTTTACTCTCATAGCCACCACATCATAAAAATCATAACATTGAGGTCATAACATTCATACGCTCATAACATTCACAACAGTGAGGAGAGCCTGAGAGACCTTCTCTCCGCAGTCGGAGGGCAGGTAGAAGACGAGCACGGTGAGGAAGGAGATGAGCAGGCAGGGGATGATGAGGTTGATGGTGTAGAAGAGCGGCAGCCGGCGGATGTAGAAGGAGTAGGTGATGTCTGGGTAGATCTCCTCACAGCAGTTGTACTTGATGTCGTGCTTGTAGCCTGGGGCGTCGATAATCTCCCATTCACCGCTCTCCCAGAAGTCCTTGAGGTTGACCTTTGATCCGATGAGCACCAGGTCGATCTTGGCCTTGTCGTAGGTCCAAGAGCCAAATTTCATGGAGCAGTTCTGGTAGTCAAAGGGGAAGTAGGTGATATCCATGGGACAGGAGGACTTGAAGATGGCAGGGGGAACCCACGTGATGGTGCCGTCAAACTTCAGAAGGGCCTTGGTTTTATCCTCCACTAGGAAGTCACCCACAGCACTGGTGATACATACACACACAACCACTGTTTGTTCTCAAAATCTCTGTTTGTTTGTTCTCAACCATATATGACTACTGTAACAAAAGCATTTTCAAAAGGACACTGACAGATATAGTGCTATTTTACTTGTTGTAAAGGACGATATCAGGTCTCCATATCTTGTTGGAAGGGACTCGAATAGACTCTATGCCGTCATACTCTGCGGGCAACCAGCGAAGCTTGTAGTCATTCCAGATCTGACAAACACATGCACAAAATAACACATCACACACTAACAACCCTACAGGTATGGACAGATTAACACGAGCATTACAGCAGTACACACACAATCTCTCCCCCTATCTCTCTCTCTCTCTCTCACACACACACACACACACACACACACACACACACACTTGTGGTTTTATGTGGAACTGATGAGGCCAGAGGGAGTAGATCTTCAGTCTCATGCTAGTGTGGGTTCAGTGGAATGGCTGAGAAGAGATGAGGGCATCTCACACAGCATGAGCAGGGATGCACTCGCTCTCTCTCTCTCTCTCTCTCACACACACACACACACACACACACACACACACACACACACACACACACACACAGACTGCACACATGCACAGCCCGCCTGGGTGGGTGCGTGCCACTGGCATGAGCAACCTCTTCCTGAAGGCGCCACTTTCTGGGTGGGAGTGTGTGGATGTGGGCTCATGTCGGAGTGGGTGGAGCTGTGTGTGTGTGTGTGTGTGTGTGTGTGTGTGTGTGTGTGAAGAAGAGTAGAGGAGAAGCAGCTGCCTCTCACATTCACATTCACTCTTCATGCCCACCCCACCCCCCAATCCAACCGCCTCTTCCCCTTTTCTACTCTTCCGTGATCTGCGTTGCTCTGAGACGCGCTGCTCTGCTACCCTGAGGGCACTGTATGTGTCTCTCTCTTTTTCTCTCTCTCCCTCACTCTCTCTTTCCATCGTTCTCTTTTTTTCTAATTCACTCTCACACATTTCTCTCTTTGCTCTCTGTCTCATGTTTTCACTCACTAAGAGGGTCTTCACAGATGACCTATTCCCACACCTGTCCATCTATACACACACACCATCACCACACTCACTCACACACACACACACACACACACACACACACACACACACACACACAGACACTCACACTCACACACACACAGAGTCTGTGAAGAAGCCCTGAAGAAAGTGAAAATGTTTGAAAAGAGGCTTAGCTATTCCAAATCCCCCCTCATCCACTACTCCCATCACGCTGTCTATCCTGTGGCCAGGTACGGAATGTGCTGACTGCCTTCCACAGTCATTGGGAAAACTCTCTGAAAACTCTCTGACCTCAGATCAACTGGAAAAGAAACTTACATGTCTCAGCCACAGGTTGGTCTCCATAATCTGGTTCACTTCATCCTACACATTCAAGTGACAGAGAAGTAACAGAGAACATGCTACATGGAAAGATGTAACATGTAAAGCCAATCATGCTATGATGATGACTTTTCAACATTTTGTTAATAACAAAAATACAGAAAAGCACTAAAAATAGAAGGTATAATTCATACTGAACAACTACAAACATCTACATTGTACATTCTACATCTACATTGTACATTCGACAGTACATGTGTTACCAATAGTAAACAGAAATATTTTTTTGTAATGATTTGTAATATATCTGTATCGAGACATACTGAGGAAGCGGGTCCTCCTTCCACATTTGTGGTCTGTATAAGCAGTGTGTTTCAGTGTGTGTGTTCTCACCACTTTGACTAGCTGGGATATGGAGACTTCAAACTCCACTGTGACAGGGTCAGACACATTTTCAACCGGCCGAATGAACTGGTTATATCTCCTGAAGAGCTTACGGAACAGGCGGTCCTCTCCTTTAGAGGCTGAACATTCTGGAATCAGATAAAAGCCTGATGTCAGCGCATGATCAATACAGGCTAAGTGAGGAGAAGTCACACATCGTTCATTAGCCTTCACTGGCTGAAGGTGCAGCACCATGGTGGCTAGTTGTCCCCATCTAAACTCCCAAAACACCAGCAGAACTTACACACAACATATAAAAAACACAACCGAACAAGCAAAAAATGAGTTCCATCAAAAAAGCTTGATGGTTTTATAATGTTTTAAACTCATAGGCCTCACATTAAACTCAGCAGCCCTTTTCTTTTTTTATGCTGTCTAAGAAAGGGATTATGGCTGACAAGGTGTTCTTCTGCATTAATGAAATGATTCTATATAACAGCATGCCGCAAAGGCCCACATCCCCCTTAACTGAGTGTACAGCTCAGCTAAAGACACCTGTTCAGTTGCAGCAACATCGTGTCAATGGTGGTTATCGCTAGTAACAGCTGATTCCATTGTTGTTGAATGTTGCTTATTATTATTGTCATATTTGCCATTCAAACGGCCATAGATATAGGATGATTATTAGACTTTTTGACCAGATCTACTTCAGAGGACTGTGTTATAGGCTACAGAATTAACACACACCCTCCCAGCCAAATGTAACAAATGGAATTGAGGTAGAAAATACTGTAGACTTCTTATTTTAGAGAAATCTGCTCATGAATAATAGAACACACATTACATTTATCTCACTTCAACTTATCTTTGCCTTGTGTCAAAAGACAGAGGTGTGTGAGGCCGGAGTGTGTGTGTGTGTGTGTGTGTGTGTGTGTGTGTGTGTGTGTGTGTGTGTTTGTCTGTGTGGCGTGCACGTTTGTGGTCAGGCTGAGGAGAACTGGAAAAAGCTTTTAGCAGGCCTGCACTTAACACCACGCTGTTGGACTTAAATCCAGCTGTCAAGGTAGTGAGAGGAGGGCCACCCTCATGAACACACACTCACTGGCCCATTTGCTCTTTAATAGATTGCCCTCCATCTCTTCCTTTCTATCTGCTTTTTCTCACATGCTGGCACACACACACACACACACACACACATTTATATAAATGTCCCACCGGTCTCAAGGCTTCTGAGGATGGCATACGGAATCAATGTCCGCCTGAGCGTAAAATTGGACCTCACTGGGGACACCCTCACACTCTCTCACAAATGCGCACATACACACACACACGCACACACATACACTCATGCGCTTATACCATGCTGCTGTTTTGAAAGGACAACCCTGCTTCAGACAGACTGACTGGCAGACAGGCAGACAGACTGACAGGCAGTAGGAAGTGATTTCTGAAATTCCAGCCCACTCACTCTAATCTACAACAACCTTGACTACATGAGGTCAGAGCCATCCGGACGCCACTGAGATTACCAGGCTCCTGACAGGGATTACCGTGTGTCAATGTGCCACACAGACATGGGCACACATAGAGGACAAGGAACTGAGCAGCACCCTCAAAATGCCACTCTGCCCGACCAAGCCAGAGGGCAAGAGACGCCACGCTGGCTGTAGACAGACAAAGCTGTTAGATTGGCTGATAGTTGAAGCCATTCAGCAGTCCAGCAATACAACCCTAGATCACTGAGCCGCAAAATGACTCATCGGTCTTAACAAGTCAACATGCATTCAATTGTGTTTGAGGTTGATGGAGTTGGTCTCTACGCTTAACACAAAGTGCGTTTAAGAGTGACACACGTGAACTTTACAGCTTGATCTGAAATTAAAAACAGCAAACTGTTTTGCCTCCAGAGCCTTCAGGCTTCTTGTTCCATCTCTATGTCAGCTTGACTTTGTATCTGCTTTAACTCAACTTAAGCTTAAGTCAGTATAAGTCAAACCATTTTGCTCTATCTCTCACACTCTCTTGCACGCAGGCACACACATACACACATGCACACTGTGTGAATGTGTGTGTGTGAGAGAGAGAGAGAGAGAGAGAGAGAGAGAGAGAGAGAGAGAGAGAGAGAAAGAAAGTTTATTATAGAGTTCAGTACTTGGTGCAGCTCCACTACCACCTCTGTGGCCTCTCCTGCTTGAAGCACTTAATTGGTTGGGAGAGTTGGCGGCTGTGTTAATCTCTTAATTAATTAGACCTTTGTCACCAGTGAAGGATTTATAAAAAATACATTTAAGTCTTTTCCTCCTCCCTCTTATTTCATTGTATTTCCCAATTCCCTTGATGTTGACTTCAGTCACTCTGTACACATCTTTTTTTCCCCTCTGAAAGAGTTTGCGACTTAAAAATAAACATAAAACAGCTGTATGTGGAATCAGCAGTGACAAGAGTCGCTAGTGACGCATGTGTGCATGGTGCGTGAGTGTGTGTCATTCTGTGTGTGTGCGCGTGAATGTGTGTCTGTGTGCACGCGTGTGTATGTGTACGTGCATGAGTGTGTACATGTGTGCTTATGCAAATCAGAGACTGAACTACTCTGACAAAGAATAAGACAAGAACACACAAGGGAACATCTGAAGTGTTTCCCCTGAGATTCAGATAAAAACACAGAGCCAGAGAGAGGCCCACACAGGCCCATTCCCACACCATTAAAGGAACTCTAGGCAACTTCTTGCCACTTCTTGTCACTGTCCTTTATATCAGAGAATTTGTTTTCTCCAAATAAATATGGATTACATAGTCATATAAAGGGTGGATAAATGCAAGGTTTATTCCCACTAGCAATCCAGGATGCACTGTGTAGTTTAGTGGGGGTAGGAGAATAAAAGAAAACCTACTGTAATTAGAGGATGAGACATAATCAGCATGTTCTAGTACTGCCTAGCCTGGTTATACCCATCCCCTTGGTCTAAGCTTCTCTTCATACGAGGGACCAGGATCTTGGCTATTGACAAACAATTGTTTACTGGAGATGTTTAAATTCAAAAAGATTGGATCAACCCTTGACTAACAGCCTAACGTATTCTTGTGCTGCATTCTTAAAGTTTGCTGATTGGATTGGACAGGATGCATCCGATGCGAACAGGGCCAATGGCCGGAATCCCAGACGAAGTCCATGGAGGGAGATGAATATTGAACAGAATTGCCTAGGAAGGCCATGGCCAGGCTAAATACAGCCAGAAAGACTCTGGAAAATGTTTGTATGCCTTTTACAATACGTAGCTTCACAAGTTTTACAGCAAAAACTGCATGGTGTCCCTTTAATTCCCCATTTGACTCTGCTTCTTCTTCTCCCACCTCTTCATCCTCACAGTCCTCTAATGGACCTACACATTAACACTCTCTCTAGCAAACGGCCTCTGCTTAGATGTAGGGTGCACACACACACACACACACACACACACACACACACACACACACAAACACACAGAGAGAGAGAGAGAGAGAGAGAGAGAGAGAGAGAGAGAGAGAGAGAGAGAGAGAGAGAGAGATAAACACACACACACAAAATGGAGGACCACAGATTGTGCTGTTTGTTGGAGCGTAAGATACACATACCTCTGTCACTCCATCTGGAATGTACGTCTGGCTTACACACAGACATTCATTCATTCATCCTCTCTCTCTCTCTCTCTCTCTCTCTCTCTCTCTCTCTCTCACTCTGTGTTCCTTTGCCTAACCTTGACGGCATCACCCACGGAGCTGCACCAATCCTAAATCCTGCCTGTGGATGATTCCTGCACAGATGCTGTAAGGACATGAACTACATGTGTTGACCCAAATTGGGCTCAGTAAACAGTTATGTAGCAGGGCAACCACAGTTATATCAATGGGACAAGACTGGTAGGATTACAGTCCTACTGAATTATTTAATAATATAACATTACTTCAAACTCATAATACACTTTCATTTGTGTGCATCCCGTATGTGTACACTTTTGTTTGTGTAAACAAGATAACACAAACAAGTGCGCACACACACACACAAATTAAAGAGAAAGAAATAGACACACTCCATTGTTCATATCTGAGGTTTACCTGCCGACATAAAACAATTAAACGGGATGCACCCTGACGAACGAGCCACATCCAAAGGGAAAGTACGAGTCATTTCTGCCAACATAAGTTAGATGACAGACATCTCTCTTCCTTTCCAAGCCAAGAAACATTTACTCCAATTTATGGAATGAGATCGTTGATAAGACTATATTCTTATTTAATTGCATAATCTGTTTCTCTCTCTCTCTCTCTCTCTCTCTCTCTCTCTCTCTCTCTCTCTCTCTCTCTGTGTGTGTGTGTGTGTGTGTGTGTGTGTGTGTATTCAACTGAATTTCCACTCAGTGCGCTGCTGGGGGTCCACGCCCTTTTTGTGAACCCAGTGCAGAGTGAGCCTGACACACAACCTTTGGAGGCAGAGTGTGTATTTTCAGTGTGCACTAATGCCTGCAGCATGCACTTCACATCCTCCCTCCCTATAGGGGAAAAACACGCAACAACTCAAGTTTGTAAGTGTTTGTGTGCTTGTATGTATTTTTCTGTTTGTGTGCGTTTGTGTTTATGTATTTGTATGTGTGTGTGTGTGTGTGTGTGTGTGTGTGTGTGTGGAGAGAGAGAGAGATCCATAGCCACGCATAATGGAGCGTGAGTGTGTGTTAATGAAAAATTATCTTACTGATTAGCCCCATTACACAGTAACAGCTCCTAAAGGACAGAGAGAAAAGAAAAGGGCAGACATGACAGTGTGTGTTTGTGTATGTGTTTGGGTGTGTGTGTGTGTGTGTGTGGGGGGGGTGGAGGGGGCAGATATGCTGTGGCCCTGCCACTGACTCACACACATGTATGCACAGAGACACATACATTCACACACACACACACACACACACACACACACACACACTGATCCTCCTGGCGGTCCTTATACCAAACACTGCTGACTCATACAGGAAGCATGGAGCCAAAGTAAGATATCTCAACAGAGGTTTAAACCCCTACAGTTTGGGGTGTGTGTGTGTGTGTGTGTGTGTGTGTGTGTGTGTGTGTGTGTGTGTGTGTGTGTGTGTGTGTGTGTGTGTGTGTGTGTGTGTGTGTGTGTGTGTGTATGTGCACGAGCGCGTAAGTCTGTGTGTGTGAGAGAGAGAGCGTGTGTGCGTACAGTAAATGTGTGTGTGTGTGTGTGTGTGTGTGTGTGTGTGTGTGTGTGTGTGTATGTTAAAAGCAATAATCTCACTGGGAGAAAGCTAAAAGGATCCTGGAATCACCCACACCATGAAATAGCTTACAGAGGGGGCGAGAGGGAAAGCGAGGGGGGAAAGAGAGAAACCTTTTTTGTTTTCATTACAAAGGGATCAACATGGTGTTCAACACAGCTGATTAGACAGGAAACCTGGGCATAAGATGGATCCACAGCAGCAGTGGGATGTAAATGCTTTTTGTGTTTGGTGAAAGGTGTAATTCATCTTTTTGTTTGTTATTTAGGACGCTAAATCTGGTGCATTTGAAAGGGCCTGAAAGCCTGCATCCACACTCACACACACAAAGGTACAGGGACAGACAAAAGAAGCTTTCACAGGTAGGCCTAAAAGGAAACATTGTCAACAGCCATAGCTTTCTACTTTGAAATATGTAAAGATGTGAAATATGTAAGGCTTTATGGGGGAAAGGATTACTGATTACTTCAACCACTGATCTTTCCTCAAATAGCCTGTTTCTTTGCATTTGGACACAGCAATGGCAAGGAGAAAATGTAGAATGCTTGCGTCATTCATAGTAGCCTAGGCTATGTAGCCTACTAATATATTTCTACAAGAGATGTTTTATTATAGGGGAACATACGGATTTCATAAATGCTACTTATATTGATAAAAAGTCCTTTAAATGTGCCATTAATAATTGGCACATCGTAGTAGGCTACTGATTTTTGATACCAAAACAAAAAAAGGCGACCTAAAATTTAGTATTGTTTTCATACAAATTCTTCACGTCAATGTCATTAATTTTAGCACTCGAATAAAAAATGATATGAAAGCGGATGGTCAAATCAGGCTACGATTCCTTTCTCCCTTTCAAAAATACTGTAAACAACTGTCAACTTATCGCTTTCGCTTTGATATTTAGCCCTTGAGTATTCTGCCTTCCGCTGTTTAAATCAAAACCGTGGTCCAAGCATTTGTGGAAATCATTTTGAGTCACGCCCGTGGGCTATAGCGTGAACTTAGGCTACTGATGAACTATTTGAGTGTGCAGCGATGGTTAGGCTACTCTTAGCAATGCAATGCTTTCTACAACATACTTATAAACAATTCTTTACATAAGTAGGCTACGTGTTCACTGTAATGTCTCAGATTAGTCTTAACCAAAGTCCAAGTCTGTTTTGAAAACTCACAGGAAGCTGAAGCTTACGGAAAAGATCCACCTTACCTCTGATGACCGATATTAGCAGGAAAAGTAGAAAGGCGCGTGTCTCCATCGAAGTCATGGTAACATTGGGCAGTACGACTAACGACCTTGAAGAATAAAATAAAATTCGATACCAAAATGATGACAATATAGATTTGATGTAAGTGAAAAAGGCTGGCTGTGCTTTCAAATGTTGAGAACTTCACTCCCCTGCGCCACCCTTACAAATACATATTCGCGCGCGCGCGCACTTACGCACGCACACACACACACACTACAATATTCTGTACTTCACTTCTTTCCCCTCTCCCAATCTATACAGACCCGTAGACAAAAAGACACACAAACACACTACAGTACACGAAAAAAAGACACGTATTCACAAGTAGGCTACGCTATGCACCTTAAAGACTTCTTTGTTTCCCGCGCACTGATGATCAGCAACCTAAATGCTGGACAGCGCCCGCGTGCACCGCTGCAATAAACTATCGCACTTGCCTCGCGATAGGTGAGTCCGAAAAGACTACAGACTTTGCTTGATACATAGCCTATACAGTCTAACTCTTTTTTTAAAACAACTTCGATTTATTTTTATCTTTTTAAAGAACAGACTACAAAAGTTTCATTAATTATTTGTGTGCGCATCGCAAAATAGGCAAGCATAATGTAGGCTACTGTAGCCTACAAGAAGGGGAAGCTTTTTCAGAGCCCATTCTGCGCTCTAAGTGGTTCAGTCTGTATTGATTAGTGTGAGTAGCCTATTTGGTCGCGCAGGTTTGTACATAAGTACATGTAGGCCTACCCTTTGTATTTACAAACACATTCTTTTTTAAAATGTATAATTACAGTACAAACTGAATAGATAACTGCCATTGACAATTAAGTTGTATTTTCATGAATATTGTATTTGCACTTAGCTTGGTGTCTTTGGTCACTCACTC
>JAODXP020000030.1:2655524-2665524 GCA_027497455.2 Sardinella longiceps
GGGGCAGGCACACACAAACTCTTCTGCTGACAGGGCTGGGGTGAAGAAGATGTTACGACAATATGTTCCCATGGACACAACACACACACACACACACACACACACACACACACACACACACACACACACACACACACACACACTGAATATATTGAATTGAATTGAATTGAATTGAATGAACTTTACTGTCCACAGTGTGGAGTGGAAATTTGCCTTCAATTTCACCATAAAAAACTACACGTACAAACAGTCTGTGTTACTGAAATGCCAAAATGATCAAATCATTTTTCTTTTTGAATATCCTCAGTGATTGAATGCCCAAATAAAGATGTGAATGATGCTGTTGATGTGTAGACGTCCTGTAGGTTTGTGAGCTGTTTTATGAGCTTGTGTGTTGTTGTGTTGTTGTTTAGCTGTAATCCAGTTGCTGTATGTTTATGTTTTCCCCTTTGGACCACTCTCTCTCTCTCTCTCTCTCTCTCTCTCTCTCTCTCTCTCTCTCTCTCTCTCTCTCTCTCTCTCTCTTCCCTTCAGGGAAAGTTCTGTGCATCATAAGCAACAGAAACATCCAATCAGAAATGAGGATTGTTTTCTGTTTGTTTAAAAGAAAATCAAACACATCCAAGTGAAGACTATAAAAGTAGTTTCTTCTCACAACTTCAAGGATGGATTGGCAAGTGAGAGTGGCAGATATGTCTTAAGTTTGCTGACTCATACCGAGCACGCTCACTGTGCGGCCCAGAGGAACCGTGACCTCTGACCCCTATCCTCCCCCGGTGTTGCCATGACCGCAGAGCCAATGACAGGCAGGGTATAGTGGGCAGATGACTGCCTGACTGGACTATTTCAACTCCAGTAGAGCGCTGCCATGCTTTGGTGTGCCACCCCTAGCACCCAATTAAACTCTATGAGGCTCAGTCCTTCACCCTTAATTAAACAACTCACACACAGAATGCTTTAATCATCTGTATTTCAGATAGACACACATACACAGAGACATACACACATACATACATGCTTGCAGATACAGTACACACACACACACACACACACACACACACACACACACACACACACACACACACACACACACACACACACACACACACACTTGTTTCTGAAGCGTGTGGACATGCTGCAGTGCATGCTATCCCATTGGAGGTCTGTTTTGTACACATCTGGGATTCTGTAACTCTGTTAACCACTAGTTGGCAGTAAGACCAACTAATAAGACCATCCAAATGTACCAGTCAAAATCACATGAACAGACATACATATCATACATATCATACACCAACTAACTATAATAATAATCAATTGATAATACAGACACAAAATGTAAAAAAAAAAAAAATTCACTCTTCCTTAGCCATCAAATAAGATGCATCTGCCTATAAAACTACAATTTACTTTGCATGCACTAAAGTCTGAAGTCTGAAAGGCTGATTTTGATTTACACTAATGTCTCAGCATCTTTCTGAATGAAAGCGTAACATAGTTCCGCTCTAAGGGCAGCTTCTGTGCGATGAGGAGCGATGAGGGTCTGTTCCTGCTGGGAGGGTGGGGTGGGTGGGGTTGGGGGGATGGGGGGATGGGTGGGGGGGGGGGTCTGCCTGCGATCAGGAGACACTGTGAGTCATTAAGCAGCTCATCCTTTCATGCGGGCCCCGGCGTCCCGGCTCCTGGCGCTGAGCGGAGAGGCAGATATCGACGCAGCGTGAAACATGGATGGACAGGCCCGCTGAAATGTGCAGCATAAATATTGATCAGAGTGCTGGAATGAGTAGTATAAATTGTGCAGTGTGTGTGTGTGTGTGTGTGTGTGTGTGTGTGTGTGTGTGTGTGTCTGTGTGTGCGTGCGTGTGTGTGTGTGTGCCTTGTGGTTATGCAAAACACTGCATTAAGACACACACACACACACACACACACACACACACACACACACACACACACACACACACACACACACTCTCTCTCTCCTACACACTCAGTGTAGACCTAATGCCCTATACGATGGCAAATATAGAACATATATCATCAGTATATACTCATGTATACTGCATATAATTTCTCCATGCAGTAGTGAGTCCCATCTCAGACGGGCCCTCAGTGAGCTGTGACAGAGGAGACGGATCTAGGATGCCTCGGAGCTCTAAATAACTGGACCCAGGACATGAATCTGATGTTTCGAATGATGAGGCAATGGTGATTCAATAAGCAATCAAATGTAAAGGTAGTATTTTAGGGGAGCAATAATACCAGATCGATATATAATCTCTCAGCCTCGCATACACATATACACACTCAGCGTATATCATTATTCCTATTGATGGGAATGACTGAGCTGCGCTTATAAATCATAAAGGCTCTATAATAAGTACTACTCAAGTTGTCCCATTGAACCATAACCTTAACCATACCATAATAACCTCATCATACAAACTTACCTATGAAGAAGACATGCACCTTTTGAAGATCATAACCTAACCATACAATGATCTCATCATACAAACTGAGGACAAAATGAACCCTTTGAAGATTATAACCTTGACCGTACCATAACCTCATCATACAAACTTACCTGTGAGCAAGAGATCAACCCTTTGACTCAACTAAAAAAAATATTCACTCCACAACCTCAAACCAGAAGGAGCTCTAACTTGACAACATCACATTCAGTAAGAGTAGATGCTGGTACACAAAGCAACCTTTTCTTGGAGCAGTATTTATTAGATTGCTTAAAATCCCCTTCACGTACTAAATGCAACCAATTAATTAAATGCTCTAACACAAAAATAAAATATGTTAGTCACCTGTGGAATGAACAGGACAGAAAAATTCACCATCTAATCATTTTGAGTGTCCCGTTCAAAATGATTGAATGATCAAACTCAACTGCCATTTCTCCCTCCCTCTCCCCCCTTGGGAGTTTGCTGCAGACATCAGGATCTGAACCTCCTAAAGAAATAGAGTCATAGAGTCTGCTCTGCCCTTTCTTGTAAAGTGCATCAGTGTTGGCTGACCAGTCCAGTTTATTGCCAAGATGTACCCCCTGGTGCATGTATGTACTGACAGACTCCACATTCACTAGATCAATGGTGACAGGCAGCAAGGCAAAGGGAGCCCCCCTGAAATCCACCACTATTTCTTTGGTTTTGGAGATGTCTAGCTGCAGCTGGTTAGTCCTACACCATCCAGCAAAGTCCTCCTCAAGGCTCCTGTACTCCCATTACTGGACCATCCTGGATACACCCTAACATTGCAGTAGTTTGTCTCTTAGGAGGGACCTGGTACTGGAGAAGTCAAAGAACATGATTCTTACAGAACCGCTTACTTTGTCCCAGTGGCAGTGCACTCTGTGTAGCAGAAAAAGAAGAGAGGGGTTAACCGGGTGGAGTATGAGGTCTCTGTTTGGTGGGGGAGGGGAGGTGGGGGTGCTGATTGTGCAGTCATTGTCAGGTACAAGAGGAAGGGTTGCAATGGTGATGATGGGTCTATAAACAGACTCTGTCAGTGTCCCCATCTGCCTTACTACTCTTCCTTCCACATCCACTTATGCAATGTATTTCTCACCAGACCTCTTTCATAGGTCTATTGTTCATATTCTTGAAGGATTCCTTAGTCTCTTTCAAACGCTCCTTAAGCTCCCTCAGCACAGCGCACACACTTCAGCTCTGTCCAATCACCATCCTTAAATACTCTCTTCTTTTCATTAGGGAGGTTTTGAGCTTTACATTGTGGGTCACATTAGGTTTGTTATTAGGTGAGCAGTGCACAGTGTATAAATCTCAATGGGGGAAGAGGGATGGCACTGTATGCATCTCTCAGGTTTATAAACGAGAGATCTATTGTTCTGTTTTTCCTAGTTGGGCGGTCACCAAACTGGCAAAAATGCGTGGGAGTGGAATCAAATAGGATTGAAATGACCAACGATCACAACAAAAGTATCTACATGTTGAGTTTGAAGCCTTGATATTGTTGAATGAATGACATCACATGCTGAGTCCTTAAGGGCTTGAGGCTGCATGTAGGCACGGATAACGTTGCCATGACACAACTGTAGGGAAATAATAAGATGGGAGACTAACCGCTAGTAGCTCCACATCCTTACTGCTTAGAGCAGACAAAATGGGCAAACTAAGGCCCGGGGGCCACATGCGGCCCATTGAGCTATTTAATCCGGCCCGTGGAGCCTTCCAAAAGTAGAATCATTTCTCATTTAGACAAGGTGACTTAGATTATAGGCCTGATTTATCAAATTTGTTGTATTCATGAAATATAAATTTTATAAAGTTTGAGACTTGCCAATTTACCGGCATCAACCCCCATCAATTGGTTGACTGTTAACACCCAAAATCTAAAAAAAAAAAAAAAACCAAAACCCAAAAACCCAAAATTAGTCAAAATCTAAAACCCAATGTGGCCCTTCGGCCAAAATAATTGCCCAGCCCTGGCATAGAGTCTCTGTCAGGGTAACATGGCCAAGATGGCTCCATCTGTTGTTTATGTACAGTACCACTCCCCCAACCTTCCTCTTGCTAAAAAGTTTGTTATCTCTGTCCAACTGAACAACAACAAGCCCAGCAGCTCAACATTAGCAGTAGGAGTATAACCACTTAGCTACGTCTCAGTAAGGCATATCAGACTGACAGACTTGAAAACCATAAATGACTCTCAGAATGTATTCAGATAATGTACGTATACATAACATTAAACATCTAACCTATTGTGTTACCACAAAACCTTTGCAATTATCTCTTTAATGGCTTATATTACTGCATATGAACACTGGGTAACCAATTATCCCTTCTCAAGTGCGGACAAGCATTGAAAAATAAAAGATAAAGAGCATTTGAGTAGTAGTAGGACTCTCTCTCTCTCTCTCTCTCTCTCTCTCTCTCTCTCTCTCTCTCTCTCTCTGTGTGTGTGTGTGTGTGTGTGTGTGTGTAATTGCATCAGTAATCCATTTGTTTGACCATTGGTTTTTGAAGGGAAATGGGAAAATGATAGCCTCTCTGCATTGTGCTTTCTAATAAAGCCACTAATATTTGGATGTGCTGTTAGTATAAAGCACACACTGCCATAGACACACACTGACTCTCACAAAAAACACATGGACCGTAAGAGAGAGAGAGAGAGAGAGAGACTACTAAATGGCAAGCCTAGTGTGCTGTGGGGTGTGTTGAGTAAGCGGGCCTCCATGGAGTGTCTGGGCAGTTAGTGCAGACTCAGACTCAGACTCAGACTCAGTCCATGTCATGAGCCTTGAGCTGGGAGCCCTTGCTCCTCCACGCCGCTCCTCTCCAACACAGGAGCTCCTGCAGGCCGCTCGCTTCGCCAGACACAGCGCGACCTTTGGGTTCAGCCAGCTCAGAAACAACACAGCAACTCTCCATAGCCAATCACGTCTTTTACTGAGTCAAGAGAATGGTGAGCTTCCAGCACAAACCTCTGCCTCCCTCTCTCTCTCTCTCTCTCTCTCTCTCTCTCTCTCACACACACACACACACACACACACACACACACACACACACACACACACACACACACACACACACACACACACAGACACACACACACAGAGAGGGAGCTCCACTCTCATTCCTGCAGGATTATTTTGACTATCCATCAGCCCACATTATGCTCAAATCAGAGTGCACATGGCCTGGTGTTTGCCATGTGTTTTTGAATGATGTGCACAGCCAGTGCATTGCTCCCCACTGTGCTTCAGTCAGTTAACAAAAGAATGTTGGACAGTGGACACAGCGAGACTAACTGTAATTGACCAATTAGACACCATGGGCAGTTATCTTTCCTGGATACAGCCCATGGTCAATAATCCCTTTCGCTCTTTGGGTATAGCCTATCCATTCCCAATTTCCATTTATTTATTTATTCATCTATTCATTTATTTATTTCCTTATTTTAAAAGAAAAAATCCCAGATGTTCCCAGATCCAAATGCAGAAACCATAGCAACGCACAAAGCAGCCTTTTAGAAGGAGGTAGACATAAATGGTGTAGAAACAAATTAAATGAAAAATGGTCCAACAGTAGAGAAACAGGAGTTGATCTGAATCTAAATGGCGTAGGTGTCATGAACTAGGCACATAAATAGTCCTGTTTAATGTCTGGTCTGCTAATAGTAAGCTTAGAAACAATGGAATATATGACATCAATGACTGAATAAACATGTAACACATTGTAACATAAACATATTGTAATCTCAAAATTGTGTGTGCATATGTGTGTGTGCATGTGTCTGTGGGGTTTTTCAGATAAGACACACTGAGGACCGTGCTATATGTTCCTGCTGTGTTGGTCCCACGTTCTCTGTAATGTCGAGTGCTGGTCTACTTAACGAGGAGTGTTATCTGGCTCCAGCTGCATTGACCTTGTCGACCTCACTATCCCACGCCGCCCGGGCACCAGCTCCATCTCCACTCTGCAGTGGGTGGCCCACCGGCTGCTGGGGAAATGGAATCCTTGGATTTTGAAGGAGATACAGTAGAATCTCACAGATAGCATCTCTGGCTCGGCCATTGCTCTGCCTCAGTCCAGCGGCTTCCAATTGAGAATCGATTAGCCCTGCAGATTTTCCACCTGGCCAGGCGGCGTACTGTGGCGCAGAGTCCCTTTGAAGACAATTAGGGGATATACAGCTGCAGCTGGGTGGTGAGAGGAGTCAGCCAAGGTGCTCCAGCTAATGTTTTATCTGAGGTTTTTAGTGCAACCCTAAGCAAAGATGCTAGCAGGCTGTCCGCACTCAGCCAACCCAACCGACTGACTGACGCACTGAATCAACTATTGGAGTATTGATTTCACAAGTAAAACAATTAAAACAAAGTTTTCCGTTTACTTTGCTAATCTCATTGTTATAATCAATGAATTTACATTTCTGATCCTCCTTTCTTATCTCTGATGTGCCTTGTGGGGAAAATACATTATTTTTTCTCAAGGGTTTACAGATTGACTGAAGCTTATGCAGAGTTCTGAAATGGTAGAAGTAGAGTGATTTGTGCAAGACACGTGACTAATCTTGCCAAGACTTTTGTCCATTCCCATGCTCTTGTCTATGATCTATGCTGAAGCACTCACAACAATCACATTCAATCACCACAATCAAGTTATCAAACAAATCCACCATTGTGTGCATTGTTGCAGTTCAACCCACCTGTGCTTATCAAAGCAGGTGTCTGAGTTGTGAGTTATTCATTGACAGAAGATGCTTGAGATGATTCAAATGTTCCAAAGAAAGAAATGAAAGCCAAATGTGTAGGCTTTCGTCTTTACTGTCTCAAAACCAATCCAAATATAAAAGTACACATACAATCTAAAAAGTATACATTTGTGCTACTGTAACTCATTTCTTCATGGACATATTATGGCTAAAATGCTAATAATGTATGTAAGCTTGCTTTGTTGCATCATTTCCAGTCTGTTACCTCTTCCTCTCTAACCCCGTTAGTTCCTTTCATGATTCATCCTAAATTAGTTCAGGAATTTTCTCTTAAGCCTCTCTCAACCCATTAGTTCCTTTTCTGAATTTCTGACCAAAATCCCATTGTGTTTCCTAAGCTTTTTGTCTCTCAACTAATGTGCTTCTTCGAGCAAAACATATTGAACAATGAAATTAAACAAAAACATCAAAACAGTGCGTAAATGATGTCTCTTTTTATGATATAAACCAAACAGCCTGTTGAAAGTCTTGTCTTGCTTCTTTTTTCTTTCTCCATCTGAGTTAATGATCAGACATTACAGCCATAACAGGACCATGCTTCACTTGAGTTCTAGGCCTTCATTAATGCCTTACATAGGCATCATGGAGGGTCCTGTTGACTGTCCTATGCCTACACAGATATCTATAACCAAGTAATAAGCATGTAATAAGGAATGGAAACAGAAAGGCCTGGTATAACACTTCAAGCTGGTGCTTACAAAGCTGGTATACATGATTATTCATGCTTACAACCTTAACACAGAGCATTTGAAGCTTGCATGAAGAGCTTATGTGTGCCTTCGAACAGCCACTTGGAGTACAGTGTTACTGAGGAGAAGATTAAAAGCAACTGTGAGTTCAGATTATTGAAACAGAGGGAATAAATAAACAGATGGCAAGAACGTTGAAGAATCAAAGTTGCAATGTAGTCCTGAGTTTTGATTTCTCGGTCAAACTCTCAGAGATCGACTCTGTGGACATGTCTGTGTACATTTGGCAGGGACAGTGCTGGGCTGTGTTTGGTTAAGTTAGGCCAGCGGTCAAATAGTTCAGCAAGTCATAGTGCAAGGAGGGTCACAGTGCAAAATGTTGGAGTGGCTCTGTGTGTGTGTGTGTGTGTGTGTGTGTGTGTGTGTGTGTGTGTGTGTGTGTGTGTGTGTGTGTGTGTGTGTGTGTCAGTGTCTGAGTGTATCTGTATGCACTGTACAGGTATGTGTGCGCACATGAACTGTGTGTACAGTGTGTGTGTGTGTGTGTGTGTGTGTGTGTGTGTGTGTGTGTGTGTGTGTCAGTGTATCTGTATGCACTGTACAGGTATGTGTGCGCACGTGTGTGTGTGTGTGTGTGTGTGTGTGTGTGTGTGTGTGTGTGTATGTGTGTGTGATTGCTGGACAGAGGTAATAGATAAGGGGGACAAGTGCAGGGCTTGGGGGTATTCCCTCCCTCTGTCTCGTTCACTCTTTCTTCTTTTTTTCTTCTTCCTCCCCTCTTCTCCCAGTTCTATGAGCAGCTGGATAGTAAACATGTGGTAGTAGGTTGTGGGGTGGAGGTGGGGGGAAGTTAGTCTTCTCAGCTCCTCGTCCATTATAGGGGGTTTGTGCGGCTTTGTTGTCCTCACTCAATCACTCTCTCACTCACTCATTCGCCGTCGTCCACCGTGGGTGTGTTCAGGCTCTGAAAGAGTGGCTGCATGAACAGTCCTATGGTGCCAGTCACACACACCAGCACAAACACCCACAGGAACAGCCTGTCAATCACCATGGCCACGTACTTCCAGTCCTCGATGATCTAAGAGACAGCAGACAGGGAGAGAAACAGAGGTTTGGGAAATAAACCGATGAATAACACATTTCTTAAGACATGAATATTTCTTATTAATCCATGACCTGACTTCTCATTAATAAAGAGTGACTGAACCTATTGAAAATATATTACAGAATATTATAAAGCCATATAAAAGAGCTATGTGGTATTGATACCAAAGATGTCTTGCTATTGTCTGTGTGTTTTCCGGCTGCAGACATAGTGCAGGGGCCCATTAAATATACATATAGTTCCATGGCTGGCTTTTACAGTCAGACCAGCAGGTAGCAGTAATGCACAACAAGACATTCTCTCAAGGAGCCTTAGTAAAGGCCACAAAATAAACTCATAAAAAAACAAAAAAACAGGTGGAAAGTCAAGATTTAAAAAGTAAACTCCCTCCACGTATCTACCGAATTGTTCACACAGACGAGCTGCCTGGTTGTTATTAGTGCAACTCTGAGTAGTAGATCAGGCAACCAGGGAGATCATGTTTTAAAGGCACAGGTAAAACCAGTATATGGGAGGACATGTTCTTTCTGAGGCTATACTTAAAGATACAGTAAGTGTGTTTGAGTGTGTAAACACATAACACTTTTTATGACACTTTTTAAATGTGATCTCATTTCTGGCAAGCTCTTCATTATCTTGGGTCACTGTAAAAAATAAATGTCTTTTTTGAAAAACAGACACTATCTTTTTATGATACACACTGAAAACAAACAGTTGGGGCAGCCTGTCCCTCTAACAATAATACAGAACACATTCTAACATTCTGACACCTGGCTGTAGCTGCAAACCAAAGATTTTAGAGCAAGCCGATCTAATCTTAATAAACAAACAGTTGGCAGCCAACAACACAGAAACACAGAATCACTAACTGCACCTTTAATTTGCTAAGCCTATTTTTACAGTAAAGCTATCTTTGCAATGCCAGTGAAGAGCACACATACCCCCTCATCATCATCCTCCGTCTTCA
>JAODXP020000030.1:2670524-2683024 GCA_027497455.2 Sardinella longiceps
GTAAGCTTCACACTTTCATCCATAATAAGGACATTCTGAAGTCTCTACTCTACTCAGACTGTACACACATCTCACTGCATAAGCTTCCCATTTGACTGACTCAGTTCACCCTTTTATAGCACACTTGTATAAAATCCATACACTTGTGTGGCCTCCTCTCACACTATTCTGAGAACTACAGTCCTACACTGACACATGCCACAACACTTTGATAATTATTTCACTCCACATTCAGACCTTTAGTGCATGAAAAACTTTGCAATTTTGGACAATATAGTGCAGAGAGTAAAAGAAGTGCAAGAATGTAGAGGAGTGGAGAACCCTTGTATCATAGACTACTTGCTAGAACACAACATGTGAAGAGATATGGACAAAGACAAGGACCGGGAAGAGAAAAGTGGAGAAAATGTTGAGATCAAAATCTCTGCAAATTGTTGTAGTGCACTTTTGACCTCCTCCATCTTATACCTAGGGCTTCTTCTGAAATATTTGTAAACATTCACAATTTTTTACAATGTTGTTTGCCATATAATATGTATGGACATGTTGTGTAGTATTTTGTGTATCTATGCAATAATATGAATAGTTATAGCAAGTGGTCCATGATGCAGGGCTACTGCTAGGACTCACAGGGATATGCAACAGTTTAATGTTTGGGAACCACTGGACCAGGTGCCGGAGTTTTGTTTATTAGAATCAGGTGGTTTCATGAGGGGTTGGAAACTAATATTTGACAGGACTTTAGGACTCAAACGCAACCCCCAGATCCAAAAGACAAACTGATTATTATGCCAAAACATGGATAATTCAATTGTCAAATGAAAATAACAACACACACAAGCAAAGCAAAACAAAACAAAACAAACCAAAAAACAATCTACAGCTGTTTACTCCATCTGACATGATGAACATGATTAGCGTAAACATGCCGTTTGAACGGCTCCCCCAAGGCAAAGCAGTGTCACCTCCAGCGCTATCTGAGCAGCTTGCATGCCTCTCTTGCCCTCTCAATAATGCACTCGTCTCATCCAATCACTCTGTTCTCCATCCCTTGACCTTTCCACTGGGTCTCCACAACCCAGGGCTTGCTTTAAGGGCTTCAGGACTCACAGTGTTTGCAAACAAGCACTGCTAAATTGTTTGGCAGAGAGCAAAAGGCCAAAGTTTGGGGAAATCTATACCAAATTTGCACAAATGGCTCAGAGCATATAGCCTTGGTTCATCTGATCAAACAAGTAGGCTTTAATGCTGACCTGACAAATGGTCTACACTTGTCATTAGGAAAGAGATACACATTTCAGTGGGAGTGTGGTGATGTTGAAGTTAATTCTTCTAGCTGGGTCAGATATCTTTGACGGTGGCACCTTTCAAGTTATCCAACCATGCAGATTCTGGGACTTTTATATTAACTCTACTGTGTACTTTTGCTCAACTGTTGTGACTTTGCTGTCAATATGTGTGATTAAATAGTTAAATAGCACATAGCTGGCTAACTTTCTCAAAGTAATTTCAGCAGCTTTTGCCTTAATCAGCATAATTGCTAATGTAGGCTAAGTAGGCACTGCTAATGAGTACAGTAATATACCACCTCTCTTCCCATCTGTATCACTCACACACACAAAAACACACACACACACACACACACACACACACACACACACACACACACACACACACACACACAGTGCTTAGTGAAGTGAGTATGATCTCTCGTGCAGAGGCCATGGTGAGCTGGACTGCAGTGCGCTGACAAAGCACAAACACAAACACCAGAGATAAACGTTTAGTCACTGACTCCCCCGCCTTGGTGCAACACAATGCAGCATCCCAGGAAATGATGATGAAAATTAGGCCAAGAGCATAAGTAATGTTGTGAGTAATGTTGTGGTCAGAAGCTAAATATTTTAATTTAGAATATATAAAACTTCTATTAAATACCATGTTTTCTCCCCAAAACATGACCATGACCAACATGATGTTGTTATATGACTATTATAAAAATAATTCTGTATATTTGAATAATTCTGTTAGCTAGAAAGAATACAAAACAATGGCCCTTGAACTTCCCAGGAATATGAAGGCAACAAGTGCTAAAGAACAAGGTTATAGCAGCAGACATAAAACTTAAGAAATGCAAAACAGGGAACATAGCCTCCCCATTACTTCAGACAAGCAATCGTGTAATAGTGCCAGCCATGCGTTGCACATGTGTGGTTAAGTCTATAAAAGACCCTCCCTTCTTCTCTATAGGATGAGCTATAAATTAGCTAAAACACAAAATGTAAAAATAATGCATATTTCCTAAGAATACTGGAATACTGTAGGTTACTGCCTACAGAATAAACTATTGCAGAGAATGGAAGAGCAATGAAACATGGTGGTTTCATAATCTGCATCTATTACTGTCAGTTTGGTTTTCTATCACAAAATAGAACAAAGATTCGCTGTACAGCTAGAAGAAGCACTCACAAAACATCTAGATTTGAGAGAAAAACAACTAAGGATATCAGATTTTTAAGAAATTCAAAGCAAATTCTGCATACAAACAAACAAAAAAAACTTTTAAAAAGATCCAGATCTGTTGTTTTGTAATAATCTGCTGACCACAGACCTCAGCCCTCAGTCATCTCCAGAGTCAACCTTGAAAGGAAAGATAAACAACTAGTTTGTGGTGGTCCTCAACAAACATCTCATCACCAAAGCTGAAAACACACACACACACACACACACACACACACACACACGCACACACACACACACACACACAAACACAAACACACGTCACACACACACACACCATGCTGTTCCACTCTGGTACACTTTAAGTCTGTGAATTATTCAGCTGCTCTAAAATAAAAATTGCCTCATCTCACCCAGCGCATGGAGAGAAAAAAACAACACAGACCCATGGACTATCTGTCTCTGCCCAACACACATCCTCTGACGTCTCACACGAAGCAAGCAGGAAACACAAGCAGACATCAAGTCTTACACACATCATTCGCCCACACATACGTCAACACGCAACACACCACAAACAACGGAAAACAGAGGGAAAGAGATAAAAAAGACACAAACACAGAAAGACGAGGCCCTGAAATATCACCCTATAACACACCTCTGTGTTCTTTCCTTGTCTTTCTACAAACAAACGGCTCCAGTGCTGCTTTGATTGTAAGAAGCTGGATCTGTCCTTGACACCGGCCTCTCCCTCAGGTGGAGGACACAAGGCCAGGCTTCTCCAGCCAGCCTCTCTGGGAACAGAGCCCAGCTTTTTGTCTGTCTCCTCCTCCTCCCCACAGCACGGCAGGACAGACTGTCCTGTGTCAGAGGCAGGTTCTTCAGGCTCTAAATTATTGAGATTCACCATCTGGAGCTACTCCCTACTCCCCAGACTAACACACACACACACACACACACACACACATACACACACAGACATACTGTCACGGCACTCTGCCTTAACCCCAATGGATAGAGTGAGCAGCATGGCTTTGCGCTTTATGGACAACATGACAGTGCTGAGATGAGCATTTTTTTTGCTCTAGCTGTCGTTACCCCAGTGGTGTTGCTATTGTACACAGCAGCGGCAGCGGCAGCAGCAGCATATCCTCTGGCTGTCTCAGGCCACTGCTGCGCTGTGCTGTGCTGCACTGTCTATGCCATGTGCTGCTCTCACATACAGAACCACACATGTGGCGAAGAATTGCCACGCCAATTACACTGTGATTGAGTTTGCAAATAGGCACCCACCCGTGCTGTTTCTGTACAATAAGACAGATGACATTAGGAAGAGTGGGTGTCCACACACGGAATGCATTACTGTCACCACAGAACTGGCTATCTCTGGAGCTATAGTGTTACAAACTATACACTTAATGCTTGGGTGCCAAGACATCCGCCCTTGTTTAGGCGGCCTGTTGTCTGGTGCAATTACTCAGTGAGCCAAGAGAAAGCACACTGATATCTGTTTAATTATTGTAGACTTTACCCGATCTGAACTCAAAGTGCCACTTCTGTCAAATTAGAGCCTAAAAAGTGTCTTCAGCTGTCCTCGAGAGAGAGAGAGAGAGAGAGAGAGAGAGAGAGAGAGAGAGAGAGAGAGAGAGAGAGAGAGTCCACCCAAGCGCACCCTCCATGGCGTTGTCCAGCAAGCATCACGCTGCAGCCACTACAGTCACAAGACATCCATCAAAAACCCTGCACTTTCAACGCCCACGCACAGAAACACACAAACACACACACACACTTCAGCTGCTAAGTATTCAGAATCGTGACTGGTCAGATTTGTTTGGTGAATGTGGTGGACATATGCTTGTGTTTATGCTATGGGTCTGAGGGGTCACTGACTATGTGTGAGTGTGAGTATGTGCGTGTGTGTGTGTGTGTGTGCGCGTGTGTGTGTGTGTGTGTAGGGATGCGTGCCTTTCGCTGACATTCTAATGCTGACAAGTGTGAGCGTCTGTAGCCTCCTGCAGCTTCCAGCCCTTACTCACTGAGCAAAAGATCTAATAATACTCAGAGTTAGCACGCCCTCCAGTCCACACACACACACACACACACACACACACACACACACACATATATATACACACACGCACACACACCCTCGAGACTTTCTCAATCGTTATGGTTTGCCACTGTCACCCACACACACTTTTAAGTCACCCATACACTACGAGGGTGACATGAAAGAGCTGCATGTTTGCTTTGTCTGGAGCTGGGAGCTCCATGGGACAGTTGGACACACACAGTAGAACATGCATGGCCGACATGGCCACATCACTCACGCATCATTTCTGTTTGATGACTTCAGCACCTGACCTCATATGTGTAACTATGACACGTACACTGACTTGTTTTTTTTTTTTTAAGATTATCTAACACTGGATTATTCATTTAATTGAATTACATCATTGGGTATAACACTGCACAAGGTTTGGCCTAACTAGCACGTCTAGCAGAGTTAAGAAGATGTAGACATACAACAAACTGAACACTTCAACAATTACAGAAGGCTTCATGTTAACAACTGATCAAATTAAACTGTTCATGGATTAATGTAGTTTGATTTGCAAAAGAGAAAAAAGGGGGCAAAGTTAAGATTTCAATAACCTCAACCTGCTCTGACTTCCTGAGTAGTGATGCAGAGTGTAGCTATCTAGCCAATGACCCCTGACCCCTATGGAAATAATTCTGCAGCGATGTCCACCCCCCTCCATTCTGTCTATGATCTCATAGAGCAGCTGCAGATGCTGCACCCATATGTCCCATGGCCCCAAGGGAGGTGTTTGGTAATATACCTAGATATCAGAAAACAAGACAGAGAGGAGATCCATGAATCAACATACACCCCATTCCCTCCCCTGCACACACACACACACACACACACACACACACACACACACACACACACACACACATAGATTATAGATTAAATAATGAACCAGAAAGAGAAAGGTAACCCTGACCCCCATCCTCACGCTGTTGATGACATAACCGCTAAAAAAAATCTGATTGACGATCATGCTATTGAAAACCTCATAAAATTCAGTGCTTGAGCCCATAAGTTCACTGTGTGTGTGTGTGTGTGTGTGTGTGTGTGTGTGTGTGTGTGTGTGTACGTGCGCGCACGTTGCCTCTGATGACATCAGAGCTCCATAAATCTGGAAGACTCATTTTTAATTAGCCATCTCAGGTTTACCTTTAAACTTTAGCATCCTGGCTTTTTTATTTCAGAAATGATAAAGAGAATCCCTATGACACTTTGAAAGTGAATCCCAATGGACTTTAAGAAGTCTGATGGTTTATTTTAAAATTACCTGTCATGTCTAGTTGAGTGGTCTAATTTTCTGTTATTTTATTTGCTGAAAATGAAATGTGTTCAAATTATTTTGATACAAAGCATGAACTACTGTATATTTTCAACATTCTTGATATAGCCTATGCGTAATTCCAGTTAGGCTACATGGTGTGCTGCCCCATGATAGAAGCAGAAGCGTGAAGTTTACCGAGGCATTCCACGCATCACGTGCCAGGCAAATCAACGTGTCATACTTTGTCCAGACAGGCTGCGTTAATACTTAAAACTCCGGGTGTACTTATTGCATTCATTCTCTGATGTCCCTCTAGAAACCTTCAGCTTGTACTGTAGCTCTCTTTTTATCTATACAATCTCTTCATTCTTAGGTTCCGTTGGGTTCATCACCCTTACAATAAAAACACAGAACTAAGCGCAATGGAAAAACGAGGGTGTGACACCATGAGCAAAAACAACAACAGACAACACAAACAAAACATTCCCTACGTTTTATATAATAGTGCCAATTTCGAATTTACAGTAGGTTAAATAACATCTTAATAGACTATTTACTTACTTGAAACGAGTGCGAGGAGAGCGAGTAACGATACAGAAGTCACCGGGACAGCCATTGCCGCGTACCACGAGTCAGTCGCCCGCACACCAAACTTGGAAATAGACCGTTTGGCTTGCCCCTCGCCTTCGTCAGTCCAAAGAAAATTTAAACAAAACAAATGAACACATGCATGTCCCGTTAGGAGGATGTGAAAGAGAACATCTCCGCTGTGTAGGTGCACAGCACGAGGCAAAGAGGAATCCAGGCGCGTGGGTTCACTTCTCTGGGCTGCTGCCCTGTGCGTCAGTCAGGCTAACGTCCCGGTTGACGGGCAGATGTCTCCTTTGGAAGTTAGATTGTCCCCGATAAATTCACTTTGTCTAATGTTGGTAGGTGTGCTATTGACACCAAAATACTGAAAATAGATATTCGTTTCATTCCGCGTCATTCACAGAAGACAGACAGGGGCAAAGTAAACGCCTGCAATCCCTTCAATTTGCCATTCTGCCACTCCGCGCACGCACATTCGGTCCAGGTCTCTAGCGAGCGTGAGGAGAACACTACGTTGACATCTGTGCAGAATAAACAAGAATCAGTTCATTTCGAGATGCATGCAAGAGAAGGAATTGGGGAACGGGACGAACGCAATCTCACACCTCCGGATCAAAGACACTTAAAAACCTCTTACTGGAATTTCTCGCGCACATGGCCAATAACAATCACAAAATTGTATCTCGTTAACTTCAGTAACTGAGGCTTACTGCCATATCCCCATACGAATGTCTTTAAATGCAAAATCTTCCTCCACGAGTATGGCACAAATGGTCGCCATTTTTATCAGATGAATAAAAAAGTAGGTTCCCTCTGTGAGTTAGAGCACAAAAACACGTCATAAGACAATGCAAGAGGGCGCATGTATCAGCCGGCACACATGCGCGTGCACTGCCAGGTCAACTCCAGTCAAGTTACTTCTTCACTGAGATCTGAGTATGTCCTACAGAACCACGCACCTGCTGTTCATCCAGTGAAACTGTTTCGTGTTTTTAGTGATGAGGACTGAATGAATGGTAACCTTCCTGTAACCTCGCAAAGTTTTTTCCCCCTGATGGTTTAATCAGCGACACTACTTAGAAACAAGCTTAAACAGTCAAAGAGCAATGATCTTGTTGTAGAAAGTAATTATCACACATTCACAGCGATACATTTTCTTGAGAATTTCCTTCAGTAAAGGCTGTCAATTCTCTGTCTCACTGTCTCCGCCCCCACCCCTTCTCTATAGCTACACTCACTCTGCTTGGGAGTGTGCGTCGTGTATGTTGTGTTTATCCACAAGCTCATATTGATCCTCTGCTCCATCAGGCCTTTTGATCGCTTGACTGGTACAACATGAAAGAGACATGACCACACTACACGACACCATCTCGTTGGTTCTCCAGTTATCAGCTAAAACGCACCTTCTTGCCTGTTTTCCTTTTTTATTTCTTTTTATTTTGATTTCACATAGCCTATGTTGTAGAGTGTGTAAAAGTAGAGTGTTTATGACAAACAAATTGTCATAAGACAGAAAGTAAAGTAGCTTTATATCCATTAAATAGCACAATAGCAGGCCACCTAGACCTACACTCAGGCCCTTGTTGAAAAGAGAGAAACAATTACATGTGGGGAAATGACCTACTGTACAAAAACAGAAACAAAAACACCTAAAGTGTTATATCAAGATGGAGATGTAACCCAATGGGAGCCCAGTATTCAAAAATGCTTCTGATTCAATTGTAACACTGCAGTAATGCACTTCATGCTATACACATGCCTCTGTTTTTTAGTACTCTACAACAATGAGAAAATGTGTGTGTGTGTGTGTGTGTGTGTGTGTGTGTGTGTGTGTGTGTGTGTGTGTGTGTGTGTGTGTGTGTGTGTGTGTGTGTTTGTTACATTATATTGAGGCTTCATGGCACCCTTGGTGAATGTCACATACGATTTACAATTAGGCTAACTAATTTGGAGTCTGCATCCAAAAGAAATAGGTAAAATATAATTGTATTTCTATAATAAGAGACATTTCACTTAACTTGCTAAAACTGCGCCTTGATGTGTGATGATAACTCTGACTATCTTTTGCTTCTTTGTATTTATCTGACTTGTAATTCCACCCTGCATAGACAGACTACCACATGGACCTGTTCACACAGGGAGCGGGAGAGAGGGGTTGCTAACAATGATGAAGAGATGAATGCGCCTCCCTACCAGCACAGAGGAAGAGAGAGAAGGTAGGAAGGATAGAATGTGGAGTAAGAGAAGTATCACACAAATACTAATATTTAACATCAAAGGAAACATTTGTCATGGATGAATAGAAGATGAGCGAAGAGTGTGCCTGCACACTTATACACACACTCACGCACGCACGCACACACACACACACACACACACACACACACACACACACACACACACACACACACACACACACACACACACACACACATACACACACGTGCACACAGAGCAAATGGCTGGCCTGTTAGACTGCTGTGCTGATATCAGTGACTCCTGGGAGTCTTCTCCGTGAGGCCATGCAATGGGATGTACAGCATTTATATTTAATGGAAATCTTCTTTCCTGTCTTTGGAGTGTTTTAAGGTTGAGCTGGAGCTGGGCCTGGAACCGCTGCAGCTCTTAAAGAGGAGTTGCTCCCATTGATCCTGTAGGCAGCTGCAGCTCTAAGCACCTCTGATGGCGAGACTAGATCTCATGTGCTCTTCAGCTCTTTGCACAAGCAGAGGGATCAACATGGCCGAGAGCTACTTTTTGACATTGGTATTATTGTAGCCTTCCTACGCAACTCCGCTCAATTCTCATCTCCCTTCAGTGCTCTGTCTGAGATTGGTGCCATTGTGCTTTGATTTGTCAGGATGCATCCCATCCTGGCTAATCACCAAACAGAGGGAGGTGTTGTAAATGCAGTGTAAGAATACCAAAGGCTATCAGACAAGGGCTGATCCCATCTTTTTCAATTTTGAATTTACAATCGTTTCTTAATACCCGAGAGTCCAGACCCTCTGTATGAAGCAAAGTATAGAAGAAAGGGCTGCTTTTTACCAGGCTAGTAGTATTGAGATTGAGGATACATGTTTCATCCCTTAGCATAGATAATGTACAGTTGAGAGCAAACACACATACAAAATGGCAAAGAATCATCAGGACATCATTTGATTTCAAAGAGATTTAATCTTTTTTGACTTTTTACGCCCCACCCTAAAGGTGTCCCTACTGGGGCAAACAACAACCCACCACTGACCAACATAAACACCTTTAAAAGTAATGCCCAACCACTGGGATTTATAAGCGTTTATTAACACAGGGCAACCTTTTGGAGACCCCTGCACTATGTCTGCAACTACAGAGCACAGTAAGGATGGCTTATAGGGTATGAATGACAAATGACTGAGAGTTTGCTGTGCTGTGTTTTTCCTAAAATCCCTCACAAAACTGTTTGCTGTGCTGGTCTGAGTGGACAAGCCCCTGAATGTGTGGGATACTTTGAAAAATTATCAAAATAGGCAGCCACCAAAGCGCTCTCCAAGGTCCTGAAACCTTATAACAGAAATGACAAAAGGTATCTTTCTTATTGCCTGTAGCTTTCAACCAGAGCCCAGAACTATAAGTATTGGTTATATTGACATTGCAATAACACTTTAATAGAATTGTGGCAATATTACGCATTGACTGCTTGATAAAAGATATTGTTATAGAATAATCAACGATATGTTTAGACTTTTGATAGAATTTGTAAGGAGC
Source organism: Sardinella longiceps (assembly GCA_027497455.2). Taxonomy (NCBI): domain Eukaryota; kingdom Metazoa; phylum Chordata; class Actinopteri; order Clupeiformes; family Clupeidae; genus Sardinella; species Sardinella longiceps. The sequence goes on from JAODXP020000030.1 coordinate 2,680,679, forward strand.
TTCAATATGGAATCCATTGAAAGGGTCTTATTCTCACCAGGGTAATCGCAACAGGACAGGCAAACCAGGTAATTGCCTGGGGCCCCAAGCTGAAGAGGAGCCCCTAGATCGGCCAATGATGTACCATTCTATAAGATAGCCACACTGATTTCAGCCAAGGCCGCATGGTCAAATCTTGCACAGAATGATGGATATTGCTCACAAGTAAGCATTACACATGCACTTTTTTGGTGTTTGATGGTTGATACAGAGCACTTTTTTTCATCTCAAAATAATAATTTTAGCTGTTTAGTTGTAGGTGTTTTGCAGTGTGACTAAAAAGGCAAGTGTTTCTTGGGGGATAGGGCCCCCCTTAAAGTACCTTGAAACTATCCTGTCAGACGCATGTTAGTGACGATGATATTCTCAATATTTACATTCAAATATTTTAGAATGTCTAATGTGAAGAAATGACAATAACAGATCCGTGTTATTTCGTATGTGCATTTATCCAACAGCATTCAGCCATGAGAGAACTTCAAAGTAGCCTACTTCAAAGATGGGCTGCTTGGTAGGTCACCATAATGACTGCTATGCGTTTGCGTGTTTGGGTATATAGAGTTTGTTTTGTCTAGCTGCCAGTCCTCTTACACATCCCTGTCCAAAGCAGGTAAAGGCCTCCCTTTCATGCCCTTTGTGGTGTGCAGATCTGCAGTCCACTTACATGCAACCTCTTGTTCAAAGCCTTTATATACCGCAAGCTGTGCAGCATGACCCAGAAAATGCAATTATCAGCACACCTGCCCCCCTCTGTTACTCACACACATACACACACAACAGGTGCACTTTTTCCACTTTTCTCCCTCTCTGACACACACACACACACACACACACACACACACACACACACACACCCCAAATCCAATATATACTCTAATTTCTACCGTGAAAAAGGAGAAGGATGCTAATTTGATTCATTAATCTAATTCAGAGGGAAGTGCATATTTGTTCACACGGAATCCCTGTTCCAGGGGCTTAGTTGCAGCGTGTGTGGATGCTATCTCCTCATGGCATGGGCTTTTATGTACTTGTGAGTGCAAATAAGGGGCACCAATCTAATTTAAAGTCATTTGCGACCCCTCTCTATCGACTATCCTCACCGCCAACACAACTGATTAGGCTCTACAAAACATAACATAAAAACACAATCTCTCTCTCTCTCTCTCTCTCTCTCTCTCTCTCTCTCTCTCTCTCTCTCTCTCTCTTTCTCTTTCTCTCAGCGAAAGATATGATGAAAAGTGGAGTGGAGAAATGATGAAAAGTGGATATATGATGATATTCTGCTTTCTCACAATATAATATATTCATTTCTTTTCATTCCATGAAATTCTACTTTCTCCAAACATGCTTCACACATTCATTTAAGACTGCTTAGTGTGGAAAACGACCTGAGACTGCCTGGGTTTGTATTTAATAGTATTGAATTTTAATCTGGTAATATGATTTTCATAGATGACAAAAATATATTGACAAACTAACATGACCAAAATTTTACACAGACCACAATGTAAAGATATAGAGCAAACCTTTCCACAAAAAATCTTTGACTGTAGCACAAATTATCATCTATTCACTTATACAGTATGTGGGTTTGTTAACTGACGAGGTGGCAGGTTCGAGCCCTGTGGGCTACATATGACTGCATGTAGTGTTTACAATTTTGCATGAGTTGCATGAGTTTTGCTCCTTGAGCGTTTTGCTAATTTTGTGATATATAATGAAAATATACTGTATATCATAAATATTTATCATAAAATAAAAAAATATAACATTTAGCAAAACACAGCCATGCTGCATTTTCATTTTGCAAATCATACTGTTATTTTGAGACAAATATAGTACCACTACCGAAATAGTTAACATGCATCTTTTAAAATGACAATGTGGATTCACATATTTCTCGCTTTTCCACTTGTACTGTAAAACACTGTTTTTTGATCCTAGGTATGTGGCATAGTTTGATATTTTTAAATGCAGCCACATACATACCAGCTGTACCAACCCAAAGTCATCCCCCAGGCTACTGCAATGTGCTGCGTTCTACTTCACTTACTTACATGCCTTGGGTTACCATGATCATGAGAGATGTACTGTATAGATGTGACTGCACACACACACACACACACACACACACACACACACACACACACACACACACACACACGGGGGTAGGCAGGAAGTCCAAAGAATGAAATAATCACCCATTTTCTACACATGCAATTTGTATGATTGGTTTACTTGGAAACCGAGGCAACTGTGCAGATGAATTCACCCTCCCAACACATGGATACACATTACTGGTCATCA
>JAODXP020000030.1:2685524-2888024 GCA_027497455.2 Sardinella longiceps
CAGATCAGCTGTGCTCTCGCATCTGAGGGAGTTTCCCTCCCAAAAGGGTTGGTTAGGCCCATGTGGTCGAATCAGAGTAATGTCAACAACGATGGAATGTACAAAGAGAGTACTGTATGTATGTAAGCAAGAAGACATTACAGGAGTAACAGGAGACTGAAATTTGAGTCTAATGTATCGGGGGTAGGGGTGGTGGCAGTGGTGGTGGTGGTGTGTGTGTGTATGTGCAAGATGTGTGGTTAAGTGGAAAACCTGGGTAAGCTGGGGTAGTGGTCATTGTAAACCTGATAATAGAAAAGCCTGGAGCCTTCATTCTCTTAACCCCACTTAGAATATCCCAATGGCATGTTAACTATGACAGCTATTCCATGATCTTTGGCTACATGTGCATGGCTGGGATTGATGAAATGAAGGCAGAAATATGATTACGCTAAGAATGGCAAGTCAAAACCAATGTGTCTGCTCATCTGATTTAGTTTCTGAAAGAGCTGCTGTCCTGTTTTCCATACATCTCCACACATTGGAGAACCCAGTGCTCTACACATCTCCAATGACCACAATGCGTCATAGCATTACAGCACGTACCATTTACACCAACACCATTCCAACACCTTTGCTGCTGTTGTACTGTACGTGCACGTGTCCCAATTCCAGAGGGATTTCTGCAGAGCAAAACACTCTTTGGGTATCTTGCCTGAAGTCTGTGTCATGTAATGGCATAGATGTATGTGTCCGCTCTGCTGCATTGATGTAAACAACCCATGAATACATTATACATGATATATACGCTTACTCTCACCATTATACAGCTCTGTAGCAAATGCTTGAGGGTAAGCATATGTTTAGTTATCAATCCATGCATGACCTCTCTCTCTCTCTCTCTCTCTCTCTCTCTCTCTCTCTCTCACACACACACACACACACACACACACACACACACACACACACACACACACGTACAGGCCCACATGAAAACCTCTGTTTGTGTTTTAATGAACATATGCATCTACATCATCCTGCTGTGCCTGTGTAAGTGTAATGTGCAAAGTGGGTGGTGGTGGTTGAGTTTGACAAGGTTGTTTTGGGACAGGATTTGCATGGTGAGTGTACGTGACATTTCACACCTGGCAATGAGCTTTTTGGCCACATTCTTGCTCCGTCATGCGCCCAGCTGTCAACATCTGGGGAACAGCAGCAGCACACAGTTCAAAGCTCTTGGTTTTGGGTTTCACTCTGGCTAATGCACCATGAGCAGTGGTGAATGAACAGTGTATACTCTTTTTTACGCTACCAAAATCAGACACAAATCATGACATAACTCAATAACTCAAAAACACACACACACACACACACCTACAGTACAACTGACATGCAGAACATACAGACATGCACAAAGCTGAAGTTCCAAACAAGTGCTCAGTTGGGTGGACAAGAGAACACAGAATCAAACGAGACAGGCATGACTAATCCACCCACTGCAGGTTATGGGACAGACATGAGTAACCGCAGATCTGACTACTATCAGCAAGGATGGGCCCAGCAGACAGAATAAAAAGTGACACTATTTATTGGTTTGCTTGAAGGGATATTAAAATCCTTATGCCTGCACTTAGGGGGGTCTGTACGAGTATCTTGTCTCACTGACTCCAGTCAAGCAAGTCTTCCTCAAAAATAACAGGACCATTAGCCCTGGATTACAATCCAATAACCTGTGGCCAAAGAGTAGAAAGGCCTGCATTGCATTGCTATACATGAGGAGGATTAGTCCATGTTTCTAACACGCATGTCACACATGGAAAGTATGATAATACGATGATAAATACCACAGCATAGTGATGACTTAACTCAATCCGTTTTAACACTTCAAGGCAGCTGCAGTTATTTGTATTTTTTTTCATGACCTGACATTTATGTAGCGCTTTTCAAAAGGCTAAGAGTGGAACTGTGTGATGCACAGCAGCCATTATACGCCATGAAAGAGCAGTGGGTGTAGAGCATAATTTGAGAGGACAAGAACAACTACATATTCATCAGCACACAATCTAATTATGCACGTCACTCTAGACAAAAGCATTCTACAAATACAACAAATATAAACATAATGTAATCTTATTATTGGAGAAATCTAATGTGCCCCAGTGAGCAGTCAACTCTAAGCAGAAAGAAATAAAAAAGACACACAGATGTAAACACAATATCAAAGTGGTTTATTATAAAAAATGTCCTGCATATAATTTATATCAGCACCTCAAGACAGTGTGCCACTGTCTGGCCAGCATGAATGGGCATCTAAGACCAGAGGCTTTAGTGGTTTAATGAAGATGGTTCTATGGGTGTGCTTTGACACAAAGACAACACTGCCTCAACTCCATCATATTCCTGTTTTAGTTCAGTGTTGAGGTCATATGCACCATCACACTGCTTCAGCACAATGGAGGCACATCTCAAAGCTCTTTCTGAGAACAATGGCACCATCTACAGGCACTCTAGTGACACTTCTTATTGTTATGGTTGGAATGCAAAAGGTCATCACTGTTCAGCTTAAGCAATGACTGCTCTGTTGTTCACACACACACACACACACACACATATATATATATATATACACAGTACAGACCAAAAGTTTGGACACACCCCCTCATTCAATGTGATTCCTTTATTTCCAGGACAATTCATATTGTAGATTCTCACTAAATGCATCAAAACTATGAATGAACACATATGAAATGATGTACTTGACAAAAAAGTGTGAGCTTATGACAAACTTTTGGACCTGAAGATGGTTTGGGGTGAGCTGGACCGCAGAGTGAAGGCAAAAGAACCGACAAGTTCTTAGCATCTCTGGGAATGAATAACTGTTGAAGACAGTTGGAAAACCATTTCAGGTGACTACCTCTTGAACCTCATCAAAAAATTAAAAAGAGTACAAAGCAGTTATCAGAAGTTATCATTAAGTACATAATGCCATATGTTAATTCATAAGTTTGTTTATTTTGTAGATTGACAAGGCAACAGTCATGAAAATAAATAAATGGGAGTAAATAATTTAATGGGAAAGTGTGTCCAAACTTTTGGTCTGTACTGTATATATGCTTTCCTTTTTTTCTACCAATGCAATGGAACTTCATTGCAGTGAACATAAAGACAGTGATCAGCTGCGTTCAGTCAAGTGGTGATTACGTTCACTGCTGGCTCCACCCCTTCAAAGGCAGAGGTGAGTGACAGCTTCCCAGACTCATTCCAAATGCCAAATTCCAACTGAGATCTGAGAGTTGGTCTAGTGTGAACCAGTCCACAAGTTCTATCTATGCCTGCGCTTAGCTTTGCCCTTGGAGGCAGAGGAGTCCGGTGGGTACAAGTTGCTACCACAGCGCCCCCCTGATTTCCGTCTGTCCGAGAAGCGACCCATCCATCGGGGGCCACCCTTCCTCTCGGCTACAGGGTGAGGGAAAGGGTCAGTATCTCTGTATCCTTTGGGAGATCCGTGGGCCAATGCACTGCCACAGCCGCCCTTCACCTTTAGTTCCTTCGCCTGCTCCCTCTTCCGTCGTTTCTGCTCCCGGCGCTCGCGCCTTTTCTCCGGCCACGTCCGCTTCTGAACCTTCATTTGCAGCAAGCCTGCAAGGAATCACCACACAGAACCCAACAGCAAAGCACAGTCATGTCAGACATGTGTCAGTCAAACTGAGTGAAACTGAGACATATATGCTTTAGCATGATTCTGCATGCGAGTCCTGATTATCATATGGACAGCCATACTGTATGCAACCTTATGCACTCCTACACAGTACTCTACCTTTCATGGAGTCATAAGGTGCAGTCTGGCGTGTGAGAATTTCTTCTTCTGTGTCGTAATGGCAAACGTAAGGAAGAGAGGAGACAGAGACATCCGGCATCCTCCGATGAATGCACTCCTGAGAGACACAGGCAGAGAGAGGTCAGGAATGCTAATGTATAGACAGTGGTAGCATAGCAATAAAGGTATCTGGCCATCACACTAGTTGTCTGAATCCTTGAACTTGAGCAAGGCCCTAGGGGACACAGGAAGTAATTACTGGCTGTCAATACCGGTAAGTTGCTTTAGATTACAGCATCAACTACTATAAAAGTGAACTTACATGTCCATAGTGTCGCCCTCGTCCACAGTTGTAACAAGCTTTTGGTCTTGGGTTTTTAGCATCTTGGTCTGGCCTTTTAGGGGGCCCAGGCTGAGTCTGGTAATAGAGGTAAAGCATGTTGGTCAGATACCTAAAAGCATTTTCACTAAGGACAACGACATTAATGTTACAAACTGTATTATCATTAATATCCAATCATAATTTATTGCATGAATTCCACTCATGTTCACAATTAGTATTATCAATTCATCATACCGTTAGATGATACTGCCGCCAGAGGTCTGGACATGCCTAGATAACAAACAAATTGATCACTCAACACAGTATGAAGCTCTTTCAAATACACACATGCATCCAAACATCAAAATTAACCTTCCAAAAGGTGATAATCTCCAGACATTCAATAATACACCATTATTTTTGGTCTGGAATATACTAGCCAAATACAAAATTTGCCAGCATTTGGCTGGGGCTGATTTCAAGCCCTGCATGTATTGAGTACTGTACCTCCTGTAAGTGGCCAGTGAGCCCACAGCGCTGGCAGTGGGAACTGCAGAAAGACAGCAGAGGGCATGGGGCCAGAGACTGGCTGGCGCTGTGCAGTTTGCCCAGGTGAGTGTGACAGGGCCTCCGGGCGCCTGTCAGAGGAAGCCCGCAGACACGGCAGTAACGCCGGGGACAGAGTCCTGGGCGATGGTCTGTCTGGCCGCACAACAAGCAGCAAAAGACATGTTTCTGCAAATACCAAGCAATACTTTGTCAGAATTTAAAAAGCGAAAAACAAAATAACAAACAATCATTTCTGTGTGTATTTGTACAAATGTGTTTCATTTCAGTCAGATCAGATGATGTAAAAAAAAATAATAATAATAATAATATATAGGGTGATCTTGCCTTGGCGTAAGGGCAGTTTCGGGCAAAGTGACCAGTCTCACGACAGTCCGTGCAGACAGGCTTTTCCCTATGGAGGAATTGTGGGAGGAAGACACCAGGCGAAAAGTAACGCACAGGAGACGTAATAGTCTGAAAGGGGATGAAGAAAAGTAGATATTATTTCATGCATTTTACATATATCCACACACACTATTCCCTTTTCCTCACCACCATAAATACTCACCCCCAAACATTTATCTTTATCATAAATCGCCCACAAATCCACATGTATCCACAGATTCCACACACACTATTCACTTTTCCTCCCCACCAGAAATACTCACCCTCATACATTTATCTTTATCATTTATCGCCCACAAATCCTTGACATCTTTCTTTTTCTTCTGCTGTTCCTCCTCTGACCCACTGTTTATCCTTCCAAACTCCAAGTTTAACTGTATGTTATGATCCCCCTCCATATCTGGTCCCCCCAGCAGCATCCATTCCTCCAAGTCAACTTCAGTGTTCTCCAAATCAGAGCACGCCTCCTGACTCAGGGAAGAGTCTGACTGGACACCACCACTGACAGAATCATTCCTGAGGTTGCAGAGTGATCTGTCCAAGGATGTGGACACCAAGCACTCTCCAGAGGTAATGATGTCGGAGTCGCTGTGGTCGCTATCCTCCACCGCTGGAGACATTTCTGCTGTGCTCCTACAGTAATGTAGCTGGCTGTATAGTTCAGACTCCTCATCGTCACTCTCTTCATCTTCATCATCGTCATCATAGGCCATGTAAGAGGTAGACTTGCTATGCAAGTGATGGAAAAGGTAAAATTGGTAACGTTACAGTGAGTGAAGACATGAAAAGATTGATTGAAAGTCGTTAAAACAGTATGTATGTTTGTGCATGAAATCATACGTTGGTATTTGCATAAACACACTGTTTTAACTACTTACCTATCCATGAGGACAAACACAATTCGCCGAGCCGAGGCCGAGAGCTGGAAAAAGATAAGTCAGCTAATTAACATCAGTTAGTCAGTTGTCATAATGCCTACATGACAAGCAGTAACTTCTTTACACAAACTCACCTTAATTCACTTGAACATAATGTTAATTCGCTTATAATGTTAATTCCATTCTACACAGTAACGTTAGTGCTTAATGCACACACTTTTATGAGTGGGATGAGATGAGATCCCTCAGAAAAGAAACATGTTTTGCTTTAGAGCTAACGTTAACGTTAGCTAACGTTAACAACGTAGTGGCAAGAACTGGTGAATGCTCTGGCCAACATTAACCAAAAATAATGTGGTCAATGGTCAATGTGTTCAATGTTTGTTAAAGTCTTAACAGTCGACGTTTGGTGGTTGTATAATAGCACAACGCATGTAATAATGGCATCACATTAAAACATAGGCTACATCAACTACTCACCTTCTCGCCCGGCTACTCACAAAACACATGTACATTGCGTTTACATGGGTGACCATAAATTAACCCGGAGTTTCATGCGTGCTGATTCTTGCTGGACAACTAGCATAATGTCGAGTTTAACCTTTCACAGTTATTGCACTTTGAGAAGAAAATAGTGGGTTAAGTTTGATTAATTAGTAAGTTTAAGTTATGTTTTTCTACTTTTCCACCTGTTTATGATTTGACTAATTTGCTATAAGTTTATTTATTGCATTTCATACATTACATTTATAGCCTACATAAGAGCAGTTCAGTGTGCTTTACAGAAAAAAATGGGAAGTCAGAGCAGATGACTATAAGCAGACCCATCAAATAGAACAAGTAGGCTACAAGAGCAATAATACAAGCAATTAGTTATTATAAATAAATATGTAAAATAAAAAACAGTCATAACTGAATCAAAACAGTACTACTGAACTGTTTTTTTTGTTGTTGTTGTTGTTTGTTTTTTTTGTGTAAAACTGGAGGCACAAACACCATCCAAATATTTCTAATGTGCCACCTGGCTTGAGAGACCCGCTCTCAAAGACTTACTTTAAGTCATTATTTAAGCAGCACACGTAAATTATAGATGCCTTCGGCAGAATTCAAATGTGCCATTTTAATCTAGATTAATCTAGATTCATTTCAAATGTACAGTAAGATTAAACTAGATAAAAAAAATTATCTCTGCCCACCGCTAATAAAAATACATTGAAAAAGGATGCAGTGCAGGAACACTAGAATAGGCCTACAAAATATAAATCAGAAAATCAACATGGCAGACAGATCTTTGATAGGTCTGCTATTCGTAACATGTAGCCTAAATTCCTATAAGGCTCTAACAAACACATTGCAGACAGATAGACCTGTTGGAAAACTTTATTTTAACGGATTAATGGATTGCCACTGTTTTTTTCCCAGTCTGTTAACAGAATAGAGATATTGCTATTGTATTTGTTATATACCACCACATGATTCCTTGTAAGTTTTACTGTAGTAATACGTTACAACATTCATACTGTATGTGTGTGGGTGTGTCCCTGCCAACATTCATGTGTGTGTGTGTGTGTGTGTGTGTGTGTGTGTACTGTACATATGTTTTCACATTTTCTAAGAAACCTTTTGATTTGTCACAGGAAACCCTCTACCCTGTTTCAGCAGTGATTCAAAACATTTGTTTTGCTTAGATATGCCACTTGTGTTCCATTTTCAGTCTGCTTACTAATCAGATTTTGGGCCAGTTCCCATCACTTTTTTGCTAGGAAACCACCAACTTGTGGGTTTCAAGACCTTATTTCTCTGTCAGACTTCCACTTCCAGATCACATTGTTCCCTTCCATATGGGCAATAAAAGTTCTGCATCCTTGCTAATTTCCCAGTAAACTCCTTTTTATGTTATAATTTCGTGGGCTGTCTGCAGACTCATTTTTCTGTCAAAATGTTTTTATGGTCTTTTTTCATAAAAACCCACATTATTGCTGCAAAATTAAAAAAAAAGTAGTGTTTTTCTCATTCTGATGTAAAAGTTACACTTAGTGAACGCTGTTACACTATACATCGTGGAGACACAGTCATCACAACATATGGAAATGAAATATTATTTGGAGTCATTGTGTTATGACTAATGGTTGGTGACTTTCAAACAAAATGTTGGCATTTCCCCCTTTTGAAGAACACGTGTCATTCATGCAGAATAGAAACCATTTTCACTTGCTGACCTGTTTGACCTACCATTATTGATGATGTTAGCTGATTCAGAGGGTCACTTGATCAAGAAGAGTTTACAGAGAGTCACCACGAGCATTCAGAGAGGATCACACCATGTTAAGGCAACAACTCTGCATCTCTCTCACCTGGCTGCTTCTCAGTCAACTCATTGGTAAGAAATCTGAGCTTTGTAAAATGCATTCTAGACACGAAATGTGAGTGAAGGCCATTTGCTTACATGGCAGTGGCATTTATGACAAAATTATCAAAACAAATTTTCATGTGAGATTTCAGCTTTTCTTGTGATAATGGCATGGTGGTTTTAAAAATGACATTCACCTAGGCCTATATTTTATGGTATTTTTGTAATTGTAGAAATTAACACGATTTGTATGATCTCTTTAAATGTGTCTTTCAGCTGACGGGTCTGCAGTGACTGTCTATGGATATGCAGGCCAGAGTGTTACACTTCCATGCAAATATGATGCCAAATACTATGGAGCTTTGTCCATCTGCTGGGGCAAAGGGTCACTGCCGTCAAGGGGCTGTGGTGATCAGGTCATTAAGACAGAGGGCTTAAGAGTGACTGAAAGATCATCCTCACGTTATCAGCTCATCAACAGAAACAGCGATGTGGGGGATGTGTCTTTGACAATCACAGTTGCAAGAGAGCAAGACAGTGGCACCTATGGCTGCAGGGTGGATATACCAGGATGGTTCAATGACGAAAAATATCATGTGGACCTGCGCATACAAGCTGGTCAGTAATGTAGTGTAATTTTATATGTGCAAAACTGAAAATTGTGTTTAAATATTCATGACATGTTAATTTCTAGCTCCAACCACAACAACCACAACATCATCATCAGCAACAGAAGTCCCTACAACAACTTTAGAAACCACTACTTTGAAAACCACTGTGGCAACAAGTAAGACTTTATGACATATTTGAACAAAAATTAGGTGTTAAGTTCATCTAATCAAGTTGTACTAATAAACTGTTTGTTATTTTCAGCTACGACAGAATTAATGACTACAGATATCGCAACAGAAGAAATATGGATAATATGTACGTATTAATAAATTATAATGCAATTAGTTTAGTTCACAATTAACCCACCAGTAACATTACTACTACTACTTATAATAATAATAATAATAATAATAATAATAATAGGCTAATAACGTAAGTATTATAGAGCCCAAGGCAAATGAAATCAGTGTCAGATTTTTTTTTGACGTATGTCAAAGATTAAAGAGAAGTTTAGCATTGAGGAAGCCATTTTAAGTACCCTTGGTTTCACATCCCAATTTCTGCACTTCTTCAAAGATTAAGTGAAAAAAACTGTGGGCTAGAAAACATTACTTTTGCTTGGATTTGGTTTCAGTTCAAGACAGTACCACTCAACTTCCATCCAGTACACAGGTTGCCACAACACCGGAATCTACAACAAATGCAACCAGTGAGTCAATACAAACACAGAAAAATATTGATTTGAAATATTTCAAATGATTATGGAAGTGTAATGTACAGTATGCATGCAAACATAACAAAAATGTTATTATATTACTTTATTTTGTTTTATTTTATTTTATTTAAAGTAGGACAGTCTTCAGATGCTGAACATTCAATAACTCAGAGGTCAAAGGTCACAGACTTCTCTCCTGCAGAGCCCTCAAGCACACCAACAGGTGCCTCAGAATCACTCTCTGCTCTTTTATAATGACAGCAAATCAACTGTAAGATCAGTGAAATCCAGGAGATCATAAGATATTTACTTTACTTTAGATATTTACATAACTTTCTTGTATGTACTGTACTTATATTCGTCAAAAATGATATTTCTGACACATAGTTTTGACCATGATATCATATCGTAATGCCAAATGAATGTTCTCCTCTTTATGTACAGAACCGGAGCAAACAAGAGAGGAAACATCGTGGCAAGACCCCATATATCTGACAAGTACTACTTCTTCATATGACAGCTTTTTTCCAAACACGCACACACACACACACAAACACATCTTTGGAGCTGTCTCATCACAGAGTTGTGCAATATCGATGTGTCATGATGGAACATTGCTGTGTTAGTAGTTTTATGAAATGAATGGTTGACTTGTACTGAATCATTCTTCTCACTCACTCACTCAGTGCCCATTCATAACTGGATAATGTTTCAGTGTTTCTGATTTACCTTATAGCACATGAAAATGCCATGGTGTCAACAGAAGACGCCCCAGAGATGAGAGAGGTGAGTGAAAGGTCTCTCTTTGCATAACCCACACACACACACACACACACACACACACACACACACACACAAATTCACTTAAAGGTGAATCAATCAATAGTCCTCGTGTAGATATAAGAACAAGAGAATTTGGTGCAAGCAGCCTCATTAACTGATGGGGGCATAAGAAAACAAAACTGAAACGCAAGGTCTTTGTGCCCCTATCAGTTAATGATAAGTGCTGTTTCACAAGTTCAGTCTACCAATAGTCAAACGACTAATGATTGATTCACACTGTATTTCTCCTTTAAAGTAAGATAGTACAACGAAGGCTACAGAGCTACACTGAGTAAATTACTTGTGTTAAGTTCATGTTGCATCTGCCACAACCTTTTAGCTTTCAAAATGATGAAAAGAACTGAGGCAACAGCACTGTGTAGTTAAAAAAATAGACCAGTATTCTCTATTTAGTTTGATATAATGTGAACTTATTACTTCTATAACTTATCTGTATAGCCCTGTGAGTTATTGGAAACTTTTATCAATTGTTTTCTTAAACAGGTGGAAGGAAGAGACCGTGCTATGTGGTGGATCATGCCTGTTTTGGGAGTTTTAATCATAGCTTCTGTTATAGGCCTAACCACAATGATCGTCAAAAGTGAGTATCATATATCGCCATATGGTTTAGCATTATATCACTGCCACAGTGGAAAGCAGTTGGAATGTGAAGTAGCCACACTTCTCACTTTTAGCCCCAACTCTACCCACCTGGCCACCCCGACACTCCCTCTCCCAAGCCACATTGCTCTGGCCCTTGTCCATCTTCATACCACTTTGTCACCTTACTGTGCAGATGCACTTTATCCCACCCACTATTCCCCTCCCCAGACAGCCAACAACCCCTCCTCCCACCTGTGAGACGACTTTATTAAACGCATTTTACTACAATCCTGCCCAAAAAATGTTCAATTGCTCCCGGTTTGTTTAAATTACTTTTAATGTGTGTTTTTGTTACTAATTCATTTTTTTCTACATAGGGAAACAGCTGAAAATGGGCACGTTTACCATGTAAGATAACTCTAAAACAATAGTTGTATTCCCACAATGATTTGAAAATTATAAATTCTCACCATGCATTTCTCTTCTGTTTTTCTCAGATTAGAAAAAAGTGTAAATGAAACCCTGTCAACAAATTCCGGCTCTAGCCAAGGCCCACCGAGCAGTGAAATATCCATGGACATAATCGACTCATTGCATCATCCATTGTAATGTACAAAAGGACTAAGCCCATAACAGATCTGGCTTTGAACTTACATTCATATTTTACTCAAGTGCCTTACTCAGTGCCACTAAAGATCATTTCATTTCATGATTAGCCTACTGTAGAGCCATTTAATGAGATGCAATAAAGACAATCTTGAATTATGAATCTTAAAATTTCAAGCCATCAGTCTCTGCGTGGACTGAGTTTACCCATTATGTAGCCTATGTTAGCTTGATTGACAGAGGCCTCAAGCTTTAAAGAGCATTTATCATGCTACAGTGTTGTAAATGTGGAAATTATGTATCTGTTTTGCTGTAAATCAACCAGCTAGGTGCTGTCAAGACTGAAAAATAAAACATACAAATAGAAAAATCAATTTTGATATACTTTTGTGATTTGTTATGAAAACACTTGAAACAGTGCTCAGTAAAATAAAAATAATTAGTTTAATATATAATGTCAATTAATAATTAATGAAAATAAAAAAGAGGTAGGTTATATACAAATGATCAAGCTCAGCAGCCTTTGCTGCTCCGCTTCCCTCTCCTCCTTCTCCTGGAGGCTGCTGCATGAAGACCTGGTCTGTTCTGGACCAGAGTACTGAAGCAGCTGTCAGGCAGATCCCATCCTGTCTGCCCCTCTTGCAACTCTGTTTTCTGTTAGAGAAGAGGAGGAACACGTCAAGAAGCCGTCAACAGCAATATGTCCCACTTTGGTTTCACTTTTTGGTTTCTATGACAAATTGACAAATCGAAAACAAAAGTGTGTGTGTGTGTGTGTGTGGGGGGGGGGTCCCCAATTTAAGCCTTAATTTTCATATTTTTAAAATGTTTTTTGATCGTTTATACTATAAGTAGGCTATATTAGTAGGTCTGTAGGAAACCCATACAATGGCGAGATGTCAACATCATTTTAGTCATCCACACATCCCCTTTAGTGTTGATCCAGTTCTGCCATCTACCCTTTTCCTCTGTCCTCTGCTTTTACCTGCACAAGTATCTGCATGGAGATCCTGGCCAAGAGGCCCATGGTGACCAGCAGACAGACACGGTGAAAGGAAATCACCCATACAATGACACCATATCTCTGTGACTCTTTCTCCACTCTGTGGACAGCATCGCTCTCTGCAGTCCTTTGGAGAGCCTCTTTCTCTACTGTCTCCACCTCAGGACTCTGGTTGCTAGGTGTGGTCTGACTGACTCTGATTCTCATCAACACTCCATCCTTTTTGTCTGTGAAGACATGGATGTTTTCTCTGTGTCTCCTCTCTGACAGCAGGTCCTCCGCCTCCTTGCCTGGTCCTCCCATGAAGAGTTTGAGCAGCTTGGAGCAGGGCTGAGCCACTGTGGGCATCACTGGGGTGATCTTGACCCTCTTATGTCCTTCATTTTCTGCATGCTGTTTGACCATTAACTGTTGGATGAATTGATGCAGAACACTTAAAGTATCCAATGAAAGGCTAGGAGTACTGCCCCACTGCTTGGGAACCAGTGGGGGTGCTGGAAAATTCCAACTAGTAAAGCCTGGTTCAAGATAGCAAAGGGCACACAACCACACAATGATGGTGAGGCGTTTTAAAGCCATTTTGACCAGTAAAATAAAACAAAATGATGAGCAACTTCAAACAACAACCACACTCTACAATGCAAAGTGAAGAATGGCACTTCAAAGTGTTTACAGTACCAAGTAGAACTCGTTTCCATGGTGCTGTTACAAGGTGGAATTTGATACAATATGATATCATAATACTTAGAATACTTATTTTTTATGAGAAAGCTTTGATTCCAGAACTCATGATGCTACACCCCAATCAGAGAGGATTCAAGTGGAGTAATTCCATGATCTTTGCCCCAATTTTGATAAAGTAATTATGCATTATTGGACCACACAGCCCCTAGCTTAATGCTACATATCAGATTCAGAGCTGCCACAGGTGTTACAAAACGATAAAAATCTGTTGAAGAAAGTGGACTGGAACTGGAAAAGGCATAGGCTAGGCTATTACTGCCACCTGCCGGGGGGCACAGGTTTTATCCTCCCTGAAAGGCCTATGATTTGTCCATTTCAGATGAAATCTGAATATATCTGAATAAAGATCAAAATGTGGGATAACAACATCAAATCATTAAACATGCAATGCACATATGATCTAGTTATAACTATAGGCCTAGGCTAAATGGAACTAATTTCTACAATTGTTATTCCCTCTGTGCTGTGTGCACTCTATGTGAGGATAAGCTTATCAACCACAATCTATTAATAAAAGGAATGAGACAGATATGAACTCTTTCTATTATAGTAGACTACCTTGCATAAGCTTTTATCCAAAGTGATGTAAGTAGATATTGATAATAGCCTACATTGACAGAGAATGTATATATATATATATAAAAAAAACTTTAATAGGCCTGTAAACTTGAAATTATTTACGTAGGCTTATCAGACTACCAATCACTTTATGTCTTCTTAAAATTAGTTTTAGTCTGAAATGGCCAAATCGTCTTCCCTGGAGGATAGGACCCGTGTCATCCGGTAGGTGGCAGTAATATACATTTTTAAAAAGAGCCCATTTCAAGCGCTAGAAGCAGAGAAAGAAACATAAATACAATGGCGTCGCAGCAACAACCTGGTGGTGTCCCTACTCAGGGTGGTCCACACCAGCCAGCTGGGCTGCAACAACCTCAGCAACAGCTTAGTCAACAACAGGACTTTGATCCTGTTCATCGTTTTAAGATGTTAATACCACAGTTAAAGGAGAGTCTTCAGGTAAGTCATTGTTAAAGTGCAAGCACTTAGCTTCATTCAGGTTAGCTATAGCTAACGATGATCAGAGTACTCACGTTAGTTGAAATAGTTCTGTGCCTTTGATGCATGCTGTAGATCTTATTAAGACTTAACATTATGAAAGCATAGCCATGTTGAATCGTAACTTAGTTATCTAAGCAAGTGATATATCATACATTATACGGGTATGTTTCACCTACCAACAATGGTAGCTGGTTAGCAAAGTTAAGCAACTAAGCGACCAGCTAAAGAATTAACGTTAGCCTGTCGTACTTCCTTCTGACATTTTCATTTATTCTTACCAGAATGTCATGACCATTGCCTCTTTGAACTTTCAACACAACACAGCTATTGACAACGGAATGTGAGTATTTTTAGGTGTTTGGTGGCAAGGTGAAAATATAACATGCTAACAGTCCTACAATGTCTCTGGTTTCACTTTCTTCAATGTAAAAACAGTGGCGTTATTCTTTAAAGTAATCCATATTTTTCTCCACAAGTCAAGGTGGCCTTTAGTTACATTTTAGACACTTGTATTCTGTTGAACCCATCCTGAAAACCGTTGCAGTGTTTTGAAATTGTAATATTGTGTTTGGTAGCATCTTAAAGAGCAAACCCAGAGCTCTCATTCAAACACTATTACAAAACACTGACAACTGTCTTGGGTTCAACCAGAATACATACCAGGTGTCTAAAATGCAATTTATTTTGGGGGGTGTTTTACTTCATTAGGTGATAACCACTAAAAAGCTAGCAATCTCAGATGTCTATCATATCAAAACATAAACTAGGGATGTGTAGGTATTAGTGCTGGCAAAATTAACTGATTAATCATGTGATTAATCCAAAAAATTTAACTCAGATTAAAAAAATTAACTCAGATTAATCCTGATGTATGGTTCCACTTTCATGGGATGTATTATGTTCAATTTCAGATAGAAAATGGTTCGACTATCAAGTCAAACCATACAAAGATTAGGGCCTACTAGCTCCTGACTCTCCAACAACATGTTTGGGGAATCTTTGGGGGTAGGGGACAGGTGTGAATTGCCCCAATTGAGACAAACAAAGCCAACTATTTAGTATCAGGACATTTACAGGTCAAAATAAGGATCCAACATACCCGAGCATCCAAATTCTTACTGGAGGAAATGAGTTGCGATTAAAAGTGATTAATCACGATTAATCATTGCAAAATTTTGTGATTAATCAGATCAATTTTTTTAATCGTTTGACAGCACTAGTAGGTATATAAAAAAAAATAAAAATAAAAAAAAATAGAATTTACCCACCCAGATGCTACCGGTCGCTGGTCTGGCCCGGCCCATGGACTAATATTATTGTAAATCCCTTGCAGAAGATGGGAAGAAGTGAAGCATTTGCGTTTAATGTAGTAGAGTATGTTGCCTAAGTGTGCCTGTTGCAGGATGAAAGCACAGATCACACTTTTGTGCAGGGAGCAGCAGCATAACAATAGGCTGAAACAGATTATTGTGGGTAGCCTAAGTAAGTAAACAAGTATCAGTTATTTATATAGCGCATATAACACAGTTTTCAACGCAGTCAGTCCATAGCCGGTGGCTGTCCGCACCGCACACGGGTCTCGAACCCGCCACCCCGCAAGCTACAAACTCCCGGCGTGGGAGTGGAACGCTCTAACCAACTGAGCTAAAAGCCCGAGCTTCTAACTCAGCGTGTTAGAAGCGCCCATGGAATTGGGTGATGAGGATTTACACACTACCACCGAGCTAGCCGCGCTAGCTGGCCTCCGTTACACTCACCTCCAAATCCTCACTCCCATCCGGGTCACGGCACCAATGTAGCCGGTGGCTGTCCGCACCGCACACGGGTCTCGAACCCGCCACCCCGCAAGCTACAAATTCCCAGCGTGGGAGTGGAACGCTCTAACCAACTGAGCCAAAAGCCTGAGCTTCTAACTCAGCGTGTTAGAAGCGCCCATGGAATTGGGTGATGAGGATTTACACACTACCACCGAGCTAGCCGCGCTAGCTGGCCTCCGTTACACATAGCTACACGGTAAAATGTTGTGCATTTGCATATGCAATATTCATTAAGAAAGTTTATACAGCCAAAATGAAGAAAATTAGACCAGGCTTATAAATGGGATGGGCTTTATTTGTCCAAAACCATAATTGACCTGGGCCTGTAAATGGGACCGGCGT
The DNA here is from genome assembly GCA_027497455.2 of Sardinella longiceps. NCBI lineage: Eukaryota > Metazoa > Chordata > Actinopteri > Clupeiformes > Clupeidae > Sardinella > Sardinella longiceps. Next base: position 2,702,148 of record JAODXP020000030.1, read on the forward strand.
CAGTATGGGACTCTGCTATAATTTGAAGTTTTACTGTATTTCTGTTATACCAAAACTACATAGTGTTGCTTTAATATTGCATTTATTTTCCTTATTGTTTCATCTACAGCAAAAGCAATGATGCTGCAGTACAGCGCTTTGATAAAAGCCTTGAGGAGTTCTATGCTTTGTGTGACCAGGTTGAACTTTGCTTGGTATGTATTCACAGATTGCCCACTTTCAGTGAAATGTTAAACTATACTGTACATAGCCTATCTGGCCTGTGCACACTCCGTTTAAAGGTAGTTTTTCATGTTAAGCATGAATACAAGTATGACCATTCTTTCCAGTAGTTTGCCATAACACCAAAAAATGACCATGTATCTAGGTAAAAAAAAACAAAAAAAACCCAACTTTCATATGTTTCCATTAATGATTTCTGATTAATTGTCTGGTGTTAATGTTTGTCAACGTTTGCAAGGCTTGTTTAGGGTTTGCAAAATTCATCAACATCATGAACGTAGAAGCTACACACAAAAGAAAGTAATAGAATGTTCATTTTCAATTAAAATTTGAAAATTTGAAGTTTATCATGTTTTAACGGTGTGACACACCAGGTTGTGTAGCATACAATAGAGTAGTTTGCTGGCCTTTTCTTGGTTAAGAAAATCACTTACCCAGGTTTGACATCAAACTACCTACTTGGAATATCCCTCAGGAATGAAAACTACATAATATTAGTAATAACTGTAATCATAAAGGTCCCTGTTTGTTTCTGATGTCCTCTCTCTCTCTCTCTCTCTCTCTCTCTCTCTCTCTCTCTCTCTCTTTTTCTCTCTCTCTCTCTCTAGCGGTTGGCCCATGAGTGCCTATCCCAGAGTATTGACAGTGCCAAACACTCGCCCAACCTGGTTCCCACAGCAACCAAGCCAGACACAGTGCAGACGGAATCTTTGTCATATTCCCAGTACCTCAGTATGATCAAGTCACAGATATCCTGTGCAAAGGACATCCATAATGCATTACTCGAGTGCTCAAAGAAGATATTGTCTAAGAACCAGCAACAAGGGATCATGTAATTGTTGGACATTCAAGCTGTTTTTGTTTTCTCAAATAATTATTTACATTTCCATTTTTGTAGAAATAAAAAAAATGTTGTGCATACTGCAATTTTCAGTGTTTGCAGTGTTTTCATTCTTTATTCAATACCCTTTTGGAAATGTGTCATAAGGCACAATAGTGACTTTTCCATCCTTCCCACAAATACTTTCAAGGAGGACTAAATATATGGAAACCTATTGTCATGTGTTCACTCTTTTCAATGAATATTTTACAAGATTTGTTACGCCTTTTCCGGCTGTAGACCTTTTTTGACGCTTGACAGGCAAGGCCAAGTTTAATTCAAGAAATCTGTATTTCTTTCACGTGCGTGCATGCAGTCTTTTAATTGCCGTCATTTGCCATAAAAAGCAGATCCGTGTTGACACTTTTATATAAATTGTGATCTACACCCTGGAGACACAACATGCAAGTCAATCACATGATCGCTCTGGAATAACCATGAGAGAGTCTCTTCCTTGTTTATCAAAATAGACTGTCACATGTTTGGTTCCGCAACCGGGCTTACTTGAAATCGTTGTCTCTGTTAATTTAATTGGAAATTAAATTATCCACATTAATCATAGAAAAATCAAATAATATTTCAAATATATAGTTAAATATACATAATCTCTGTTTTATTATTATTATAATTTTCTTTTCACAATTGAACAAGGTTTTTTTGTCCGCCCCTAAAGTTAATGGTACATTCCGTACCATTAACCTAGCTTGCTCTGTTAGCGCCAAACATAGACAGTATGAATTCAGCTGGACTTTACTTCGCCCTTTGGACACTTTTTGCATTTTTCTTAACGAGATGTCCACATGTGGTCAGTGACATTTAAAAAATACAATTTGAATATTTAATATCAATTGCCATAAATATGTATATTATCTGATTGATGTCTGCATCGTCTGTATCCCCACGTTTGTTTGACTAACGTTAGCTCATTTGAAATCCCCTGTACGATTTTGTTTGTTTGTTGTAGAAAACTGAAGAATGTAAGACTTCGATGTACCCACCTAACGGGCCAACGTAAGTGTCTATTTGTTATGGTTAAAGTTGTTGTGAGTAGTCCTATGTGTCTGCGACTATGTAACGTTATACAGCTTGTAACCATTTTTAGGTTCAAAGGAAGTGTCCCATGGTATACTGTAGATCTCGACAACTCTCCTGCTTCAAGATGGGATGGAGTTATCAAAGACAAGAAAAACGAAGTAAGTTGGGAATCTTTTGAATGAGACTTCAACTGGTATGGCAATTGTTTTTCTCTTCAATTGAATTCATAGTGGCAACGTTAACACTAAAATGCAGTTATGCGAAAGATACCTTGTATCAAACGGATTCCAACTTATTTGCAAGTTTGCAACTGTAACTTGTGTGCCCACTTTGTTTTAGCTTGTAGCAATGATACAGGCAATAAAGGTGCTTGCTGATGGTCTTGTTCCCAGTGGAAAACTAATTGACTTGGTGGACAACGCCTTGGTAAGAGTTCAGGTTATGTTAGACTTGTTACAGAATTCTGAATCCTCAGATTCTGGTAAACTGAGATTAAAGACTAATTGTGTTTGGCAGCCGCTGATGTTGGACACTCTACCCTACCCTTTTAATGAGGAGATACAAGGAATATCAACAGCCTCAGGAGTCCCTGTTGGAGAAGTTCTACTCTTCAACATCTTCTATGAGGTTTTCACTGTGTGTACTTCAGTGGTAGCCGAGGACATGAATGGTAGGCTAAATCTACAATTACACTGATCCAAAATGTTTCCACAAGTTTCATCCGTATTTGCATGACATGTGGAAGGCTTTTTGCATTGATGGCGACATGCCTTTTTGACCCTAGGCAATCTGTATCATGCCCGAAATTTGGACTTTGGTTTATTCATGGGGTAAGACGTTCTAAAATAAATTTTGAGTAAAATTAATACCAAAAATGAGGTTGGATCATATGTCAGTTTCCGTAATGTTGCTAATTTGTCAGGTGGAATCACAAGAACCATTCCTGGACATTAACAGAAAAGTTGAAACCTCTCGCTGTGAATGTTGACTTCAAACGAAACAACAACACAGTTTTCAAGTCCACCAACTTTGCTGGATATGTTGGCATGTTGACCGGCATTAAACCTGTGAGTTCAAAGTACTGATAAGACGGGGGTATGCGTAAGTTGAACCTCTTCCACACAGTCATATATCAATATGTTTGTTTTCATCTGCAGAAACTGTTCACTCTGACCATGAATGAGCGTTTCAACTTTGATGGTGGATATGTAGGTCAGTGCACTCTTAAAGGCTGTTAATTTAAAACATGTTGCGCGACATGACTGCAATAATTGTATTTCAGAAATGGATCTAAACACTTTGTCCTTGAAGTACCCTAGTCATGGTCATGTGTATTTTTCAAATGTTCTGGTCTACACCTTCTGTAATTCCAACAGGCATCTTGGAGTGGATCTTGGGGAAGAGAGACGGTATGTGGATGGGTTTCCTCACACGGACTGTTCTAGAGAATGCCACCAGGTACAGAATCATTTTTAATCACTTCTCTCTACTCTTGTAATTTCATTTCTCCTTGGGCCCAGCAAAGCAGACCTGAGAATAACGTCACCTTTCCTGTCCTGCTTCCTGTGTGTAGTTATGAAGAGGCCAAAAAAGAGCTTGCCCTCACCAAGCTCCTGGCCCCTGCTTACTTCATTCTTGGGGGAAACCAGACGGGACAAGGCTGCGTTATCACCAGAACGAGACTTAATGCCCTGGATGTCTGGGAGTAAGTACATTACAGAGAGGAGTCGTGGAATTGTTTTTTTGTTTTTAATGTCATTGGCTAAAGAGACGTTGTTCCTCTCATAGGATTAAGCTGAATCTTGGAAGGTGGTATGTGCTGGAGACCAACTATGATCACTGGGAAAAGCCTCCTTTCTTGGATGATCGCAGAACACCAGCCACAAAATGCATGGACAAGACGCAACAGGCTGTGAGCATTCAGGCTTAAATAAACCTACTAGTTGTGTTTGTAAACACTAAATTCAGCCTAGCATTGATTGCTTTCAGTTATTATGTTCATAGTGGCTTTACATTTCATCTAGTTCTTACAATAAATGATTGTTTGTTTATTTTTCTCAGAAAATTTCCTCTAAAACACTGTACGATGTTCTGTCAACCAAACCAGTCCTGAACAAGGTAAACCATACATTTAAATCTGTTTCAGGTATCTAGCATCTATTTACATCACTATCTCCATGTCCTCTATCTTTTGTCCTCATATTTAATATTTCTTTTCAGCTCACAACCTACACCACTCTCATGGAAGTGTCCACAGGCCACCTGGAATCTTTCCTCAGAGAGTGCCCAGACCCCTGTAGTCCATGGTGATCAGGACTGCATGTATACACCCCCCCTCCCTCTCTATTGGTTCTCATGGCACTTCTGAAGCTCCTGCATACGTTCAACCACACAGGGCTTAACCCAGGTCCCCAGACATCTCATTCCTGGTCATTCATGAAATGATGACCAGCGCAATCCAGTGTTTGACCCACAGTACATACTGTACATTTCCTACTACCTCTACATTTCCTCTTGTATCCTCAGCTTTTGACTAATCTATGGAATTAATGTTGTTGTTTTTTTGTTTCGTTTTTTCATAAAAACAACTCTTTTGCCAAATATGTAAATAAACTTTGATATGTCTAATGGCTTTGGAATAAAATATTTATATGTGAATGAGTGTGTTCTGTTTTAACAATAATGTTATTGCATCCCTAGTTGTTCTGAAGCCATGTTCGACTGTCTTGTCTCAGTGCTTGGAGCACATCACTTACCGGAATTTTCTGAGGCTTGTTTATAAAATGGAAGTCCTACTTAACACTGCAAATATGTACCCAGCTCTACACAATAGTAAAAAGAGACAGATTTATTATAGTTTCCTTTTGTGTGTGTGCAGTTTCCAAAGCAACTTTTTCATTTGATCAAAACAAATGTCCAGCAGCTACCGATAGGGTCATTTTTAAACATGCGGTTCATGCGTACTTCATGCGGAATTGGGATCCTTCAATGTAGAGTCTAACAAATTATTGAGTTTCTGAAAACTCAGAAGTTGTGTAAATTGTCTTTATAGATTATAAGTAATAATCTTAACACCTTCCTTCTGATACTGTTTTCACTGGCTTCAGTCACATTCTTCCCATTCCTCTTTTATACCTGTTACTAATCAGGTATCCCATCTGTCTCAGCTCAGCCCAGATTATTGAAAAGCTTGCCCTTTCACGCTTTTTGTGTACACATCTACGCAAAATCACTTAACTAAAGTCACAAAACTGAGCCGGTACTTGTAACCTAACATGTTTTTGTTTGTAATGGAAATTCTTTAGGACAGGGTGTCATGACAATGTGTTTGGTCTACTGTGGTTCGTGATTCCTCTCCAGTGGCTCAACCCTCCGCACCGCTGAGATCCAACTGGACGATTAGACAGATTCCTTCTTTTTGAGCAGGACAACAAGACGGCAACTTCCATTGCATAGGATTTTCCACTCGGCTATTTCACAAAGGACCACAACTGTCCTGAGGATTTAAATATGGTTAAGATGAAACCATCAATGAGCTTTCTCATTTTGATTTCTTTCATTTTTAATGGCTCCCTTTCTGTAAGTATTTGTCATTGACATAATATTTGTTTTTGACTCTTCTTTCTCATAATTCTTTTCAACCTCTGGATAAATATGCTTCTCAACAATCAAACATATCAGCAGCAAGAACATGATTAATCCATACCTAATTGTTCCATAACAAGTTATCAAGCTGAATGTTACTGTACCTACAGTAGGTAAATGTTTCCTTGTTATATGGAAAATTCTAATTCTAGTATTAGACCCCAATTAAGCGGTCCTGTGGAGGGGCCACTATACTGTATGCTTAGCTGTGCCTGCCACCGTTGTGCCCTTCAGCAAGGCATCATAACTCAGCTAGGGGTGACTGGCTCTGAAGAAATTGCTAGTTGACAGTTGTAGGTCGCTTTAGATGAAAGTGTCTGCTCAATGCGTACATGTAAATGTGTGCTTGTGTGTGCATGGAGGCTCCTGATGAGTGCCAGCAGGAGACGGCGAGGCTCCGTAGTCAGCTCAAGAACCTGGAGACACAGTTTCAGAAGCAGCAACAGCAAATCCAGCGCTTGCGCTCCCTGAGGGATAAGACCTCTGCTAATACGGACGAGTTTATTCAGCTGCCTGGCCAAAATGAATACACCGGTATATAATACTTTTTCTGTATTATGTGTAGGAAGGATATTGTTTTTGTTGATTTGTTTAACTATTTGTGCTCTGTATGTGAGGTCCATACTATTCTTCAACTGTCATTGACTATTTGTTAGACTGCGCACAGATCTTTAACAGTGGTAGAAAGGCAAGTGGATTTTACATGATCAAGCCCCTGAGGAGCCCATCTCAGATGAAGGTGTATTGTGACATGTCTGAGGGTGGTGGGTGGACAGTCCTACAAAGACGCTCAGATGGCAAAGAGACTTTTGAGAGGTAAGAATGCTGCAGTTGTCATACTGTAATGGTGTGAAATATAACAAGCGAAAGCTTAAAGTTCTTGGTTGTGCAACAAGATGAGATGTGTCCACAGGGGATGGGATGACTACAAGCAGGGCTTTGGAGACATGACCTCTGCAGAGGGGGAATTCTGGTTAGGAAATGACAATCTACATTATCTGACTTCACAAGGTAAACAAATTACAATATGATATTATGTCAGACAACTGTCACAGAGTAAATTCAACGTACTCATTCAAGTCTTCCCTTTACAGCTGATTATAAGCTAAGGATCAACTTGGAGGATTTTGACGGAGCCCATCGCTATGCAATCTATGAGAAGTTCAAAGTTTCAAGCGAGGAGGTATTTTGTTGACTTTGGACAGGCTATTACCATGCATTACCATTACAGCCATGGCTTATATTACGAAGTTTTACTATTTGATATTTAAATGTATTAGACAGACAGAAAGATATAAATTAGTAAAGACTGAGTAATGAGCAATTATTTCAAACTAATCATAGGCCTAGTTATTTAATGAATGATGCATGTATTTTGTCTTGCTATTGTCAAAAACATATTACATTTCACATTTAATCAATTATATGATATTACATACAGTTGTCATGTTGTGTGTTATTAAAGGACAAATATCAGTTGAACTTTGGGGAGTACAAAGGCAATGCTGGAAACTCCCTGGCAGGCGGCTATCATCCTGAAGTCCAGTGGTGGGCCAGCCATCAGGGCATGAACTTCAGCACCTTTGACAATGACAATGATCGCTATGAGCGTAACTGTGCTAAGGAGGACAAGTCTGGTTGGTGGTTTAACAGGTATAACCTACTCAGCTAGCACAAATCTGCCCTGTCACTTTTTCATAGCACTAGCCTATCGCTTTCAATTTACAAACTGACAGAGGTGTAGTGGGGAATTTTATGGTGGGGTACATAACAGATTATTATAAATGAATGACTAATATTGAAGAAGTGTGAAATAGAGAAATTATTTGGGGGACTCCGTACCCTTGCATCCAATGCCCACTACACCGTTGCAAACTGTCAAATTCACTAAAATGCAAACCAATGCTATTTCTCCTTTGGCCACCAGATGTCACTCTGCCAACCTGAATGGAGTGTACTATCAAGGTCCCTACAGCGCTGTGACTGACAATGGGGTAGTCTGGTACACATGGCATGGATGGTGGTATTCATTGAAGTCTGTGGTCATGAAGATCAGACCAGAGTACTTTGAGCCAAATGAAGTGTAGTCCCACATTTTGTACAACCTCATCAAGGTAGCTCTCTAATATCTGCATTCTGTATTATAAAAACAGCAAAAAAATTGTCACTGATTCGTCTTGACTATAGCTAATCCAACAAAAAGTGCTTTTCTGTATAATAAAGACCAAGATTTAAACTCTGTTGGTTTGCCTTTCTGACAAGGTGTGAGTTTTTGAAATTGTATGCAGAAAATCAAATGTGATTTTTTTTGACATTCTTGAATTATAGACCTTCATCTAAATATATCTTGTCAATTCTATAAATACTGCAGGTCTATACATAGACTTCCAGTCTACTTAAGGTCTAGGCCTATGCCGACTAATATTTTAGCAGTAAATCGCCCTTTCCTAAACAAGCTTGTGAGGGCCGACAGAGATTAGTAGCTTAGTAGGCCTACAGCTCAGTGACAGACCCTAGGTTAATTGGTGTACTTCGGATACAACGTGATTTCCTTTTCTCATTACTGTGACGACATCGACTTTTCAGGTGAAGAAAGGAAGGGTTTAAAAAGTAGCCATCAGGGGGGTGGAGGAAGAAGCGTTTGCTCAATTACAACCGTATGAGATACCTGAAGTCAGCCATGTGTCAAAACGATGCTTCTTGAGTTCACTAAATTGATTTAAGAGGCGTAGTAGACACATACTTTGCGGTCCGACAACTGATATCTACACTCAATAAAACAGGTAAAACGCAGTTGTTCTAAAAGTAAAGCTATAGCGTTATGCTGTTGCTTTTTCTAGTAAGTTATCTAGGTGAATTAACGGAGATAAGTCGTTTATATTTTAGAAATGGGAGTTTACTCCTTGGAATCCCGTAGACAAAGTGTTCTCCAGTTGGTGAAATGTCTTTCCAGGCCAATTTATACGAACAAAGTTTTTATAAAGACGTAGACCTACCTTTGAACCCAATGCGCGTAATTTTGCTATCCACGTGACTTTTGGACCATCAGAATAAAACAATTTGAGCATGATAAAGACGAATGCCATGCAATCCACAATTTCTGAACAATGCACAGTGCCCGGATTTGGTAACATTTACGCATATTATGGCGCTCTTAGTCAGTGTTGAGTGAACGACATGGAAAATGTAGGGTGTAGCCTGATGAATCTCATAAATAATTGTTTTAAACAATGGTGTAAAAAAAAAGTAATTGGGCTCATATATTTTAAGGAGATTCAGAGATGAAGAGATGTCGGTTAACGATAACTTCATTCATAGCTGTTAAAGTTAAAAGTAGCCCTGAGAACGTAAGGTCCTGTCAAAGTTTAGGCCCACTATTTGTTTACTCTCCTGACATGACCTATGTTTAGAAATGGCGGCAGGCAGGCAGGGCTGGCGATCACAAACAGCTGTTTGATGTGTGGTGGTCAGGTGCAGAAGACAGCTTTGGGCGGTACTTCATAGGAAGCAGGCTTAGCTACAGGGTGAGGAAGCATGAGCTCATGAGAAACTGGAGCCTGACCAAGACAAACGACTTGCTGGAAATAAACAGCCCCCATAGTAGCCTATTGGCTTCCACAGTGTGGAGGACCAGTGATCCACACTACAGTAAGCAAGCCTATGTCATAAGCTGCTTGGCAGGGATTTAAGGGTTTGTTCTTTCCTGATAAGTTTCACAGTGACAAGAGATGTTAGGTCCTTGGGCTGGGGTCTTCTTGAGACACAACATCTTAAAGTTAATCCAATAAGGATGGTGTAGTTATGCAAGATGGCTCTGGCTTAAGTGTGAAATTTGTGGCAGTAGGCCTACTTAGTAGTGGCCAAATGGTGTCTTTTTTTTCTCTCTCTGAATATACAGGATGGCCCTAAACATAATAATACTAAATAGCATATCTGCTTGTATCTTGGCTATTTATTTAAATGTGTATATGTGTGTATTATGTGTATATTTATTGCTAATTGGAAGTTCCAACAAGTCATATGAGTGTAATGTTTTTCTATCTGTCATTAGGCTGTCTTTAAGGTGAGCATGTGCCCCTGTGAGCAAGCCACTACTGTGTTGGGGTCATTGGGAAACTGTGTCAAGGACCTTTTTCATCTTCCAAAATCCTTGAATGCCAGAGCAGGTGTTGGCATGTTACTTTGGGGGTTTGAAATGGTTTGGTTTGACTTTGCTTTGTTGACCTCTAGATATATTTGTTTCAATACATTTGAATAGAAATACACACAGATTTTTGTCAAGGACAGAATTCTAAATTGTGTTTAATCTCAGTTTAGTAGTAGTGTAAATATGTCAGCATCTAGGCTACTACTGGTGCCCTTGCTATGCATATCTGTTATTTATGTCTGGAGTCCACTTGCATGTTTTAAGGATATAGCTGACAGGTTCTGGGTCTTATTAGGCTGAATTTGATACACTTCAAATGACTACTGTACAAATATACAATTGCATAATGAATATTAGTTTTTAGTTGCCATGAAAAATGATCCAGAATTAGTTTGGAATTTGCTTGCTGTCCTGCCAGGAATTGCGCCAGGCAGAGTGGACAATAGCTTGCATTATTCATGTCTACTCTAAGGTATCACATTTCCTCTTTGCAATACATTTGAGACTAATTATCTTCAGTGGTTCATGGGGCAGGACAGAGATCCTACAAACACAATGGTGCATGTTGTGAGTTTGACTATCGCTCACAGAGAATAGATTAGGACTGAAAGGATATTTGTGGAATATTCTCAGAAGCTTTCATTAGCTTCACCTAGTTTGCATGAAATGGAATTGCCTTGGAAGGGCTATAATCCAGGAGACAATAGTTTTCTGCGTCCATTTGCCCAGTGTGGGCTCAGATGGGACTCCTTCAGTAGGATCTAAAGACCTTATTTGGATTAGGCAGAAATAGAACTGGTCTTACTGCCACAGGGTTAGTTCTTGGGCCACTGGTTTACAAGTTCATGCCCTTTCATCCCCTATTATATAATTGAAGTTGCTGGAGAGTAGTTCACCAGTGTTGGCGAAACACTGTAGTGTGATGCAATTAATCTAATGGGCTTAATCATCTTAATGCATTGCAGAATCAACAGAAAAGCCTCAGCACTGGCGATGTTTGTCTTTAGTGTTTCTTCTTGCTGAGTGTGAGGGATAAAAGGTGCTTATGCAATATAATTTGTCTTGATATGGGAAGAGTAGGGAAAACTTGACTGAGCTGTTATCTACACATTACCTCTTGAAAGGCCTCGAAATTACTTTACATTCAAGTGCCCGAAGTCTCCAGTGTTCTGCTCTGCATTTTTTATGGTTTCTCAGTAGTGTTTGTGCATTTATGCATGGGGATCAAATTGTTTTCTGCGGTTTCGGTTTCAAGTTCAGACTATTAAAACCTTCGGAGACTCAGACACAGGGTCCGTGCATCTGTGAGGGGTGGACTTTAGTTAGCTGCCTAGCAACTCTGCATGCTGCTTTCGGCAGCCCAAATAGTTGGCCACTCCCTCTTCCCCCGATACCACCACTACTCCCCTCCTGGCCCTCACTGAATGGACTCGCATGCATAGCTAAGGTGACCACTTACTCTCCCAGTAAACTTAGCACACCGAGCTGACCGAAACCCTTAGACAGTCCCAAGTGCATGCAATGCAGGCACATCAGTGTCAATGTGGTGGGCTAGCCCTGTGGTAGTTCCCTTGGCTGAGCTCCACTGATGGGAAGAGACAGGCTGGATGGCCACTGAAGCCTGGAAAAGTTCCACTGTGTAGCAGGACATTACTGATGCTCGACTAGGTTTGAGTGAGCGGCAAGAGGGAGAACGGGGCGAGAGGGGGGGAAGAGGAGGAGGGAGAGCACACTTAGCCAGAGGAATACCCTGCCTGCACACACACACAGACAGACAGACATACACGGGACCGTGTTGAGTCTGCTGTAGAGCTTTTCACAGGCTAATGGGATTGGAGCTGCGAGAGCAAATCCTGATGGATGAAAGTGAGAGCCTAGTGATCCTCGGCAGCGCTGGCATATACTGTGGGACTGGTGCTTATGGGAACCTCTGAACAAGTTGTTGCTATCATGGATGGGACAAGTAAGGCGAGCTGATTTACATTGCCTGTCTGTTCGAGTTTTGTGTGGCGTAGTTGAACTGGAGTCGTGCATGTGTGTGTGTTTTTATCTCAGTGATGGTGACTGTGAGTGGTGTTTTTGCACAGAGCAAATCTGGTTGGCTTTTAATGGTATTCTCAAGCTGGGGGGTGTTTTTTTTTTTATGGAACGCATGAGGTGATCATCTGACTGTTTTATCATTATCTCTGTTTAAAAAAACAACGTATCTCTCCACTCTATTATTCTGACAACAGACAGCCAGTTTAGGCCAGCACTATTCATGTTTTCATGTAAACAGATCTTCCACTTTTGTATGGCAATGGAATTGGTGCTTTTAGTTCCCCATGATGCAGGATGATGATCATTCAAAATGAACACTTAAATTCACGATTGTGTAAGTATTTGCAGTAGCATTTCAGACACTGTTGAATAGTGGAGTTCTTGTTTCTTTACTGCCTAGCATTGGGCTGAGCATGACGTGACTTAGCACTGTCTGTTCCCAAGGAAACCTTTCATTCTGTCAGGACTTTGAGGAATGGATTGTTACTGAGCCTAAAAAGATTATTTTTTTTGTCCAGAGCATGGAATCTGAACCTTATTTGAAATGGCTGTTCAAAACAATTTCCTTTTGTACAAACTTTTCATTCAGTCATCAAGGATTATAGCACATCAAATTCAAGTTTGTTTTGCACAGACAGGAATGTGATCATATCTCTCTGAGGCATTGGCCTTATTCATTCGATAAATAATAGTAGTAGTACAGTTGTGAATGTTGCTGTATAAAGCCACATTCTTATGCCACTTCCTCTGGTATTCTGCTTTTACAATTATTTAACTCCTGTGTTCTGTACTTCATAGAGGTGTAATTTATACTTCATTGAGGTTTGGCACATAGAAATATGTGACGACTTGTATGCCAACGGTCTTACTAGCTTCCTTATATTTATCTGTAACCCATTTCGAACATACTCCATCTTGAATAATATGTAAACAAGCTTCCACTCAAAGGCATGGCATAGAGGTATTTTCTGGTTATGTAGCTAAGATATTGTAGAGGATGGATTCCGTGTAGAAAAACAGATCAGATGTTGTGCTCCTACATCAGTATGAGTAGGCCTGGCCTACACACTGTAAACCTCATTGTGCATATGTAATCAATATTACATATTCCTTTGGAAAGTTTAGAATACCTGTGTAGTAACTAGGCCATGTATGGGAATATGAAGTGTTAATTTTTCAGATGTATTATTTGGTTGTACAAGGCAGTCTAGTTTGTCTAAAGTGAGCTGGCTGGTTGTGAAGTTTGGAGCGTGGGAGTGTTTCCTCAATAAATGCATTGCTGTCTCACCACTTCAATAGCTTGTAAACTGTATCTTGGAAATTATTTCATAGCGCCCCCATAGTGTAATGACTGGTATTACTGTCACAGAATTGTATTTCTGCTATTTCATTTATTTCTGTGAGCACAGCCTGATGCTTGGGACACTAGTATGAGTTTAAAATGTGTTGTGTGCTGGCCGGGCTCTAAAGTTAGCACCATCCACTGGCCAAATGCAGGTAAAATGTGAATGTGACTGGTTGGTAGATGTCAAGAAGTTAATTTTGACCTCTGGTTGTATGCCATTTTTAGGTTGCTGCTGAAGGCTGTATGTCAGAAATGGCCATGATCTATATTGGCCAGATATCCATTTAAGTTAGTCCCTGGCCAGCTATGGTATGGTATCTGCTATGGCTATCCCATTCTATGTGTGCCCACTGTATAGCATGATGCAATATCCAGTACTGTATGTGTTCAAGATGACTCAAAACCAGAAAGAATTCCATGAAAATTCAACATAGCAGTTTTATAGATGTAATATGACTAATGAGTTTTTTTAATAGAATTACCCCTAATTCATATCACATAATCAAGGTAAAAATTGCAAAAATAGCAAACAAGCACCACATTCAGTGTGTTTGTGGTGCATACACTGTGCAGACATGGTTTTGGTTTGTTTTCATTTAGAATGCATGTCACCTTATGAGACTATGCACACCACATGTGTGTTCTGCACAGCCTGTACCCCACTGCACCTTAACTGCCTAGAAATAGAAATGTGCCACACATGGTATACCATCGCTGTCTTCAAAGGCTTTAAAAACGACTGCTTGGTCAGCCAGTCCATGCAGGAGAGTTTCTGGTGTGAGAGCACACACACACACACACACACACACACACACACACACACACACACACACACACACACACACACACACACACACACACCACAAATGCACAGCAATGGCTACAGACTAAAAACACACGGGATGTGTGTGCTTCACATCCTAGCTCCGGAAATGGGAAAAGTGCTCCAAGCAAAGATGGGTTGAATGTTGTTGTAGGCCTATAATGACTTCCAACATAAGCTCCCTTCAGAATTTGGGCCAATAGACGAATCCGACGAGCGTTTGGTGTAGGCTGCCATCTTGTGACGACGCCATTGTTGGACTGTCAACAAAGCTTTTTGACAATGCATAGTCAACTAGAAAAGCGCTCCGAGAGCTCAGACCTCCGCCAAGGCAATGGGGTCACAGACACAATATAAATTCCAGATTTTGTTCTGGATCACCGATCGCCACCAAAATCGAATCAGTTATTGCTTGTCCCAATATACACGTTGTTCAAAAAATTTTAGCCAAATCCGTGCAGTACTTTTCGAGTTATCTTGTACACAGACAGACACACACACACACACACACACATGCCGGTGAAAACATAACCTCCTTGGCGGAGGCAATGACAGCTAACAGGAAAGACCATGGAATACTCTGACATTATACAAGTAGTAGCGAATCTCGTTAATCAGGGTATTTTATGGTGTGGTATCACGTTATCCCTATGGACAGATTGGTGATCTAGGCAGCTCAATAATGGCGCCTGCTTACTTCCGGTAGTTTCGTCAGATGTGTGTATACCTTGAGGTTGTCCACACTCTGCAGCTGAATCGAGTTGATTGTGTTGCCGCTGTCCGTTCAAGATCTTTCATGAACATTGCACTAAAATGACCATGATGTGCTAATACTGTATGTGGAGCTGCTAGTCCAGATATGGAGCACATTCACACATGGTACGGCTGGCTTATTTATCTGCAGCCAGCCTGAAGCCCCAAGAGCAGGGATGTACTGTAGTGGTGGCTGAATGCAAGTAAACATAGTTTACCCACCTCTCAGATTTGGGAAATTGGAGTTTATGCACCAAATGCAACTTATAACGTTGCCAAATCCCAGTGCATTATCCTAATTTCAGATTTAATACCACTGCAATAATCTCCCATCATCAAACATGTTCCGCATGTCTTTTTAAACATGTAATTCTGCATATTGCCGCCCACTTTGCAGTGCTCACAGAATTCATTCTTATTTTACCACTACAATACTGCCTAAGAGAATGTGTGCTACTTCTGAACAAGCCTGTGCACATCCCTTGCTAGTCACAAGTCACCATGGTGACTCACAACTCTTAAGATTGCACTTTTAGGACTTCAGTCATTGTCAGATGATGGGTCGTTTTTTTAGGTTACACATCAGGTGACTCTAGAGTAGATAACCACTGACGCAGGGGACAAATGAAGAAAGCGCAAACACCAAAACAACCTGAGAACATTACATTTCACCTTATCTGTAATGATGGGAACATCATGAATAGAATTACATAAAACATGCCATATCACAGTCATGAAAAGACAGTTGAGACAGGCCAGTTGATGATTATAAAAATGATAAACTGCATTACAATTTTTTCACAGCGTTGCAATTTGTCTTTGTGCAGGTAGTATGTTTGTATTTCTTTATTGTTTGTATTTCTTTATTGTTGTCTCTATCAGCCTGCCAGAATCGTTGTGGGATGTAGACTTCTTGACTCATACATGATCAAATCATCCCAGACTAGTGATAGATATGACCTCATCCCAGCACAGAGTCAGTGTGGAGTACAAGAAGGTTTTGTTGGACTTTGATGCCTCATGATTACTGAACCCTGGTAGTGTTCACAGACTGTTGCCTATTGACCTGACAGGCAGTGTTTATGGTTCCAGTCTTAGGTGTGTGTCTTGTTGTGTGTGTGTGTGTGTGTGTGTGTGTGTGTGTGTGTGTGTGTGTGTGTGTGTGTGTCACTTGTTATCTGGAGGAGTTTAACATCTGAGGCCATCATTTCCACAATATTTCCTTGGCTTCATCTATAATTGTCCTGTGATTCTGTCACTGATCTTGTGTCACTGCCACGTCAGGTTACTTCCTCCTTTTTGTACTGAAACTTTTTTCCATTTAGTACTTGTGCTGTACTGGTTCCTATGCCTACATCAATACAAACATAATTGGCAGGGTGTGAGTTGTGGACCACTTATCTTTGACAATTATACCACAGTGAAAAAAGGGAAATGGTTTCCCCTTGTTAATGGATAATTTTCCTGTCTTGGTCTGTGATTCATTAGAGATGATTGTCGTGGATCATGTATCCCAAAATTGCTAGGCCTATATTATCATGCCATACATTTTTATACCAGTTCACTGGAAATTCCAAAACTAATCAGTTTTTTTTTTTTAGATTATCTACACACACATCTTTTCAGACATTGTTATAATAACAGTTACACTGAAGCCTCGTTGACATTGGCAGACCTGTACTTGCCAAATAACTAAGCCAACAGAGTAAAATACAAAAGCTTGTTTGGCTAAGCATGTGGGAGCTTTGTTCAAAGAATTAGAGCTAGTTCATTGGCTTTCCCAACTTGGCCTCTGGTTATGACACTGGCTGGTCATGTGTCCAGACCACACTATGCATTTTAGCCTTTGCCTCCCTCTCTTCAATGGCCTTGGACAGTAGCAGCATTAGGAATGCACAGTGCAGCCAGCACTTCAACATTTCTTTTCTGAGTAATTACATTTTTTGTCATCTTGATTTGCCAAAATATGTTAACCAATGTTAGGAGTATGGTATGCAGTTTTACTCAGTCGGACATCAGGACAGTACAGTATTTCCCTTGGACTGCTTCTGTTCCGTTGGTGTTTTAAATCCTGTGTTGTGTTATGTTGCTGCCTACAACTCCTTCATTGTTAATGAGGCCGTACCTGAGGGCATTAACTATTGAGCAGGAGATCATGGTAAACCTGTGACGACGTCAGCTTTGCAAATGAGACTTAATTGAATGGGAAAGAATAATTTCACGCTCTGTGGGTTTTTTTAAAGTGTCATTCCTTCAGAAGTTTTAAAAGGCATCACTAAACAGCCCCACATATAGCTTTGATGTTCTCCCATTAAGGTTTCTCAATTACGACTACTTAAATTGAAGGTGGTGTTTTTGTTTTTGTTTTGTTTTTTCTTGTCACTAACTTCTTCTTTTGTGTTTTTCTTTATTAAAGGTGTGTAAACGGCTTATTTGGAAGAGGTGATGATCATCAATTAACCGGAACAAGCTGCTCATATTCTGCAGAAAATACTTTCAGGAACTCTTTATTTCTGGACTGTTGTAGAAGTCCTATAAACTGAATCTGCAAAATGGACTCTGTGGTGGAAATGTGTGCAAACAGCAATGTGCACGCTCAATACAAGAGCAAGTGTTTCTCACCCACAGATGCACAGAATGGCAATGACCTGCCAAGTCCAGACTCCATCAGGAGCGCCAGCAGCCTTAGCAACAGGAGTGTGGAAAGTCCACCTGACGTCGACATGTTTGAGTGTCTCAGTGACGCCAACTCTGTGGAGGGTGATCCCATGTGCCCCTTCTTAAAGAGCTCCCCAAGCCCTACTGGGTTACTCATCACAGACCTCCACGACGGTTCCTACACACAAGGCATTGATAACAGCAGGTGTGGTGGGAGTTGCAGTGTTGATGGTGGGAGTAGTAGGGCCTCAAGTCCCCTACTGTCCTCTGCCACTCACAGCATCTCCGAGAGCTCCTCTCTGCCATCTTGTCAGAGCTTTAGTGACGGCTCCATGGACAGGGTCCTGCGCAACAGCAACAGTTTCTGCCTACAGGAATCTGAGCAGGCCCTTAGCATCTCCTACCTGGCAGAGTCTGCAGGCTCCCCAGCCACCCCCTCTGAGCTGGGCATCCCCTCTCTCCGGGAGCACGGGGGCACCCCACAAGAGCAAGCGAGATACCTGCACCTTGGAGATGTTCCCTTGAGTCCAAATAATCAAACATATTTCCTGGAGGAATGTGCAGGGCAATCCCAATCAGCTCCCTGTTTCCCAGGAAAACCGAGAGGAACTCCGTTAGTTGTGCCGCCCTCTAAGTTTGATGTGACTCCAGAGACCTGCAGGATCGGTCCCTCAGTTGTGAAGTCACTGCACAGTAATAATCGGCGATCTGGTCCATTCATGACCCCTGGGGACAAGACTTTTGTGTTTCCTACCTCTGAGGACGGCGAAGGCAGCAATGTCCAGACGTCCACTCCAGTGCAGTCCCTAAGCGACAAGACATTCTGCCTACCAGCTCTCAATGAGTCCCCATTCACAAAAGAAGCAGGAGACCAGGGGAGCTGTAAGGCCGGTGGCACAACGCCCCAGCCTGCATCTGCCACCTCAAATCCAACAGCAGTGGCAAAGACTGCTGCAGTTGCACCCAAGGTTAAAAAATTCTCCAAGCCTAATTTCAGTTCTGTGAAGTCAAAGATCCTATCAAGACAAGCAAGCACACAAAAATCCTCAAATGTGCCCATTGTGCAAGCTTCTCCCTTATGTTCTACTAAACAGAAAGAGGACCAGGTGCAGAGACAAGCTCATTCAGCACCCACTAAACCCTCCATCACGTCGGCCTCTGTGGCCAGTTCCTCTGCTGCGCCCAGCAGCGTTGCTTTAAGTAAGCGAGAGGCGCCCCCTTCAGGCAAAAAAGAAAAGCTGCCGTCAGGTCACAACAAGCTTCTGCTCCCTAAGGCTCGGCCACGGCTGTGGTCAGAGAGCTCCTCTGTACCCAAGTCAAAGGCTGACACACAGCATCAGAGGGGGAAAACAGTCCCTCCCAGTTTTATAGCCAAGGTCTACAAAGCAGTCACTCAGTCCAAGTCTGCCCCTGAGAAACAGCAGTCCAAACAAGGACCTCAGAAAGGCTCTACATCTTCTCAAGAGGATGCACTGGGCAAGAAAGCTGCTGAATCCAGGTTGTATCGACCAAAGATAAGCCCAAATGTAAGTTGATATTAATTGTCCATTGTGTTCTATAGTGGGATAAAACTGTCCATTTATGTATTTTCTTTCAGTCAAACTTTATTACTAGCAATTTAGTTTAGTTAGTATTCATAATGCATGAAATGCATAGCTTCACAAGTTCACAGAAGTAGTGTTTGTGGCGTGCACATTCTTTGTATTATTATTTGTTGATTTTGTGAAAAACATTGCTCATCTAGTATTTCTTTTAAAAACAAAATTCCTGCAGGGGCTCCTGGTAACCTTGTGCATGTATACGTCTCCCTGACAAATTCACTCCATGTGCGCCACATGTTTATAGCCCACAAGAAAGAAGAAAGGCTGGGGGGAAGAAGGGGGAAAAAAAAAGTTGGCCATGCCTGCCGGAGTCCCAGAGGAAGGCAGATACAATAGCAGGCAGGCTTTAGCGCTAACGCTAGCCAGCCATCCTGCGGCAGAGCTCCTTAGAGTGGGCTGTCTGCTAACACTATGGTGCAGCTCGGGGCCAGAGAGTTTGGCTTTCTCATACAGGACTGTGTTAGTGATGGTCAACTCCTCTTGCAGACGGTGGGCACCAAGCCAGTAGTGTCGGCGAGTGGAGCAGCAACAGGGAAGGGAGCAGGAGCAGGGCCAGGAGCGGCCTCGGAGGAGAGGAGGGGCAGGTTTGGCGTTCAGCCACAGCCGCCTGGTCGTGAGCGAGGTGCCCCAGCCTCCCCAGCCAGTGGGGTGAGCAGCTCACGCCAGCCACCCAACATGGCCAGACTGAGGCTGGGCAGCAACCGGGGCTTCAGTCCCAGCAAAGACGGACAGCCTTCAAGTAAGTGGCACAAGAAGCACATTCATTTGTGCACCATTAGTTTTGCTTGCTGGTTCAGTTTGGTTAAGATGCTTATTTAATCATCTGCTTGTGTACAGTGTGATTTCCATATGATGGATGCTTTAAGGCAGGGCCTCAAAGTACAGCTTTTAGGATTATTAAATGCAAACTCAAAATATTGGCCATGAAGTCAAAGAGTGAGTTGAAATAAATTCAGAATTTCAGTGGTTAGATGTTTGAATGTGTCTTTACACAAGACTGGGAGTGGGTATGTTGGAGATGACCAAACCTCAAAAGAAATTCCTGCACTCTGCTTTTTTACGTGCAGCTTTTAGTTTATTGATCACGTTTCAATCCACAGACCTTTGTCAGGTTATCTCAGTCATGGGAGTGAAACATTCTGATTAACAATAATAAGCTAATTGTAGCCAAGATGGACATTGTTTGTCACTATATTACAAAACCTCTTTGGGCATGGCAAAGGCAAATCAGATGGGTCAGATCTATAAATAAAAGCAGTTATATGAATAAAAAATTCAGTCTAGCCTGTACACATAAATTGCATGTCTCACTTTTCATTGGATACATTTAAAAGTGCTTTGTGCAGTACTGCCTTTTTACCATAAGAGGGAAATGAGCGTATATACTAGGTTACCAAACAATAGAATATCTGATTGTGCTGTAGTGTTCCTGAAGCTGTACCTGATTGTACACGCCATTTCATCAGTGGCTATTTCTAGCCCAGGGTTGTGGGGAGTGTCCTAGAGGAAGCAGGTGTTGCAGGGTAGGAGGCCAGCTCCTCTGAGACGCTTCAGAAGATGGGACTGCAAAAACAGAGTGAGGAAAGGGAGGGTCAAGTAGGTCTCAGCAGCTGTGTAGAACATGGAGGATGTTTACAGCATGTGCTCACTAAGGGGTCATGGTCATGATCATGCTCAGGGACATGGTTTCAATGAATAATATCAATTTACCTCACAGTTTGAAGTTTTGACACTGGCTTCAAGCTATGATTATGATAAAATGCCACACTACAACTATGAATAGGCTATTCTAGGTACTGGAAATGCTCCATTTAATCAAGGATTTAATCAATAATTGACTGTTGATTAAGCTGGGTGTATTGATTTGTGTCTTCACAGGCCCGTCTAGAAATGTCCTGAGCAGCCTGTCAGCTGGTCTGGGATCAGGGGCTGTGCATGCAGTGAGTGGGGTGAAGCAGAGCCCCAAGAGAGCCCTGCCCCCACTGACCCCCTCCAGGATCCCCACACAGCCCCAAGGCCTCCCCAGGAACATCAGCACATCCTCCCTCCCCAGCAGCAGCAGCAGCAGCCACACACAAGGTCAGACACTGGCAGCACTGCAGACAAACCACTTGGGACCCGCTATTGAAACACTGGGTGCGGTGATTGTGAGAGTGAAACACACACTTGTATACATGTGTCACACACATACTGCTGATTTCACTGTAGTGCCGTCTTAAAATACTGAGGGATGGCTTATTGCATGGCATATTATGGGATTTTACTTTCAAATTGACCGTGTGTGTGTGTGTGTGTGTGTGTGTGTGTGTGTGTGTGTGTGTGTGTGCTAATGTATCTTTTGAGTTCTTTGTGTTGTTGCTTGAGAGTGGGGTGGTGTTTTCCTCTCCATGTGCACATAAACACAGTGAGTCATAGCTACTCATAAGCACTGCACCCTGGGGACCCCTGTGTGTGTGTGTGTGTGTGTGTGTGTGTGTGTGTGTGTGTGTGTGTGTGTGAGAGAGATAGAGAGAGAGTGAAAGAGACTCCTGTGATTGTGTCTGTGTGTGGGTGTTTGTAAGCAAGAGATGGGGGACCGTTTATCTTAATGGTTTGTTGCTGCCTGCCTCTCTGCCCAGATTTGAAACTTTCTCTTTACAGTCGCCATTCGACAGTCTAGACTGTGAATGTTAATCAGGATGTAGGATGGGGGATATTGGATCATTTTGTCTGCAGCATAAAGTGATAACAGAATTTTTTTCATCTACATTTGGAGAGTAATTCATGGATGCAAGGTTTTATTTGATAATCCACAGTAAGGCCCATGGTAGTATTGTGGTTAATGTGGACTCTCCTAAAGGACTGTGCTGAGATTGGATAGCAATTTAGAGTTAGAGTTTCAGTAATAAGGCCCCTGGACATCCACTGCCAAGAAGTTATGGGAAACCAGGGACTATTGTCAGCGCTGTTTAGCCTGAAGTAAGGCTCCAGGGAAACTGGACTTCTATTTGGTTAAATGCAAATTGCTGTTCATAAAAGTATCAACACAATAGGTGGTAGTTAATGATGGTAAAATGGTAAACTGAATTTCATGCTTACATTCTCTATGCTGTTGATATATGTTCTTTGTTAGGTGTGGAAACTGAAATGAGGAGTAAACACAGCTGATTACAGTAGATAAAAAAATTCAGTTGATCTCTACCTAGTCACAGACAGCACACTCTGACCTACATTTTAACACCATCATCCAGTTGTGTCTCCTCGCAAACTGACCCATTTAATCTGGGGGGGTGTAAGCCATTGCTGCTGATGTTTAAGAAAATATTGAAGGACATGTCGGGGATTATTGCTACTGTGATATGATTGATATTTAGAAATATGTGTTGCAGCATAGTCAGTTATGAGTATATTAGAAATGGATGTATTCAGGCTTTAAGGTGGCGTAGTGATTAAAGCCTGATGGCAGAAGGGATTTATATTGGTGTGTAATAGCATTTAGGGCCATTTTGTATGGTCTGAGGAGTACCAGGTCACAGTCAATGGTCATTTCTCTGGCTGGCATATTACTGTGGAAAGAGGGGGAAGCCCCCCCATTGGACAAAGAATCCCTTTCTTTGAGCATCTCCATCACCTCTGCTTTCCCATTGGCTGAGGATGGGCCCTTGTCTGTGGAGCTGGGATCCCCCATGCACAGATGTCTGGGAGGCAGGGTTTGTTCCAGCCCACTTCACTCACTCACTCCCCTGGAAGGAAGGAGGCGCCAGTGAATGGCTGCAACATGTAAGCGGCCTCATCTAATAACAAAGCAAAACAAGATCTTGCTTTTCCTGCGCCCCCCATTTTTTTGGGGGTCATTTTGCGAGCCGCCGTCGTCGAGACCGTTGCCATGGCCGTCTACAGAAGCCTCTGGAGCTGCACCTCCACCGAGTTGGCCGCACCTGTCACCTCCTTCAACAGCACCTTGGACCTGCGAGTCGACGGGAGCCCACACTGTGATCTCACACTCTTGACTTGTCTTCTAATTGGATCCTATCGCTTCTGCATCATCCCTTTGTTAGCCGCTTTCCATGGCAAGCCTAAAACACAGCACTGGGGAAGTAAGTGTGGGGACACCACCATAGTGTGTGTGTGTGTGTGTGTGTGTGTGTGTGTGTGTGTGTGTGTGTGTGTGTGTGTGTTTGTTGCCTACTGTTCAGCTCTAAGTCAGTCAGGTTTAAATATAACCTTAGCTCTCAGTGCTGCAAGTTTGGAATTGAAGCCCCATTTTATTTTTCAATGGCACAGCAGTCCTCTGGTGTGTTTCAGTGTATTGCGTTATTGTCTTGGTAGCGTGGCAACAGCATGAAAGGCGTCCGTGAAGAAAGGCTGTGTTTGTTCCCATGGCGAGAGGCTTTCAGTTTGAAATGATCTTCATTCAGACGGATACAGATATGATGTCCAATCACCCCTCCAGACAGGCCAGTGCAGTGCCTACCCTGGGGCTCAATCAACAGCCCTCCAGAAACTCAAGTGCAGACAAAAGCATTTTCTTCTTTCAGTGCTCTTGAGGACGTGTGTGTATGTTTCTTTCTTTCTCTCTCTAGGCCAGGGGGAGACTTGCCGTAATGGTGGAAGAGCAGCCACATGTAAACCAGCAGGACTCCGGCCCAGACTGCAGACCCTAGCTAAGAGCACAACAACAACAGGCATGCCCATTTCCTAGCCCGCACACACACACACACACACACACACACACACACACACACACACGCTAACATCACTCACAGGTGCACAAGTAAATATAGTGTCTCGTCTCACTGCTGTTCTTGTAAGCTAAAGAACAATAGGTTGAGGGAGATTAATGATGGTTGTGTACATATTTACTTCTGATGAATGAGTGCTCCACTCATGTTCATGTAGTCCTCCGCCGGGTGCCAATAACCGTGATTCCTGTGTAAACACCACGGTTTGTCACAGTGAGCCCTGTAGTGTGTCTACTGCAGTGCCTTTGTCTGACTCCTAACAAAGATATGTCAGAACAGATCAGTGGGAGTCTGTATGGTGACGAGTGTGTGCGTCTGACAGTGTGTCTCTTTCTTTCTTTCTTTCTTTCTTTCTTTCTTTCTTTCTTTCTCTCTCTCTGTCTGTCACTCTGTGTCTCTCTGTCTCTCTCTCTCAGCAGTTTGCAAGAGCTCAGCTTCATCCAATCCAACATCCAAGCCAGTTTCCAGCTCCAGCACTTCTAGAAAGCTCCTTCCAGCACGGCCAGTCCGTACAAACACTGCTCAATCAGGTATCATTCAAGTCAATACTATTGCCTAGTTAATTCATGAAGCATACCATATACTGTACATGTATGTGCTAGATCAGGGGTCTCCTGCCTTTTTTCCTCTGAGTGCAACTTTCATAAAATCTATGTTGATAGGCCTGGAGATACAAGTTGGCACCATTTACCATCACTCATGGCACACTCAGCTGAAGTGTTATCTAAATTTGTGCAACCTTTATTTTCCTGAGTTACAGCCAAATCCGGTGTTCATCACCAGCATCAATTCTCAACATGATATTTTGAATTAGTTTTAGGTTCAAGTTTGATACCTTTTGTGACTGACGGAGATTTACAGTATTTACATCTTTTTCACCCTTTAGAGAGCTACTCTTAAACAGCTGGTGAGCTACTAGCTTTCTAGCTACCTGTTTGATACCCCTGTGTGGGATGTTTAAAATATCGTATCACAAAATCCTAATCTCAATCCATATGAGGCTGACACTGTTCCTAGTTTAATATAAAACTTTATAAAAGGCAATATAAATCGAGATCTTGTGGCAGACCATATGATTATGGATTGGGCACTTTAAAAGGCAGACTGCAAAACCTCCACTTGTTATAGAGGATAAATATTGATTAATGTAACACACGCTCCCCATCCAGAGATCCAAAATATCTGCCCAGGTTTCCTACACCTACTTCAGTGTATCTGAGTGATTGCTTGCTGTGTGCACTGTCTGTGGCAGCACCACAGATCTAAGACTGGTTTCTCCACAGGGACATGTGGCAGGCAGTTTGTGCCATGTGTTCTTTATTTTGAGATGCCAAATCAGTAGTCCTGCTGAGGGCCACTGCAGCCAGAGCCTTTTCCATTCCAAGAGCAATCAAAAGCAGAGACATGTTTATAAAGCATTTCAAATGGATTTTTCATTTTGGTCCTTTTGCGTGTTGATTTTGTTTGTTTTGGTCATTTTTTTCTGTACTGCTCGTCCTCTGCAGTGAAATTTAAGATCTATTGTTGATGAATCCATGCAGTTGTGTCTTGTCATTTCCCAGTCCTACAGTACAGAGCACCTTGGTTGTTGCAGACCTCAAACCATTGCATTCTTCGTTGCAAAATCTAATGATTGCAAATGAATCTCCTCTTTAGCTGTTGGAAAGCATGCTTGGTAGGTGATGAATTTTCATTTGGTCACATGGAGCACTGCTGACGAGCCATCTGTCGGTTTGTTTGTCTTTTCTATTGGGCATTGCTTCAACACCCCCCCACTCCCACTCCCACCCTCCAACAGACAAGGTGTATGCTTACCATGTGTTTGTTTTGTTTGTCAGTAATAACAATTTGAGTTGGCATTGTGCTGGCATTTCTGACATTTGTTATCCTTGCAGACAACCCTAGGGTCTGTCAAGCAGTTGAAATTCAATCTATATGAGGCTTTTTTATTGCCAGTGTAAAAATGCCCCAGCTGCACATTCTGTCTTCTGAATATAATGTGTATTTACATCCATACTGCTTCTTCAGAATAGGATTTGGATGAGTGCCCAAGATGCGCTCTCTCCAGCGTCCGCCTCTCTTCTCTCCTCTCCTCTCCTCGCCGTCAGCATTCTTTCCACATGTGCTCCCTGTAAACATAATTGCACCACAAACATAATTATGAGCCCCGGGAGGGGGCCACTTTGTGTGCCGAGGTCCGTGGAAGGTGGTGATTGCTTGCGGGGGCGCTGGACAGTTTGGGCAGCAGCTTGGCTGACCACAAATGCAGCATGGGCAGCGGAGTGTACAGCTCCTTGCACATGTTGTGGTCAGCGGTTTAAGTGGCAACTGAAAGTGGATCTTTGCTTGAACTTCCTAGCTGGTCATAGAAGAGAGTGCTCTGATTTGATTGTACTGTATGTTTGATTGCATGCAACTGCATTATTATCTCAAAAACTGTGCAATGGTCTGTGCCAGACTTGGGTATTGTCATTGCCTCAGTCTGGTCTGTAATGCAGAATAATACTTTACAATACTGCATTTTGGATCCCTCATATCTCAAGAAAACTTGAAAAAAAATCTATAAAATATATATATATATTTTCTAATGATAATAATTCATCGCTCTTATTTTCTCATAGCCACAATTCTAGTGATGTTTTCCCCAGCAGTCTTGAAAACTCTGTGAACAACATAAGGATGTTGTGTTCTTTTGTTCCCCTATATTTACCACTCCAGTATGCAGGCTGTTTGAGAGTAAATAATCAACCTTTCCAGACGCCATGTGCTGCTCAGCTCCATTTTATTTCCTCTGTACTCTTTGTGTAAATCAGAGTGAGCACAGAACAAGTGTTTGTGCAAATGAAAGGGAGAGGGTGTGAGTGAATGAAGGAGCGAGCGAGAGAGTCAGGGAGGGGGAGGGAGAGGGTGTAAATGAGTGTGAGAGCGTGTGTGTGTGTGTGTGTGTGTGTGTGTGTGCGTGTGTGTGTGTGTGTGTGTGAGAGAGAGGGAGAGGGCGAGAGTGAGCACGAGCGTGTGAGATTGTCACAACACAATCCACTCTCCCGCTCTCCACACTCCTCCCACTGCCCCCCCCCCCCATCCCTCTCTTCCCTCCATCTCCTCCACCAGCATCCTTCTACTCCACTCCGCTCCACCAGCCAGCCGCCCAGAGTGAGGGAGCACGGTGGGATGCAAGCGCAGATTAGCGTGGCGAGCCAGAGGGATCAGAGTGTCGTCTCAGCCGCTGGATTAACGTCTTGCCCGCTAGCACATCTGTCAGAGCAGCAGAACCTTCTTACCCTCCCCTCCTCTTCCTCTTCCTCCTCCTCCCCCTCCCTCCTCTTCGGGTGCTCTTGCCCCCCCCCCCCCTCCTCCTGACCTCTGCACTGCTGAGCTGACTCTGGGTCAGTGTGGTGGGGAAAGTGTTTCTGCGTCTGGTGGTGAGGAGACATTACTGCCTCCCTAGCGGACTGATCACTACTACTATGCCTTCAACCGAAGAGGACTACATATAATAGTCTTTTGTCATTTGTTTTGATTGCACGGTCGTTTGCCAGGGTGTTGTTGACTAAAGAGATTGGAGTGAGGCGAGTGCACCTGCTGACGAGGGGATTATGATGCTCTAAACTGCCACCTGTGGTTGTCTTAGAACACAGCTGCTTTTTTGCCCTTTTTCTTGCATTTTCACGGGTTTTGTTTTGCATGCAAGGATTCTCGCTCTCAAGATGTTCTTCACCAGCAAGTTCTCGTTGTCCAACATCCACGTGAGGCTGACTGCCAAAGGTCTCCTCCGAAACCTCCAGCTCCTGTCGGGATGCAAGAAGAGCACCGTGGTGTTCCGTGCAGGTCTGTTGTTCTGCTGTTTGCCATTGAAAATCAACCCTCACAGTGGCCACTGGCTTGACTTCAGGTTGGGTCTGTCAGTACGGAGGTTGTTGCCTTTACTAAGGTGTCGCTCTGAAGGTTGTGTTTGTGAGTTTATAAATAGACTGGCCGTCTCCTGGCTGGCAGAGGAAGCAGGTTCATCTTATATTTACTGCTTGTGTACGTGGACATGCTCAGAAGCCACTGGACAAATATAGAACCAAAGACATGCAACTGCCTTTAAGTTGAGATGGTAGCTGACACTTCACAGATGTCAGCGTCAAGCAAATAGATTTTTTTCTGTTTTTGTTTTGCCATTTTATGGATGTGTGTATGGTGGACAGAGAGACTGTGTGTGTGTGTGCTGTGTGTGTGTGGTGTACAGTTTCAGACGACTACTCCAGCTCACTAGATGTAGGTTATTTTGAGGATTAGGCACTGAATTGAGAGTGCTCCCCAAACTGGAGTGAGCACATTCCCCAGAAGGAGTAGATTCACATGGAAATGTTTAATTTAGCCTCGTTTAAGCCACATTCCATTGCTGTTTTTAGAAGATGGCCAAAAAAGGACAGTGATATTATGGGGATGGACAAGTATAATTTTGCTCGTATACAGCATGTATTTGACAGGAATGCTAGAGAATTTGTTCGACAGTAGCTTTACAGCACGGGCAACTTGCAATACTGGCTGTGTGGGATGCACAAGCCAAGGCAAGTCATTGCCACATTATTTATTGTGGTATACGCATGTCGGGGTGTCAAGTTCAGGTGCATAAGGAATTTATTACTTGCCTTTTTAATTTGACAAAAGGCTGTTGTCTTCTCTTGCAGTATTTTTATACTGGTATGGTAGGTACATGTATATAAATATTTAATATACTGGAGCGCCTTACTGGAATGAAAAAAACAACCCAGCTGTCATGGGCCACAAGATGGAGCTGTAACAAACTTACTACTACAGAGTACATTATGTATGATTAGGGCTAATATGTTCCCAGATGGATTGCCTTGGAGAACTAATTTGTTGAATATCAAGTGACAGTGGTTGAAAGGATCCTAAATTCCCAACAGACAAATTAAAAAAAGCAAATGGAGTTAAACAGACACAGCATTACAATTGAAATGGTTATATCAGCTTCACATTTTGTGTTTCCATAGCTGAGAAAGGCCGTTAAAAGAAACCATTGATCTGTTTTCAGTTACAGCTTATAGCTGCAGAGGAGTACAATCTACTAATGCATAGGGACCTGTAGTGATTTACGTCTTAACACAGAATCAATGGCCGACACAGCCAAGGATCTGTAGTTCGAAAGGTTGTACAGTTCAGTACAAAGCAGTAACGGAGGTGACCAAGACTTTCACTTGTAGTCAGTCACTGGAATAAATGAAAAAAAGCCATTTTGAGACGTGATTTGGATACAAGCAAGCATGGAAGTGTATTTGTCACATGCATGTAGTTAGATGTAGTTACAGTGAAATGATGTCTATTGTCAGACTGTATGTTGTTCATATATACAGTATAGTACAGTGTGGTAGTTAGAGGGAAAACAGGAAGATAAAGTGAAGGGTTGCCGCGCTGCTGGGAACCAGTCCTTGTTGCCATGGCAGTGTGCGTCATAAAGGAGCCGGCCGCAGAGAGGACCTGCTCAGGGAGTCAGCCGCCCGCCAACCCGCCGCTCCTATTGCCTCTTCACTCTGAATTATTCAGCCATGAGCGATGAGGGGAAATTATTCAGTCTTGACTAACACCCAACTCGCTCTTCAGACAAATATAGCTCCCAAAATGGCTCTGGATCCAGATACATGGGACAAGCACAGTCAATGACCTCTATATTTATTTTTGCGTTTAGCACTCGTAATATAGAAGCAGAGGCGTATCAGAATACATGACTGTGCTGCAGTCATTGAGATTGGGACTGGTGCTTTCTACACTAATGATTATTGTCATCCTCAGTATCATTGAGTGAGGGAGGCCCTGTTCTATAGCATAATCTAGAGTGTACTGTTCCTCTCTCTGGCTTAAGGCCTAAGAGGAGGATGGAAGAACTTACACCTCTGGCAAGGCCACATATCCTATCTATCTATACTAAAGAATGGCAAACATTCTAGATGTGCTCTGATCTGGATATGCTGCAATATTGAATGAGTTCAGTGAGTTTTTGTGTCGACCTGCTGACACAGACTGACGAGCAAACACGGGGACCGGCAAACAAGCCTACCGGGAGACAAACATGCAAACAAATGGAACCAAAAACATCCATGGCAGAGTAAGGTGTGACCTGCTAGGTGAAACTAGATCTACTCTCCTCATTTCTCTGAGTCCAGGCTGCAGTACAGTTGGGAACTTTGCTATCTTTGCTGCCATGTTCCCAAGCATATTCGTCCTTTGCTTCAGGTTGCCCTTGGTGATGGGGTGTCTTTTTGGCAAGCAGCTAAAATAAACAGTGGCTGGCTGACTGCTAAACAGTGAGTGACTGCTGGTGTTTTAGAACATAACTAACACCAGTGTTCAGAGTGGCTTATTGATTTGTATGCTGTGTCGGGCAGAGTGGCTAATTGATGTGTATTTCATGTTTACTGACATCCATGACAACTTTCTTGTGCTGGGATGTGTGGAGTGATCTATTTAAAAGGCTAAAAAACCATCAGTAGATTTTAGAAGGTGACAGGGGGCTCCTAAGTTAGAGTTGTTGATTTGATGCGCTTGTCTCCTCTCCCTGCCCTTACTGTAGCTCACAAACTCACACTGATGGCACTAGAGTAGTAGTAGACTTGTATATTATCCCTACTACTCAAGTGTCACTCGGCTATATACAGACATGCAGTATTCCTGGATATTACATTTATTTTAAGATGATTTATTAGAACTACACAACCTCTTGTCAGGTTTTTACATGGGTGTGTTTTTACTGTACTTTGGTTTATGTGTTGATTTCTTGGAAGACGATTCTGTTGTGTTTATAGCCATGGATGGAAATCTAGAAGGTTGTGTATAAAAAAACTTGTGTGTGTTATGCAATAGGCAGTGGTGGTAAGAGCAGCTGTGTGGGTGGACGCTGGTCTAAGAAAAAACTCTGAGGCTGTTGGACACTTAACGTCCACCAGAGGGCAGTGTGGCTAATAGACTGCTCTGTTTTCAAACCCCCTGGGATTTGTCAAAGGAGTTCATTCCAAAGCATGTGCTAGTGGGGTCAAATGTTTAAAGGAGTAACACCAAGGAAAACAGCAGTTCACAGGAATATACATAGCATTGGATAGAAATCAGCATGATGGATCATCCAACATGGGGCAACATTTTACCGCTGTGAGAATAAAAGTGATGTGCTCGACTCATGGGCACATTTCACTAAGCACTGTGTGCAGTACTCAGTATAATTTTGGCATTGTTTAGTTTGCTTACCTTCAAGCTTCAAGCTGATATACAAAACAAACACAGGCAACCGGAACTTGACATATCCCACTAAGCACACCATGTATAGGAACAACCATTAGAGTTGCGTGAGATTCATCAGATCTTTTGCCATTGTCGTCTAAGATAATTCAATTTCTCATAATGCCTGCCTGCTTGTCCCCTGTGTTTTCTAGGGGTGCAGTGGTCCAGAGCCCCTGTTGTGTAGTCTGCAGTGTGTCCGCTGTGAGATCATGCTGATTTTGTAGGGCTAGAATGTTACTTCAGTGGGGCTTTTGTGCCCTTTGGCTGGGCTTGAAGGAAGCACAGCACTGATGCTGTAGTGCTGTAAATATTTCATGGCTGCAATAGTTGATGGTTAATGAAGCTGAGATTAGGTCTGAAATGTAATATTTCTTCCTGCTGCATTGATGTCCTTTGGAAAGCAGTAGATGATGGTATGATTCTGGAGTATCTCTTGAAACCTGATGCTCCCTGTTGTGGAGTATAGGATTGCTGTGCCCCCTCTCTGCAAGTCTGGTGTACAGCACATACAGTACTACACCACATCTGAAAGGTTTTATTGCTTATTTCTGCACAGGTATAAAGCTAGATCATACTGTGCAGTGTGCACAAGTTGGTGCTGTGGCAACATCATTAGACTAGCAAAAGAAACCATGCATAGTGAGAATACAAAATTAGTTAGATTAATCAGTTCCAATATGTCTAACCGCACATGGTTAGAACTTCATAGAATCAAGTCTTCACAGATTTTTTCCTACTTTACATGTATCTGCAACATGGGCACTATTCAAACTGACTAATATTTACGTTTTTACAACTTGTATGAGGAATAGAAATGTTATTGTTATTTACAAACTCGGGCTTTTCCTGTACCAGTTAAGCTGTTTCCATTTGTTATTATTCTGGTTGCTGTTATGAAGACGTACATCTGTCAGGATCGCGGAGCTAAGCAAGAACACAAGCCCCCAGGGGGATTTAGAGCCATTCCCCCTTCATTAAGTCTTCTATTTTGGCAGCGTCCAAGCCTCCCCTCACCATCATATTACATAATGCCCCTGATGGAACAAGTTGCCCTCGGGGTCAATCTCTTAGTGTTCAATATCAAGCCCCTAACACACATGTACACGGGACCCTCCTGAAATACACCTCTATTTTCTTGTGTGCTGCATTTAGACAACCAATAGTTGTCAGGGGAGCACACAGTAGTAGGTGCCTCACCGGTGCTATTTCTGGCCAGCTCCCGGCTAGCTCCTCATTAGAAAGGATTCACACTGTTATTATGCCCTGGTGTTGCATTTATAAAGAGCATGTAAATCAAAACCGCCTTGACGCTGCTGTGTCAAAATAACAGGGTCCCGTCAGAGGCACAGGAGCTGGAGCGCACAGTACAGCACGGCAGACACAACACAACACAACACAGTGCAGCGCAGCACACAGATTCAATCTGATGATGGATGTAATCTCATTCTCTGATCCATTTGGTGCTGGCCCAGGGAGGCTTCTCCATGGCTCCTAACAGTGCTGTGAATCATCCTAATTGTGCTGTGTGGGCAGTGGCTCTTGTCCTCTCTATCGGCAGCCCCATCATCATCCTCCTCTCTGGCAGGAGATCCACTGTAGCCAGGCGCCGTCTCTGGGCTGGGCTGGGTCTTATGGGCTGCTAGGGGGCAAGCTGGGCTCATGCAAGCGGGAATAATGCTGAATGTGATGGGGACGCTAAATGGGTGCTCTCTTACAGTGGACAAGAACAAGCCGAGGCCCAACGGAACCCGGAACCCGACACAGCAGCAGCAGCAGCAGCAGCAGCAGCAGACGCAGGTGAACGGGCATCGGGACCCAGTGGCGCCGGAGAACAAGGCACGGAGTGTGGAGCGCTACCAGGCACAGTGTGCAAGAAGTGCAAAGACCATCCAAGACTTGAAGCGTCTCCTTCTTGAGAGCAACTGCAGATTTGAGGCCATCACTGTTGTCCTGCAGCACTGTATTGCAGAGGTAAGTCCCCACCCCACACCACCCCACCCCCCCATCAACATGTCACACATGTCGCCTACATTTGTTAGTCACAGCTGCCCATGCGTAGGTAAGTGATATTGTGGGTGCATATCTAGCTTTGTTTTGACATATACTGTACTGCTGTCTTCACACACTGCTCTGCTCTGCTATGCTAGGACTGGTGGTGCAGTATAGCAGCTCTGCCTATGGGAGTGGAGAGTGGAATGTTTATCTGCTCCAGGTTTTCCATTGACACTTTGCTCACTCTCTGTGTTTGCTTTGGTGCGAGTCCACCTCGTCTGAGTGATTAGATTCAGGGAGGTGGCCCCTTGGCTCCTTCCAAGATTCTCTGACTGCAGCCAAGTCTATACTTTCTGCTGTGTCTTCACTCTCCTTAATTGGGCCATGTGTTTGAGATGTATAGATTTGTCAGCCCTAGAATGGCTGGAAAAGAGCCTACGGTGTTTGAAGTGGGGAGATGAACTGGAAATGCAGTGACATTGTCATTAGAGTCCTGGCCTGGTCCTGTAGTGTTAGAGTTGCTGCCAATGGCTGTCCCTGAAAGAGAACATTTGATACCGCCCAGGTTATTTTGGTCACCTTGCTGGGATCAAATCTGGCAATGGATAGTCAATAGGGTTTGATTTTCTCACACACACACACACACACACACACACACACACACACACACACACACACACACACACACGCACGCACACACACACACACACAGACACACACAGACACAACATTTAACAGAGAAAGGTATTCTTCTTGACACTCACAATGGTATAGTTCATATAGACTTTTGTAAAAAGGGTAGCAATAAAGACCATTTTTATGGTTATATCATATGTATGTAGCTTATTAATATTAATGAAAAAAATGTTGGTGATTTTTTTCCATTTTTAATATGACAAACCTTTTGCATGCATATTTACTTCATCATACACTACAGGTTGGGACATACAATTTAGTTGCACTTTATGTGTCAGAAATGCTTAGATATGCTTTTTCCCACACTCGAGGTGACCGAAGTCTGTTAATTCAAACAGTCATTTACGTACTCCACCTCTGTCATTACATAGCTGCAGGCAAGTCCCTAAGTAGAGGGAGAGGTCTGTAAACAAATGGCTCATCCTCCAGAGGGACATCTGTGTTCAGCACCTGCAGAAAACACTAACACTAAATATTACATATAGTTTGATAGGTAACAAGACACTCAGCCTACCCAATAATAATGGGAAGTATTCTATTCTACAGTAGCTGGTTTAATGTCACAAGGTCCATGTGTGTGTTGTATCCTTATTTGGATCTGTGTGTGTGTGTGTGTGTGTGTGTGTGTGTGTGTGTGTGTGTGTGTGTGTGTGTGCAAACCCTGGAAAGGTGGTGGTAAACACTAGAGATCCGGCTCGTTGCCTGGCCCCACCCTGCTGGAGGAGTGGTGCAGTGGACGTCACGTCTGACCCCCCCTCCCCCGAGGGCCTGCAGGAGCCGGTTATCAGCCCCTGGAAATGTGCTGGAGACGGGGCAGGGCTTTTATCTGACATTTGTGAGGGCTGCTGCCCATGCTGGGGTCAGTGATATACTCCAGGGGTCTGACATACATGCATGAGTGTAGAGGAAACTGATTGCACAGAGTGCTATCTTATCCCTCCGCTTATGATGTTATTCATTTGGCCAGTGCTCACCATGTAGTTATGCACAGTCTGTTTGTCTGTTGTTCTTGTAACCAAGCCCTTGAGGAGAAACTGTTACTCTTTGATCGTAAACATAAAGCTTTAGCTCTTCAGGTCCAAAGAAAAAAAGTAGCCAGAGGGAACATCATAAATTGATTTTTCTCTACCTTTTGGCGATGTTGAGATGCATTGTGTTTTCCCGGATCTCTGCATGATGGGGGATGGTGCTTATTGTAGCCTTCACCCTCCCCCCTGCCACTGCTGGCTGATATCCATTAGAATCCGTCATAACCATAAATCATTTGGGTTCAAAATAAGATCCAGTGGCTGTACCTCTCCAGAGATGTCTAAACATTAAACTATACCTAAACACTTAATTTGCTTTGTTTGGGTTTGGATGTTCTTATTAACTGTTAAGATGTACACAGAGGAACAGACATTTAGAATTCACTGTAAACCAGTTCACCCCTGGGGCTATAGGAAGAATAGCTTCCAACCTAGAAAGAGTACCCTTTGAATTGGGAAGTTGACATTTCCCTCTCTTAACCTAAATTGCATCCCTATGTTTTGCACTTTTCCCAAACATCTCTATGGCACTGCTTGTTAGAATAACATGGCAGGGGTCCATTAGTGAACACAGTGTTCAAGTGGAGGAATCCATTCAACCCTCATTATTCCAGGAATAGTAGGTGGGTCTTTGCCATGTTTGTGTGAGAATGTACCAGCTGTTGACTTGATATGGTTACAAGTAGAGCCTGGTGCTCCGATAGGTGCTGGGTGCTGGGTGCTGTTTGCCATCACTTGTTTGCGAAGCACTGTCAGCAGGTTAAGCACATGATCACAGCGCATGAGACTCCTTTCTGTTGTTCACTCGCTGTGAGGGACCTGTGCATCCTTGTGGGTAGAGTTTTTATGGGAGACACCCTCTTGGGCCACTTGGTTGTAATAAATTAACAATGAATTGACTTTAAAGTCTTGAGTAAGTGTTATTTGAAAAGGATTTCAATTTCAACACCAGCGCAATCGTCCCTTTTAACTTAATGCCCCAGAGAGACATGAAAGAACAAAGAATCTAAAAGAAGTCAATGGCGGCGGGTGCTAAGTAAATATATTGAATTAAGAAGCATGTGCTCATATTTTCCACTGGTGAAGGTGGTCAGGCACGCCTTCTCTTTTCTTTTCTTTTCTCCTCTCACCACAGGGACAGTGAAGGTCACAGAGCTGTCCTCTCTCTGTTCCCCTGCCCCATTTCACTGAGAGCCACTTGATCAGCCCCACTGTCACATACTTGATATATTTATATATCTTTATTATTTCCTTCACCTTTGCCCCCCGTTGGCCTGGCCTCTCCTCTCTGATGAGGCAGTGCTCCTACAGCAGCCCCAGGGGCGGGGAAGAGTGAGTCCGTCCCCCCCACCCCCACCCCTCCTCCTCCTAGCAGTGCAGAACAGAGCAGGCTCCTCCTCTCCCCCTTCCTCCCCTCCTCCCCTGCTCCCCCTCTCTTAGCAGGAGTACGGTAGCAGCGTGACACTAAACAGAAAGTGGTTGGTGCAGGCTAGGGACCAATCGGCAGAGCTCTCGGCAGTGGTTTGGATGTAGAGCGAGCAGTCAGGCGGGGAGGCAGAGGTAGAGGTGCTGGTTGCTGCACCTGGGCTCTGCTGTCTTCTCCTCCTCCTCCTCCTCCCCCACAAGCACCACAGTCAGGGGAGAAAGTCAAAGAGGTCTCCACGCCATGGGCTGCTCTGGCAGCAAAGAGTGCCTTAGTCTTCCCTACGCTGGATCAAGGGTAAAAGACATTTTCTCTGC
Organism: Sardinella longiceps; assembly: GCA_027497455.2. Classification (NCBI taxonomy): domain Eukaryota; kingdom Metazoa; phylum Chordata; class Actinopteri; order Clupeiformes; family Clupeidae; genus Sardinella; species Sardinella longiceps. Next base: position 2,738,752 of record JAODXP020000030.1, read on the forward strand.
TTTTATCAGTGTTTATGTTATTATGTCTTGACTTGAATGTCAGTTCACAGCAGTGGGTTTGGACTATGCGCTTCTGCCGTGTTGTTTAAGATGAAATATTCATGCATACAGCATGCCTGTGATGGGAATGTAAATCTTGATAATCCTTTGGTGCTGGTCAGAGTGGTGCTTTGCGAGTGTCCTTTTGTTATTGATCAGTGAGTCAGTTGGATGGAGAGGTGATGGGGATGCCTGCTGTTTTTGTGATGCTGTGTAGCACTGCAGTTGAGGGGACTGCTGTCCCTCTGCAGCTTTTTTGGCTGGTGAGCCAGATTAGGGAGGCAGAAGCAGAGTGAGGGAGAGCGAGAGAAAACTGGGCAGAGCTTGCACCATTCTGGAGCCTTTCACCTACAGTAGTGCAAGAGGAAGCCAGTATGTGGCTTCTGTTAAGACACTCACAGCTTGACCCTGCCAACTGTCTTTGCTTTATGGAAAAGGAAGATTTTTTTTCTTTCTGGCATTGCCTTTACACTTGTTTCTGTCTGAACTCTACGGCAGATCTGTTTCCTGACTTAAGTCCTTGGCTCATGGACTAGCAGCACAGCTGTGTGATTGTAATGCTAATATTAATTGTGTATGTCTGTTCTGTTCTTTCCCCTCAGCATGAAGAGTCCTTGAGGAAATGTGGGGAGTTATCTTTGGAGTTGGTGAACCTGCGTGAAGAGCTGGGTAAGTGCAGCACACCAAACACACACCACCATCACCCCCCCCCCCCAAGTGCTTGCACCACTCTAGCCAGGCCTAATCTAAGTGAGATAAGGGGGTCTCACAGCTCTCTGAGTTGGAGAGGACTGGCCTCTCTGTATGCTTGCCTTAATTGGTGAAATGTGCATTCATCTGTATGACCGATGGGCCATGGAGCACATTATGCCTTCCTAGTCCTCGGTGTTGTTGCTGTCTGTTTATTACCGTCCCCGACCATATCACAGTCTCCTTGCTTGGCCCCTCTCTCTGTCTTGTAATTAGATTTCTGCCCCTCCATTTAATTGGTCTTCCCAGCAGACATGATGGCCTCCAGTACTCCGCCTCTACTCTGCTGAGCCAGGCCCAGGGATGGGATGGTGTGCTGAGCTCTCCCCCGGGGCTGCTCTATCACTGCTGGGAGTGGGGAGGGGCTCCCTAGGCACTCATTTGGCATGCAACCCCCCCCCATCCAACCTAAAAAAGACAAGCGCATACCTTGAGTAGGAGGAGAGTGAGTATCACCACAGCTGTCTGCTAAAAATGCTGAAGCCTCTTCCGGGGGCTTTAGCAGAGGACCCTCCTAGCACAGTTGTCAAGGCTGCTTCCCCACTATTGATGAGCTGGGGTGGTGATCAGAGGGAGGCAGTAACCAGTGCATTTGGTGCCCATCTCATGTAACCCCCTAATGGCCGTGACTCACTTCTCTGAGTTACACCATTACACAATCACTATTCATGGCATGATGGCTAACCCATTTTTGTGAGCGTGGTTGAGTATGTTGTGAACACAAAGGCCAGCACATGATTTTTCTTTACCATTGTAAGCTCTAGGTTCCAGCTTATCTTTGCATTCCCAGGGCATGTTTCAGACCCCGATGACCCCTACTAAGAACCCATTGGATGTTTAGCCAAAGCTGTGTGGGAGAACTCCAAAATGGCCAGATTTCTGTGAGGTCCAGAACTCTCATCAAATTCCCATCCCTTCCCCTTTTTTCTTTTCTTTTTTTTTCTTTTCTTCTTCTTCACTAGTGTGCATCTTGAATTGGCCGTCTTCCAAATTGGTTGAGTGAATACTTAATGCATTAAATTGTCCCATATAAATCATCCTGCCGACTAAAGTTATTGCCAACGGTTATGGATGTGTCTGTCTACTTCCCTGCGGTGCCAATCTAGATTCTTCTCAAGGTGAAGGCTTCAGGGCTGAGAGTTTGCTCTCAGTATGATTTGCACACCTCTGTTGTTTACCAAGTTATGCAATTAGCTTAGCCATGGAGTATTTGTATGACCTCTGCAGTTAAACCCTCTTGAAGTTCTATGAAATGTACGGCTTTATGTTGTAGTGCATAGCACAATCTGATTAGCAGATTTCTGTTCAGATGAGTGGTCGCATCTTGACATTGAAGCGTTTTGTTTTTTTGGAGATGATGAGCGTGCCTAGAACATAGGATACCACAAAACCAGACAGTAATTTTCTCACAATCCATCAGCAAATTAAATCATCAGCATCTCATGCTTTCCCAACGAGATTAACCAAAAGAAGTTGGTCCACACACAGCTCTCCAGGGTCACATATTTCTAGCCCTGTGGGCCCCACAGTGGAGGTTACTGTTGTGTGCCTGGGAATCACGCAAACAGCTCAGACTCTGAGACTCAGTCACATATCCTCCTCTCTTAGTGCGGATATCCCAAGCGACCCTGCAAGTGTGCTCTCGTATTCTCTGACTTCCCTGTATTAAGCTTTATTTGAGAGCTGTCATCCTTAATGTGGACATCCCAAGCAAACCTTCCAATGTGCTCTGGTATTCTCAGTTCCTCGTATTTAAGCTTCATTTGAGTGCTGTCATCCTTAGTGCTCACTGCACCATCTCTCCACGGAAGTGTTCCAGACACCTCACTGACAAGTTGCGACCTGAATTCCCCTCTTCATTTTGAAAGAGGAATCTGGCTTCTCCCCAAGGCTAATACAATTTCATCCCCCTCACATATTTTAGTTATTTATGGTTATATAGGTAGTCTGCTTAGCAGAATGAATTCACAAGCTAATAGAATTACCTCTGCTGCAGATATTGGTGCACTCCTCTTTGATATAAAACTCCTGACAGCTTTCACTTCATACACTTGACAGCCATGAATGTCCATGAATGATATGGTTTACATTGTAATTGAAGATTTTTAGGCTTTGAACACAAACTACTATGCAACAGCAGAAGACAAACGCTATAATGGCCGTGTATAATTCGTTCAAATGGTGATTGGCTTTAAGTGCTTGTGAAGGAGTCGATTGAAGGTCAATTCCTCTCAGTGTTTCTCAACAAATCCTCTTGAGCCAAAAGGCCATTGTTGAGCTCCACATGTTCAGAATGTTGAATAATAATTATTCATGCAGCTGCTTTGAGTACATGTTGACTTTCGGACAAATGTAAATGTTGAAATACAAGGCACTTCAAACGAAATGCTCATTAAAAACCTCCTTTGGAAGCTAGTACCAGTTTTCTTATGCTGAAAGTTTGATTAACATATCCCACTTGGGTCTTAGTGGCATGTGGTGTTAGCAAGAGACACACCCAGCTGTATCCGTCCTTGTACAGCTGTTATTCTTAAAGCCTCACATTGCGTCACCCACCTAGCCGCTGTTGTCCAGTATGCCAACTGGAGAGTGTGGTCTGCAGGCGTCCTCTCAGAATGGGCACCGTGCCATACAGAGGGCTGCTCTTAGCAGAGCCATGGCCATTTATAAGTATGGTTGACGTGTCAGCTGGGAAGGAGCAGTGGCTCAAACAAAGCATCAGTCAACTGTGTGTTTGATTGTCACTGAAAGCGGCAGGACCGGTGTCTGTATTGCCAAAGTCTTGGCATGCCCAATCGCAACTGTCGCCAGTGATGAAATGAGGCTGTAGGTTTTGAAATATTTAGAGTGCAATTATGATGTCAATATGAGTCATGGCTTATGCATCCTGTTGTCCATATTGGTCTTGCCAAAAACAGCTTGTAGTTTTTATCAAGGGCATGTAGAGGGTGAGGACTCCTGCTAAAGACTCAAACTCCACAGAAGGCCCCACAACTGATCAAACAAAATGTAAAAGGCCTCCATAGACTTTTAGACAAAGCCCCCCCCCCCCCCCCTCCATCCCTTATAAGACATGGCCCTTCGATGAGCTCTCTCCATAGCATGCAGTGCTTGGCAACATGTTGTGCTTCTTCTCACGACATAGTCATTGAAGACCTTTGAATTCCGACCAAGCTAGAGCAACCTACTGTATGTTACAATGGGAGCAAATGTGAATGAATCCGGTCTGCACAAGTGCATTTTGTAAGGGATAACGTTCTGTAAGGCGGTCATTTTTGACGGTCATCTCACAAGAGAGAGAGACATCACTCTGAAGTGATGCCTTGCATTGTTCACTCTGCTTTTATCCCCTCTGTATTCGTCGTTTGAAGTTCCGGTACCAAAGTTCTACACCAGCTGTTCTTGGTTCTTCCTCCCCGTTGACGCTGTGTGTATTTCCCTTTCCCAGTAAACTCCTCCCAGTCATGTGGACGTCTCGAACAAGAGAAGGAGGACCTGCGGGCAGCCTTCGATGGCGTCCTCCAGAAGATGCAGGAGCAGCACCGCAGCGACCTGGCCGACCTGGAGGAGAAGCTCCGCACCTTCTACGCCGCCGAGTGGGACAAGGTCCACCAGGTGTACCAGGAGGAAGCCGACAAGTGCAAGGCCCAGATGGAAGAGCAGGTGAGGAGGGATGGGAGGAGATGAGTCGCTACCTCGGCCTCTTGGCCCTGGCCATACTTGTGTGTGAAATATTTCCCTCATATTGGTGTTTTATGTGTGCTGAAAGTAAGCGGAGGAGTGGGGAGAGCCAGGAAAATGTCAGTATCCATCTGAACCTGTTTTTGTTCTTGAAGCTGGAAAGTTTAAAGTCCAAGCATGAGGTTTTGAGGAAGGACCTGGAGGACAGCCATGCTGAGAAGATGGAAAGCATTAAACAGCAGTATGAACAATCGCTAGAAGGTTTGTTATCTGTCTTTTTTATCGCGCTCATCATTTTTGTTCTCTTTGACTTTCTATTTGTGAGCAGAAAATGACATTTTAACGTGTCTGATTCCATTCCACTTCTAATTTGTGATTTCAGAACTCAGGAAAGTTCATGAAGTTGAAATGCAGACATGGAAGAAAACACTAAAGGAGACGGAAGTTAACTTAACAGTAAGTGGTTTGCTGCCTGAATGAATAGAACTGAACCAAATAACAAAAGTCAGTGTTTGATTTACCAGGCAATGATGACCAATGCATTTCATTTAGTCTCACACCACATCCTTTACAGGGTCAAATTGAAGAGCTCAGAACAGAGAACAGTACTTTAAATGAAAAGCTTCAAGAAGAAGAAAAAAGGAGAGAAATGTTTGCTGATTCTCAGGTAATGGAAGCTCTTATTGTTATTTTTTTTTTTTTTCTCCTCCGCTATCATATAGGCAGCAGAAATGTTCTCCCGGAACAAACAAACTGAAAGCACTTATCAGAGCCACTGCAACCCCACAAGGAGCATCTCCTGTTCCATGCACAGTATAGCCCTCCCCTCAACTCTTCTCTTTCCTCATCTAAAGGTCATTCCAATAGGATGCAGGACCGATCACATTACTCTGTGAAACAATAGAGAGGTTTAGCTTTTAATGTGACTTGCCTAGGAGATTAACAATGTAATGGCAGTATAATGACTGCACGCAATCAAACTCATCATAACTCATCATAACATTTTAGACAAGTTTAGACAAGTTGGACACCTCTCAGGCCCTGTTCACATGTATACATATGCTTATAAACAGATCATTTTTGATGTGTTTGGGCCTTTTGTTTCCACGTAAACAGAGTTGTAGCCTCCTCAAATGTATATTTTTTTGTAATAAAAGTGGATATACAGTATTTGAAAACACTGCATTCTGTGGATGCATGTAAACAGATTAAAAACCCATTGATTAATATCTCTACATACAGTAAGTGTGAATATGGCCTAAAACTGGTTATGTATTGCATCTTTATCTTCCGGGGCTTGCAGTGCAAAGTTCCAGTTTCTTTGTCATGGATAGATAGAGGCCCCTGAGAATACAAGCACTGCTGATGATTCACTGCACTGTTATGTTTAACCTATTATGACTGAGGTCCTGCTCTGGTATTGCTCTTGGGATTGGATAGCCATGTCACAATATAAGCTAGAATTTGTTATGCAATCAGCATATTAAGTTCTCAACTTAGATTTTAGGCAATGTTTGACAAAAAATTTGAAAATGCATAACAGCCTCTTATTTTACACATGAGAATTCATTGTGTATAATGCGCACTCATTTTTATGGTACTCTATACATCACTGTGGTATCACTATAGTGTCTGTGTAAGAGGGAAAAGGAAATGTTGTTTTCTGTGCTTTTAGAAGGACTCCCAAACACACTATTTGGAGCAAGAGCTGGAAAGCCTTAAAGTGGTGCTGGAAATCAAAACCAACCAGCTGCACCAGCAAGACAAGAAACTCATGCAGATGGACAAAGTGGTACGGCCCTTAAGTTACTGCGGGCTTGCATTCTTGCTCGTTAACAGCATCACACCTTTGTCATTAAGTCCCATTTTACTCTTTTGATCTTAGCTGGAGAAGAATGTGAAACTTGATGAATCTCTGCAAAAAGTCCAGCAGGAGAATGAGGACCTCAGAGCAAGGATGGACAAACACATTTCTTTGTCTAGGTAAGACCACCTGTAGACCTCTGACTTGGATGTACATGTGTACACACACACACACACACACACACACACACACACACACACACACACACACACACACACACACACACACACGTGCGCGCATCAGGATTTTAAAGGTAAACTAACATGCACCTGAGGTTTTTTGCATACTTTTTTGCAACCATATTATAATCCAAAGTATTTCTCCAGCATTGACAGGATAAAAAGCAGCTAAAGGATTAGAAACCCACTTACCGTATCTCTTTTTTGAAGTTGAATCAAATGCACTTGTAAAGTAGACTTTTGCATGGCTAACATTCTAAACCCTTTGAAGCTTGTAGGTGAACTCAGTAATAGCAGCTTGTTTTGATATTTTGGCTTAACTGTGGCTCACTAGGCCACAGCGTTTTTGTTACGTTTCTTCAACTGTTTAGTCTAGTCGATTAGTCTGTAATCAGAGCTGTTTCCATCCCCTCTTTTTCAGACAACTGTCCACAGAGCAGGCAGTGCTACAGGAGACTCTTCAGAAGGAGTCCAACGTGAACAAGCGCCTCTCGATGGAGAACGAAGAGCTCCTGTGGAAACTACACAACGGAGACTTGAGCAGCCCACGCAAGCTCTCCCCCTCGGCCCCATCCATGTCCCTGCAGTCTCCCAGAAACTCTGGAATCTTCTCCAGCCCTCCGGTCTCCCCCAGATAACACCGGCTCAAGGCTTCCATGAAGCGTGCTACCTGTGACTCTCTCAGGAGTTTTATACAATACCAAAAAGCTATATTAGCTACACAGGGTTGCTTTTAGCCCTGGCACCCCCAAGAAGACATTTCCATGAATGGATCTACTTTTTGAGCATATATGTACAGACGACTGTAAAGATACGTGTATTGCACAGAAGCACTTAACCAGCGTGGACAACCATGTTCTCTGCCTTTCTGTTTTTTTGTGTTGTGTTTTTGTTTTGTTTTGTTTTTGATGTATGGAGGAAAAAGGACGTCTCAGGTGTGTGTATCGTCTTTACTTTTTTTCTGACTTCCTTGACTGAGGCCATATGAAAGCCCTGAGAAGAATAGTGGCCCCCTCAACACCCCTCTCTTGCAGTTTGACTGCCAATCGTCTTTCACTTTTAGGGTTTTCACTTGTAGGTTAGTAGTCAGTGTGGTGTTGCCTTCATCACATTAGGTGTCCTGCCCCTCAGTGTTTTCAAACGTTCACAGACTTTGGACGCTGGGAATCTATGAGAATGTAGAAAGGAATGTACAATCAACAGAAACAATGACGGAGATGTCCTCTTCGTCAGTGGGCTTGGTCTGTTGAGATGACTTTTAATGATTCACTCTCACACTCAATTTTCTTACTGGAAACTGAAGATGCCGTAGGTGCATTAAATTGTCCACAAGTCATCCTGACAGAAAGTGTGTGAATTCCAGAAGACTTGTATAGAAGCGGTTCGGCTTTTCCTTCCACCAAACCTGTCTGCTCTTCACCTCTTTCAAAAGACCTCCTTCTATGCCGAAATTAAACCCACTCAGTGCCTGCTGACCATGAAACTCTGGAGCTTCTGGGGGTTGAGATTGATCTTGACCACCGTATGCTCTGGACAGAAGTATCAGGTGCAGCTTTACCAAAACATTTGTGCAGACCTACTATTGCTGATTTGAAGACAGATCATCGTGATGCAGTTTTATAACTCCTGTTCGGTCTGTTCACATGTCCTGAAAAGTCACTAGCCTTTTCCCCTCAATGTCACCCCCCCCCCCCCCCACCCCCAAACCCCCCCAATGCAGTGATGCAAAGGGAAAGCCAGTCACGCTGGCTCATGATTAGATTTTGTCAGCATTGCCAGTGAGGAAGTGCTTTGAGCTGAGGGTTGTTTGTGAAGGGCTACTGGTCAGGAAATCATGGGGGCCTTTCACTTAAGAACTCTCAGTGTTCAGCTGATTGCTTGATTGGTTGACAGCGCAATGAATTGTCATAATGAACTAAGCTCTCCTCAAGGCATGTCACCCCTCCCACCACCTTAGGTTTTCTCTGTTGAGATTGATCACATGACCATGGGACCAGAGTATCTGACTGTTTGTGCATGGCTGGGGCCTTGAGAGCGTCTATCTGCCCTTTTGTACAAAGACTGTTCTCCTACTGCAGCTTTAAGAGATTGATGTCATGGCTGTGGAAACGTGTGGCTAACGAAAAGAAATGGCGTGTTGAGAGTGCGAGTGTGTCTATTTTGAGTGTGTCACTTGAGTATGTTTGCTTTAAGGTAACCATATGGATGTGAATTTATTTCTGTGACTTGAGACTTTTAAAAATATGCAATGAATAAAGTCGGCTATTACACTTAAATGTTTCATGTTTCACGTCAACTTCACTCTGCAGTGTGCTGGCCTGAACCACTACTGGGGCACTTGTGTAACTTTTAATCTGCCCAGAACCAGTTTGGAAAATTAGCTCAGTCGCTCACTCAGGGGATGCATCATGGTTTCCACATCACTTTTAACCATATGCATGAAACAAGTGAAAAAGAGTAGACATTTGACTTCAGTAATAAGTGAATTTGTTTATTTTATATTTATTGGAAGGCAGGAAGGGGAGAGAAGAGAGAAAATTCTTGAACTAAACCAAGTTGTGGAACTGCACTGCACATTCCACATCTGAAGCCTATTAAAGGCAAGGAAGAGTGTGTTTCACGTCTATGTACAGGTGATGACTGATGACCAATGTTTTACAAAAAAAGTCATAAAATTCATATTTGAGAACATTAAAATAAACCATAAAATTAAAAATTCAACCCTATCTAAAAAAAGTTTAGTTTTTTTTTCTGAATTCATGATTGTCATTCAGCCAAATCCATCATTTAAGACTCTTAAGTTGTATGTGTAGAATCATGAAAAAAGTCATGCCAGATAACTTTGCATTTTGTTGCATTTGTGAAAATTATATTAAAAAAAAACATGAACAAAAAAAAACGAGCAGTGTAATTAACTAGTCAAACTGATAGATGAAAGGATTGCACTGTTATTTTTCTTTTTGTATACTACAAAAGGTATACTTTTGTAAACGTTAAAGACAAGAGTTATGTTCAGTTCATATTTACAGCCACAGACGTCTCCCCAAGTTTGTTCTTTGCTGTGCAGATGTACTTTCCAAAATCAATAGACTCCTCCACATCCTCAACAGTGATGACACTTTTGGAAATGCGAGTTGTGTGACTTGGTCCTCTGTTGATCAACCGCCATTCATTGTGGATGACAACCGGACGCATATCCTGAACAAAGGGAAGTGGAATTACAGGCTTCTGCTCATCAAGGTTATTTAGGTAAGAAAAGGGATAACACTTTACTTCACACTGTCAACATAAGACTGAAATGAGAATATGACATGATGTGGCATGAACATTAAGGACACTTTTTTAAAAGTAAAGCTGAGACTGGGGTTGCAGACATTTCAAAAATCGAATGACACTTACTGACAATGTCATACACATTTACTGTATATGTTAATTATGTCCATGACGCATACAGCGTCAAGTAATGTGTGACCCAAAAAAGTAGTGCTGTCTCTGAAGTGTAGAAGTGGCTCAATGTCAGCCCTAGTTACACTGGGTTTACTTCTATTACTTATTATTGTCAGTGATTCATTAGCTACACACATGCTCCAAAAATCTACTTCTGTCATTCTCTTTCATTAATAACCCAGTTCTAGTTCCTCTCACCTGGCCTGGGTACTTCCAGCTGAAGTTCACATCAATCTCTGGTTCCCCCAGGACTGTGCAGGTGATATTGAAGGTGTCCCCAGCACTGATGCCCTCGGCTGAGGCCTTCAGAGTCGCATAAGGGGGGCCGCTGGGAACTGGGAACACAAAAAGGGACCATGTCATCTGTCCAGTCAACGATGTTATGCTTATGATTGCTGACTTCACCATAATACTATGTGACAGAAATAACTGTTATTTTCTTATCCCAACTATGTTTATTATTCACCTGCTAGCAGTTAAAGTGAAGACAATATTAGTGATAAGATTCTGGTCTTACCTTCCACATACAGCAACATGTACTTAGTGGAGATCTGAGGTGTGGATTTGGTGGCAGCTTTGCAGTAGAATGCGCCCTGGTACTCTGGGCTGGGGTTCTGCAGGATGAAGCCTTTAGTGGGGTTGTAGGAGATGGCAGTGCCATCCGCGGCTATGACCTCTGGGGGCACCTCCCTGTGCAGGGACACCTCGGCACTCGGGCTGGTCACTCGGCAGGGCACCGTCACAGGCTTGTCAGGGCGCATGTAGACGATCTCAAAGTGCATTGGTGATGGAACAAACAGCTCATCTTTGTCTGGACAGGGAGAGTGCCAAGTGGAGAGCTGTTAAAGAGCAGCATATTGTAAAAAAAAAAAAAAAAACGTTGCAATGTACAGCATGTGCCATGGCAAATCTGCACTAGGTTGGCAGCAATAGATTACTAGACCTGGACAACAGCCTGGTTCTCATACATACTGGCCAATGATTGCAGAGAAAAGTGAGTGGTATTAAGCCAACAAAACTTGTTGAACTGGGTTAAAAAATATTTTTGAGACTTTTAATAACTAGGACTGCTTCATTTAAATATGTTTCTGTTTATGGTATTTTTCAGGCCCTTTTGTCCAAACCAACAAACAGCTACTAATAGAAAGACATTTACCAGTGAAATAGATGTAAGTGGCTGAGGTTCGGTCTAAATCTTTCTCACACTCATCTCCATCACACAGCACTGGCCAGCAGCTGTAATCCCCAGTGTCAGCAGCAGAGGGCGACGTCAGGATGAGCTGACCAAACTTCTCCTGTTGCTTGATGCTGAAGTGCAAAATATTGCTAAGTATTACACCACTATTCCTTTCTTAATGGGTTAACTGGTCCCAAATGATGTTGAAGTGTGTGTGTGTGTGTGTGTGTGTGTGTGTGTGTGTGTGTGTGTGTGTGAGAGAGAGAGAGAGAGAGAGAGAGAGAGAGAGAGAGAGAGCGAGCGAGAGAGAGAGAGAGAGAGAGAGAGAGAGGGAGAATAATTAGAGGCAGGTACACAGTCTACATGGCACAGGTACATGGTATTGTCTAAGACTTACGTGAGTCGAGTGTCATTGAAGGTGTCCAGGTAGGAGGGGTAGGCCCAGCCAATTTTGCTGCCTTTGCACCGCAGCTCAAGGGTTTTCCCAGGATTTAAAGTTAGGGTATCTCCGAGCCGCAGGAATCTCCCCTTATCCAAGACCTGTGTGAGGATGGACCCGGCCTTCCCACTCTCTTTTGCACTCTCTTTTTCCTTGAGCTTCGGGTACCGGACCTTCGTCCTCTTTCGGCCAGGCCTGATGCGGTTCTCACCAAGGTCCTCTCTACGCTTTGGTTGCTGGCAGACACCTTCAAGGTAATTGTGAGATTTCTTTATACCAGAGGAGAAAACAACTGTAGCAATGATAGTGAACTGATTTGAAAGAACTCAATTAAACTGAGTATGTTTGCACCAGCAACTTGTCAGGTGTCCACATGTCTGTTGAGTCCATGGAGTTATTTTAGGGCTTTTTGTGCTTAGATTGTAACTGATGCCAACTTCTAGATAAACTGCAAGGTTTTAGAAAGATAATATCTGAAGCATTGTGGCCCACTGTATTTATCGATAATTTGAAATATTTTATATTCTTAAAAATATATTCTAAAAAAAAACTTTAAATTGAATATTCCTGACTGATTTAGTGATAAAAAGTTTACAATCAATCTCCAACTGACTGAAGAGAAGGTGTTTTTGAAACAGAATGGAGCTCGGATCTGTGTGCCACATGGTAGGTTTGGGTCAAATATTTTACTTTTCAGAACATATGCCTTTCATTTCACAGCTTCACCAAAGAGAGAGAGAGAGAGAGAGAGGAAGGGAGAGACTGCCACCATCTGGAAAACTACTCCATCTTTAGTTTCCAGCTGTGTAAATACAAATGCTAGAAATTTGCTTCCTGATCTTTAGACTACTTAATATTCGTTGGCTAGCAGCAAACAACTCAGTAACACCATTTTACCACAATTCTAAGATATTTCATCACATTTCATGTGTACTGGTACTTAATGCTGAACCCAGAATCGATGTATTGCCTACCCAACTCTTATCTCCCTTTGACAGAAACAAAACAAATAAACATCTAAATGATCTGGATGGCTATTGGTTACTGCTGTGGGGACTATACTGCCCAGTTCTTAGAACTCCGAGAGCTCAAGATCTCTCTCTGCATGGTCTTCACTAAAACAACAAGCAGGAGGCAAATCCTCTCCTTTGTCAAAGTTCCAGCAGTTACATAAATGACATCCTGACCTGTCTGTCTCTCTGACGGCTCCTCTCCCACTCCTCAGCCCTGCCATCTGCATTCTCCACACGCCTCACATGATCCTGACACACCATCCACACCCACACACACACTTTTCTCTTACAGGACAACAGGAACAATCACCTCTTCCAGAATTTGAGAAACAGAGAGAGCAGGAGAAAGAGAGAGAGAGGGGAGGAAGAGGAGAGAGAGAAGCGGGGGTGCAAAGACTCTTCTCACCAGTCTGTAGTTCCAGCAGGAGTCCCACGAGAGTAAGGAGCACCAGGAACTTCATGTCTGCACAGTAAGTCGTCGCTCAAGGAGGGGGGAAGAACCACTAAGGTAGAACCAGGAGAACAGCAACCCACAGAACAGAGCAGGAACCTCTGTAGTCTCTGTTCACCCCTCTATTCACTGCATCCTCTCCACACAAAGGGGGAGAGATTCCAGCCCTCCACTCCAGTCCCCCTCTACACATCTCTTATGCTTGGGCGCCATCTTGTGGCTAAAGATAGATACAGCAGATGTGAGGGTTTTATGTTCTCAGGGGAAGAGAGGAAATAGCCAATCCTCTTGAACCCCAACTGAAAAGGTTGTCCTCAACCATACTGTCAACCATATTAAATCCCTTAACACATATGGTGCAGGCTTCTTTGTTTCCCTGTGGCATTGCATCATGGTGAATAGTGACATGTCAGTCATTTGTGGGTTATGAGCAGTAACATACATGTACGCGTCATATGTGACATAACTGCTTGCTCTTTGTGTTTCACCATCTATCAGGCCACTGTTGATTTGTATCAAGCCTCTGGTCACAGCAGCATAGCAGTAGGCCTATAGCCTAGCAGTATACTTGTCTTGAGTTGGATTTATTAGTGTTTGAGTTTACATCTCAACGTACAGATAGTACATGGAGCACCTATGATTAACAGGGGCATGGAAAAACTCTCTTTGCTTACCAATAATTCATTTTTAGGAAGAAACCTTGGGCAGATCTATCATGACTGGATCTTCTCTAGGTTGTTCTCGGTTCATTCAACCGTTTTTACACAATGAAAGAGTCAATGAACAAGACAAAACAGTAACAGAATTTATTGTGACAATATGCATTATACAAATGTGAGGTTCATTCATATACAACAACATATTTGAAAACTTTGAAAAAAAAATTCAGCTGTTAAGAAAAGTAAACAGAAATGGATCTTGAAGAGAAATGGTCTGGTGTGAGAAGAAAACTTGCAGAATAAATGCAAAGGAATGTCATTAAATGTGTGGTGAAATGTGAAAAGCTTTAGTTCATGTAAGACTTAGTAGCCGGTCAAGTTACTCTGCAGGCATGACTGGCTTGGCATCACTACTCCACCAATGAACTCAGTTGCTATTGAAGATAAACTGAGCCATTAGACTAAGGTGTGGTCCTATATGTCATAACAACTCATAGGAATCCATATCAGATGTCAATAAAAAGACAAATTCAAAGTAATTATCATTATGATCTACCACTAATTCTGTCTCTAGTCTTCTCATGTGGAGTGCCTCTATAGTCAATCAGAGCAATAAGGCCAGCACAAGGCACTTCTGTGCCACAGAGTTGTGGGACACTTCCATCTCTACTACAAAAGGTTCATAAACATGTAAACCGCAGAGTTTTATGATTAGGGGGACAGTGTTGTGTTAAGGCACTTTTTCTATCGAAGCGCTAGTTCACTAGTTTCAAGTAGGCTACATTTAGTTCTTTGCAGAATGTAGCTGGCACAATGATACTAAACTCAATAAAATACTGGGTAGGTAATGAACGGCTCTTGTAGGTACAGACTGAAAATGAAACACTCACTTCAGCACACGCACATATTGCAATGCATAATTTCCACTTTAAGGCACATCCTTAGCCAACTGTAAAAATTATAAATGTATGAACAGCCAAATTACAGCAACATCCCGCTTAGCCCTAACATAATACAAAAACACAGCCAGTGTTGAGAAATATACAAAAGGTTCCCTTTAAGTAGACATACATAAAAACATTAAACTTAAAAATGACTTACCATCTTTAATTCTAACTTTTAATATATGTTTGTATATATTTATTTTCTTTTAGTTTTCTTTTGTATTAATATGTTTTTTTTTTTGACAAGTCAGTGTTTGCACTAATCTCACTAGAAGACAAAACAACAACAATAACAAAAAACAAAGCTAAGACAGACACACACTGGCTGTTTACAAGCTACACATAACTTTCAGGTCAGTAAATGCTTATCTGTTAGTCCATAACCCACAACCCGTTTAACAAGACCTCCAACAGCTGTATGGTCCCATCACCAATGTCTTTGCGCTCTCAGAAACAACTAACTGCAAATCTAATCCTGGGGGCCTGATACACAGCACACTTAGCTACTCTATGTGGGATTAGCAGGTTTGGGCTACTAGCCTCCTACTAGCCTGAAATAGTAGGCCTGTGGCTGGCTTGACAGGCTGACCGACACAGAGACCACACCTGTCACCTGTGCGTGTTTAGGGCTAATACAGTATGTGTTTGTCATCCAGATGCAAGGGTATCATTTGGCCTTTACATCATCAATAAGGAAAAAAACAACTGGTTACGTCAAAGTTGTTGACGTTGAGATGTGAAATCTCGTAGCACAAAATGACAGCTTCTGGTTTGGGCTTTCAATAATTTTACGAGATCACTGTGGAATGACAATAATTGTCTTAGTGATAGACTTGGCTATTCCAGATTTGTAGTATACTTAAAAGAACGAAATGACATACAGTACATGTAACTACAGCTACATAAGTAGAGCCATGTAAGACGACATTTGACATTAAATGTCTTTGCTGTGAATAGTGGAGAGCAATGCAATGTGATCTGATCTGAAAAACCCCTAAGAAAATGCCAGAGATCACAATTACCCTACATTTTCACATTTCATTTAGTTGGTGAAAAATGATATGGTCTGCATAGAACATATAAAGTTTGATAATACTGGAGTTTAATTAAACTACCACACTAAATTCAGGGCATCTAAAATTGGCTTAACCATACGTGTTCTACTGTAAATATAAGAAGACCATGAGAGCCATCTGAACCTGCATCCTACTATTTGCAGTCAGACACATAAAAAGAAAAAATAATGAAAACCTTTGTAAAATGGATGTGCATAGGAGAATCAACAGTAGGCTATGAATTGTACTGTATGATTGTGTGGAAGTTAATTTACCATTAATGTAAGTTTTGTGGCATTTTTAAGGCTCTCCATCTCCTGCCACTTATGTGGAAAATTCACAGTGGTGTTTCCAGTGCCATGACAAATAATCTGATCATTTGATGTAGAATTGAATTGAACTGTACTGACACATTACCAGCTCAATTTGGGTCTTCAAGTTACTGTACAAATTTACTGTCAGCCAGCTGGCTTCGTGTTCTCAAAGTCCTGCTGCGGAGAGAATGTCACTATTGCTAGGCTTCTCTAATTAGCTGCTAAAATTTCACAGACGCCTCGAAAGGAACTAATCAGGAAACTTCCAAAAAGACAAGGGTGCCTACTTGCCAATTACTTCTGCATATATACACAAGCCCTAGCCGGGGAGAATGGACTCCAACAGTGGCTAAGCCCAGCAAGGGCTGGCAAGAAACACCACATACTGTACAGCTGCTTTAATCCGCTAACCCAAATCCTCTAGCTGGCAGCCGTCATTAAGAGCAATACATAAAACACTGACAGTATCAGCACATGATCCAAAGAGTCAGACCACTAAGGTCCCGTTGACCCGGTCCATTTAAGCTCTTAAACAAGGCAACTTGTTAGTAAGGGTTCCTAGCAAATGAGTTCTATAACTTTTATAAAAACTACACTCTAAATGGACCCAGTTCTAATGAACCAAAATAATAGAACAGAGAGGGCAGAGAAATACCATTCTCGAACATACCCCGGGACAGGTGAGCTTGTTCTATGATCCTCTTAACTGTGTCAACCATGCCTATCATTTGTCTTTCTTACTCTCACTCTCTGGGCCACGCTTACTGCTCCTTCAGGGGACCAAAACAAATGGAAGCCATTCTCCGTGCTCTATGGAGGAAAGGCATGTAAAATATGGACAGGGTCCTTGTGAAGGTGAGAGGGCAGCCCCTGTAGGCTGAATGTCTGTGGTGAAGAGCATGGGTCAACAGTGATTCGGTAGAGAGAGGGTCTGTTCATAGAACAAATGGGCTGCCGGCCTCGGCTATGTTCAGCATCGGCTGGTCTTCTCTGGATTGCAGAAGAGTTGCTCGGAACCTGCCTCCTTGCCCATGCTGGGCACCTTCTCTGGCATGCTGCCAGCGCTCTGTTGCTCCCGCCTGTGTTCAGCGCTGTGCCACATGCCATAACCAAAGTAGATGAGGAAACCTGCACAGTAGAGAAACAGTGAGCATGTGAGCAAGAATCCTGTTGACAGTCGGCACCCTCCATGGCTAGCTTGGCTTTAATTTGACAATTCAGCATTTATAGATACTGGCATTATGCTCCCTCTCAACAAAAGCAAAAAAGCTGCGACATGCTGTTTTCGCAAAATTCATTAGCAATATGAAAGTGTAAGAATTATACTGTCAAATGATCCTAAAATGCCATTTTGGGATAATGTCTATTTCCCAAACTTAGTGCTTAGTCACCGTGTGTGTGTATGTGTCTCTCTCACGTGTTGAGATGGGGTTTACAGACACAGCCTGCTACAGTATTGTGTGTATGTGTGTCTCTCTCACGTGTTGAGATGGGGTTTACGGACACAGCCTGCTACAGTATTGTGTGTGTATGTGTCTCTCTCACGTGTTGAGATGGGGTTTACGGACACAGATGGGGTGAGATAGGGTTTACGGACACAGCCTGCTACAGTACTGTGTGTGTA
This sequence comes from Sardinella longiceps, assembly GCA_027497455.2. NCBI lineage: Eukaryota > Metazoa > Chordata > Actinopteri > Clupeiformes > Clupeidae > Sardinella > Sardinella longiceps. The sequence goes on from JAODXP020000030.1 coordinate 2,756,388, forward strand.
TGTGTCTCTCTCCTGTGTTGAGATGGGGTTTACAGACACAGCCTGCTACAGTACATACCCACTGCCATCCAGATGGAGAAGCGGATCCAGGTGTCTCCGCTCAGCTGGATCATGAGGTAAATATTAACAAACACGCTCAAGATGGGCAGGAACGGCAGGAGGGGAACCTACAGGGGACGAGACACACACATTTTGACAGCTGCTCTGGTTCAGTGCCGGATAAATACACACACCAACAGAGGATCAGAGGTGCGCTCAACATCAAACAATGTGAGGCCTCGATGGGAGAAGGGAAACTGTACATCGTGTCAACTGGACTTCAAAAAACAATGTCTGTGAGACCAGTAAAATATAGCCAAAACACGCCAACAAGTTGCAATAAATTCTCTGAGGCTAAATGAAAAAATCTTAGTCATTTTTTCTTTTCTTTTTTTGTTTACAACAGTTTGTGGCTTCGGTTAAATGTTCTCAACTGTCCAGTGCAGATGAAATATGTTGACCCACCATGAAGGAGACTTTTCTGGTGGTTTGTGGCTGTTTGCAGATGATGAAGACACAGAGGACAAAGACTCCGAAAGATGCTGCTAGGACACCCAGACACCAGGGCTCCAGGGTAACGATGGCATTCTGGTAATGTGTGGTCAGTATACTGACAATGCAAATAACCACCACTACAATAAAGACAGACAGAAAGAAGTAGATTCATGTATAAAGCCATATTAATGCAATATGTAGTAGTATAGTAGTAATAGTAATACTACTAGTAGTAGCAGTAGTATGCTAAATGACAGATAGGACCCCTGGGTTTGATACAAACTGGATTGAAACTATAATTCCAGAGACCAGTGTTCCCTGAGACTATAAGATTTGTTTATACCCACAACCATCTACACTACAGTAAGTCCCATCTCAGACTGGTGACACACTGGTGAGCAATGAAGGGGCTGTAATCAGTAAGACTTGCCTAGCACCCCCACAGACACGTTGACCACAGTGGAGGTCTGCTCAGTAGGGAGCAGTGAGGGCTTGAGGAGGGAGTGGAGTGTCAGGGCTCTGTCCTTGTTCAGCATGTTGAGGTGGGACTCAGATTCAGTCAGCTCAGACTCCACCTCGGCTTCCCGATCGCCATTCACTTTGCTCCTTCCATTGGCAGGGTCAGGCTGGTATCTGAAATCGCAGATAAAAAATTGACCCGTAATATTATTAGTCATTCCAAGAAATCTTATCATCTGATCTAAATTTAATTTCATTCCTCAGTCCCTCAGATATAATCATACATGGCATAACAACACATAATACCAAAATAATTACACGTCTTATGCTGGAGTAGTACTGTACGTCTATTACTACTTGGGGAGGATAAAAAAGTTGATATTAAAGCTGACCTTTCCATGATCTACATTGCCCTGCCTTTGCAGACCACTTTAGTTTTTCCATAGTGAACACATAGGCATGAGTTATTGTTACTGAATATGGGCCATGAAATAATATATGCCCAGTTGCTGGCATATGGCAGATAAAAATAGAGCCCATGTATCCGGTTTGTAGCCAGTTTAGTGAAACACAACTGGACCGTGCCGGTTTGCTTTGGCCAGTGTTATTTGCAGTCAGTGAGCTAACGATATTAGCGAACAGGGCTTTCATTTTTTAACACGCCCTTCCTCCGGTCGGCTTCTTCCAAGTCAACAAGTCTACACTGGGGCCCTTGTGAGCATTGCGGCAGTATCACAAAACACTGGCTTTACTGTCAACACCTTACACATTTCTTGAATTTCCAACTTTTTTACATAAGGTGAAATAAGGCTTGCCTGCAAAACAGAGTTGCGCAAACATGTCTGCACTGAGAGCCCAACCGCATGACTATTTCAGACAATGCTAGCATTCAGCGGCATTACATCACAGGTCCTAACTTAATAACAGTGCACACAACATGTTGCTGTGATTACTTATGATTTTTGTGATCTTTTTTTGACAAGGCAGTTGAACCCTAGCCAGACTAGCGCCACCTAGAGCTTCTGCTCAAGTCTCATTTAGCTCCACCACACAGTCAGGGTTGATCAATAGGCTTAGGTTTCTACCGAGGCTACCTGGCCAATCAGCGAACAGTGGGAGGGCTTAAAGTATTAACATGATGTATTCCAGTGCAGAACATACAGAACGTCACAACAAAACTGTAGTGATTGGTTGACAGCGCATAAAGAATCTGCCCACCATGGAGCAAACGTATACCAATGGACAGGTGTCAGTTTGCTTTTTATAAAGTGATACGACGCGAAAGCGTTGACGCATCAGGCTAGTTGAACTTTGACCCCCATCACAGTATCCCTTCATGATGAAGTACAACCAAGCAAGCTACCAAATAAACAAACAAACAAGCAAGCGTCTGAGTCTCACCTGAGAATGAGAACGCAGGCGGCCACCAGAGAGTAGGCAAGCAAGGTCCCAATGGACATCATGTCCACCAAAGCTTTCAGGTCAAAGAGGAAAGCCATGATTGCTGTAAAGAGGAGGCCACAGAGGAAGGACTGAAGTCAGCACAGTTAAATAATGTTTTGATGAAAATAAATAAGCCTAACAGTAAAATTATATTTAACAAAGAGTACTATGCAGTCTAAAGTGACAGAGCATCATCAAAAAATAATCAATTAATGTTCAGACAATTGCACAATAAATGTAAACACACAACACACATGTACATGTATACAATAAACATGGTCATGTCATGCAACTTGAACTCACAATAATTAAAGGAGCAAAGATGTTTTTAGAGCATTAGATGTTGGAGTCTGACACTTCAGTTCAATTTGCAACTCGTAAATACATTACGAGTTAGGAAGTACAGTAGTATCATAATAACTAACAGCTGCACCTAAATGCTCTATAAACATCAGCATCCCATTCACATGCACATGATGATGATATGTTAGGACCCTTGAATCAAAATAAGACAAATTACTCAAATTGAATTAAAAGACAAAAAAAGAACTGATGAATATATTCAACGCTAACATATCATGGCCAGAGACTGTACAGTGCTTCATCTTGGACTACTTAGGATTGTTTTTGTTAAACATCCTCCCTGCATGCTGAAAATAGATGAAAAATCCAGGTGGTTTTTGCTGCAACCCTGCAGCCCAGCACTGTAGCCAAACAAACTTGAATGACTTGAGCCTGGTAAAAGCAGCACCTGACGGCAGCAGGAGCGCCCCAGTACTGTGAGACTCCCTGCCACCTCACGCTAGTCTCCTCTCACTTCTCTACAGGTCTCCACCATCACAAACTCCCCTTCTCAGCGCAATACTGACACATCCCAACATCAAAGTCTCTATGAGCAGCTTGGGCTCTCGACCTAGACCTATCACTGCAGGGCAGATGGTAAATAAATGGATATTAAAAAGAGGCAAATGGATTCTGCAGTAAATGAAAAGCTAGACTGTGAAGCAGTAACTTGATCACTTTGTGAATTCTTACAATAATGTTCAGATTAGCCCTAACTTGGTATTATATCCCCCTCTGCAGTGGACTCTCAAAACATGATTAGACAATTGATTTAGTTGAGACAATTCAAATAGGTAGTTTCACAGATGATGTGTCTGAAATGTCAGTATAGCTGAGACACAACACAGCCGCACATTCATTTATGTGAATTTGTTTTATATAATTGGTTACCGCCACCATCACCAGTATCACACCACTTAGTTAGCATGCAACCGCCACCACCTGTGCCACTCCATGCTCGCACACACTGCCCCCTCCACCTTTGGCACACGACACACGACAACACTCCACGCCAGGAGCTTACCCGCGGTGCTGCCTGCGGCCATGGTGGCAGCCACAGGTGACTGTCGCTTACTCACTTTGGAAAGAAATTTGAACAGTAAGCCATCTCGTGCCATGGCAAACAGAATGCGGGGAAGAGGGAACATGGAGCCCAATAGGCTAGAAACAAAAGAGGGTTGACCAGTTCAAACAAAAACATCATCATCACACGGCACTCTGGAGGAGAAAGGATTGACATTGGACACAACTGGGAACTGTGGAGGAGAAGGGACTGTCTTTGGGAATGCACTGGACTGTCCCCTTACAAGAACCATTCAAGATTACATCTCAGAAACCTTTCAGAAAAGTTTTTTTTGCCACCCATTTGGTTGCAAAGATATGGCAATGAAAGCATTAATAGCAAGAGGCAATAACAGTTGAAAGGATTCCAAGTAGAACCTTGAAGAGTTCTTCTGCTGGGGCAAGGCTAAGGAGTTTTGATTGTATAGTGAGAATTTAAGAGGAAGATTTGAGCTAGATAGCATATTTACAGTAAATTCACCGCCATCACTGCCATTTTGCAGCCATAATGGCTGTGGATAATCCCCAGTCTCTTTCACAGTTAACCAGGCTCATGGATGATCACATTGCACATAGACAGTCACCCCAAGTCCTACCTGCAACTATACCGGAGCTCATTGTAGCAATAAGCGGGGTCTTCGTCTTAGGATTGATTCGGGCTAACGCTTTGAAAAGCACCCCATCCTCTGCCATAGCATAGATTACACGGGGCATGGGGAATATGGAGCCCAGCAGACTGCATGTGAGGGGCAGAGACATGCACAGGACCAACACATTAGTCAGCTCCGCAGCCCCTCACCACACACTGGCACACACACAACACACACCACACCACACCACACCACACCACACCACACAGCATACAGCACACGGGCAAAGCATGTCAATTACACACATTTACACAAACAGACACAACACATCCTTTCTTTCCCCCTTCAGAAATGACAACTCTGTACAAAATACATATGGACAGGTGGATATGCACTAGTGCATTATGATTTAGCAGTTGACAATCTTGCCATCAGACAATTATGTAAACACTGAAGTTGAAAAGAAAACTATGTTGAAACATAACATTATTTTTATGGAATTTAAAGTTTTGATATTTTGAGCTAGCTTCCCCAGTAGCCAGATTGGGAAAAAAACATGCTCTGAAATGTGTTCCAAGAACAGAACAATAAATTTGTTAAAGCAAACAAACCCAAGCTCCACTTAATCTTTCACTTGTCACTGAGAGATAACTTGCCCACGCATATAGAACATTTTTGCCAGGCTTGTTTCCAATGTTTCCAAACTAGGGCCACTAAAGTATAACAACACCCTTTTAGATAGTGGGGCCAATGAAATACATTGAAATACATTGACATTCTCATGGTATCACAATAAAAGCCACGAGGAACACTTGAGATTTGCTCATTTTGCCCTGGCTATCTACAGTCATGTAAAACTGAGGGAAAGAAAGAATGTAAACACAGACTCATGCTTCATATCTCCTCCGCAAGAGACCCACCAAATACCCACCACACAAATGAAATTAGTAGTAGAGCTTATCTCAGCGAAACAGCTGCACAACAGCATTTAGAATTCAGCTATGGGAATCAATCCAGCTGAGCCCTTCAGATACTGTATATAGTGCAGCTAGGGTGACGAAATACCCACCTTCACCTATTTCCCTTCGTTTAGCCATGCCCTCAGATCCGTTTACAAATTAATATGTCCCATTGTTAACTAACAAAACACAGACTATGCAATTACTGGAGTGTGTAAGAACATGCACACAACAAAATAGAGAAGTTTTAAGCACCCAAAGTACACTTGACTGACATGATTAAAAAAAAAGTCATAAACACATTTTTGAAAATAGCCAGGGGAGTATGGGAGTATTTGTTTACCTGGTTGACAAGGCACAGAGTGATCCAACTGCCACCACAAATTTGGCAGGGCCCCAGCCTACATACTCAAAGGCCATTGGCAGGGGACTCTTTTCATCCAACAGATAGTAGGGCATCATCAGGGTGAGCGCGGCCGACACCCCAAAATACGCCAGGAAGCAGATGAGCAGGGACACCACAATCCCAATGGGAATGGCCTTCTGCGGGTTCTTCACCTCCTCACCTGGACACACGCACGCACACACACACACACACACACACACACACACACACACACACACACACACACACACACACACAGGCACACACAAAAACACATTTGGCCATGACACATAATCACATTACAAAGTTTAAGATTACAGTGTGTGATGCACACCCTGCACCCCTCAGGTCGTGAGTGACGGCCATAAAAACCAATGGATTCTGACAAACCTGTTGTTGCGATGCAGTCAAAGCCCACAAAGGCATAGAAACAGGTGGCAGCACCTGCAAGGGTTCCGCTAAATCCAAACGGCAAAAATCCCCCCGTACCATAGTCACTGGTGACATTATCCATGAAAGACAGATTTCTGAAAACATAAAGAAATAACCAAGTTACTCTTCGGTTCAATACTGTTTAATACTATATACAATTGCACAATTAAAAAACAACAAAACAACAAAAACTGCTCAAGTGTGTGTACAATTCCAGGACTACCGTTTGACGATGGTGACATTGATGAGGGTCTCCTCAGGAATATTCCAGTTGATTGAGTCTCCCTTCACAAAGCCAGAGATGATGACAAATAACAGCACCAGCACGTTGACTGCTGTGAACACTTTGTTGACCCACGCAGACTCCTTCACGCCAAACGAGAGGAGGCCTAAGAAAATCAGAAAACATTTGTCAAATTCAATAGAAAGACAGAAAGCTATAACAGAAAAACTCCACAGGTTTACTGGTATTCACACAGTCAACATGGTAGACTACCCAAGAAACAAAAGTTTAAAAAATACACTCTATGGTCTTTTGAATTTTAACAATACCTTCTAGGCAGCACTAACTGCAAGGCACTAGCTCAATTAACCCAATTCCTTTAACCCTTGTGCCTAAAGCTAGATTTGAAGGGGATAGCCTTGAGGCAGCGCGGCCTGGAAGTCAGTGTTGAGAGCTCAAAAGATCAACATACAGAGATACTGTAGATTCCCCAGGGGAAATATCAATTTTACTTATGTAACTTTTAACACTTTAGGCAGAGGGTGTGAAGCATGCTGATATGCCCTAGTTTTTAAGGAATATCAGCTGAAGTTTGAACATCATGTCCTTTAAGCTGCAGTTGTGTAACTGAGGTGCAGAAAATGTCAAGAACCTTGGGTGTGTCATGTATGTGTAACGGATGCCAACGGATGCTAAATCCTCACACTCCTGAGTTGGAACTTAGCTGTGGGTTTGTCTAGTTGATGGGGTGGGGAGTTGGAGACCCATGAGTGGACAAACCAACCATATGCACTTTAGGCCACTATTTGAAACTCTTCAGACTGACCAACTCCTCCAACTTGAGGAGCAACTGTAATCTTTTAGTTTTATTCTTGTGAAAAGAACAAGAAATATTTTGCAAAGACTGCAGAATAGGTGTCTGCTTGTTCTGCACCTTAATACAGATGATCAGTTATCTTTGACTTTGTGACCCTTCTTGCAAACAGGATTCATGGAAACATCCACTGATTTCCACTGGATTCCTTTGAATGTAATAGTGGACTTTGCAGAGGACATTCATTCCAATGCCAATGAAATAATCTGATTGCTGCTCTGGCACCTCTTTACAATTCTAACTAGACCACATGAGCTGGCCTCTTGTTCTGGAGCGAAGAGATTCTGTTGACATATACATGGTGTTCTCTGAAAATAAGATACTTGCTCCATTCCATCAGAACTGCATTTTGCCGAGAAAACATTTGGGGAAAACATCAGAACCAATGATGGCAGCTGACTGGCTAGTTACACACACACACACACACACACACACACACACACACACACACACACACACACACACACACACACACACTCTGTTTATACCACCAGAGCAGTAAAGTAACTCACTGGCCCCTGCCTCAGCCACTACCAAGTATCCTTTATTTAATCAGCTTTGCAGTCTGCTCATGACTTGGGTATGAGTGAAGACTAAACATCCATCCCAAAGAGATCAGCTAACAGTGCTGTCCTAAGAAGCTTCCTCACTTCAGAGGGGTCAGACACACATCCAGTCTGGTGTGCAAAGATGGGTGTCCAAGGTGACCCACCACAATGACAGTCTGGTAACACTTAAAGTCTGTATTTATAAAGCATTATGAGCACATTCATAAAACCTTACCAATTATTCAGAATATCTTACAATGACTGATTAGCCTGGCTTGCGTGACCACGTTCAATAATGAACTGTGATCTGACAAAGCTGGTATTGCCTGGGAATTCTATGAAATGCTATCGAACTTCAAGCTGGTACTGCCTGGGAATTCTATCAAATGCTATCAAACTTCTACCAATGTAATGAGACAGAGCTAGACAGAGTCATTGTAAGTTTGCCTTGTTCAGCATGATCGTTTCTCATTAGGTCCTGACTTTTCTGGGCTCGAGAGTAGAGGAAATTGCCTCCTTGGCCATTCTGACATAGTCAAGTATGGTAGTGGCTATAACTATGAAGAATAGTTATGATGACACTGAAGAGTGCTATAATGCATAGTGGTACATTTGACAATAATTATGAGGCATTATGAATACTTTATAACCCTTTATGAATATGTTAATACATAATAATGCTTTATGGATACACATTTTAATCTAGGTGTTACTAAAAAGCCTTATCCCTTATTGATGAATGTGATGTATAGAATTCAGTGGATTCTGAAAATGCTTACATTTCCCTGTTGTGCATTGTCTATTGGTTACTATCATTCATTCATATGAATTGGAGCAAAGTCGTAGTAGTAACTGCCAGTTTTGCCATCGTCATTACAGATCTGGCCTTAGGTCAGTACATGAGGGCTTGTGGGCCGTACCTGAGAGAAGTAAGATGAGGCACACTGCAAAAAAGTCTGGGTACTCTGCAAGGCCAGGAGCACTCATACTGAAGTAGGTTTTGCAGAACTTCTCAATGTGGCCACCGATGAGGTCATCAAACGTGCCACTCCATGCTCGCGCCACACTAGAGGTGCCTGTGGAAAGATCACATCACAGACCGTTTCTGATTAGATTTATTAAAAATGAAAACACAGGTTTTCTAAACAAAAAAGGCTAGTCTATTGAGCTTCACATTCAGCAGAGGGGTCAACAGCTGTACTACAATGACATTAACTGTCAGAATTGAAGGGAAAAAGCACGTAAAGGAAAAATCCGGAGTGAATCAACACGTAGCCCTACTGTTTTATAGTGCCAAGTACTGATAGCCACCTTAATCACTCGATTTCATGCAACGCAGACTGGGATAGCGAAACGGTAGCTAACGGTAACAGAATGGGGCATTTCAAAACGAAAGCAAATCGATTAGGTTCCATTTTTGACATGCCTCATTCAGTTAGTGTTAGCTGCCTTTTCGCAAACTCGGTCTACGATGCACGAAATTAAACCATTGAAGTGGCTTTCAGTAGCGCATAGCAGTATAAAACAGCAGGGTTACGTGTTGATTCACTCCGGATTATACCTTTAAGAAGAAGTACTTTCTAATTTTCTTTGCGCTGAAAAGCCACACTTCAGGTTTCCATCATTGCTCACCTATCACGTAAGACAGAATGAGATTCCACCCAGTTATAAATGCCCACAGTTCTCCGACAGTCACATAGCTGTACAGGTAGGCCGAGCCAGTCTTGGGCACGCGTGCCCCAAACTCAGCATAGCACAGGCCGGCCATGACGGACGCCAGAGCAGCAATGAGGAAGGACACCACGATACTGGGCCCAGAGTTGCCTTTGGCCACCTCTCCCGCCAGCACATAGACACCAGCACCCAGTGTGCTCCCCACACCCAGGGCGATCAGGTCGATGGTGGACAGGCAACGGCACAGCTTGGAGTCCTCCAGGCAGTCCATGTCCACCACTTTCCTCCGCACCAGAGAGCGGCCAAACGATAGCATGTGACCCAACATCCTGGCACCGAAGAGGTCCTGCCAAGAGAGACAGAGAGAGAGAAAGAACAAAGGAGAGAAGATAAACAGAGATGAACCAGAGAAACATTTAATGCTTTGCTACAAAACACCCAAGGCTTCAGGCCATCTTAACCTTTTGGTGTTGCGCAATGCCTTTCGGCCTTGTTCCTGCAGTATGGAGGGTTCTTGCTCTTTGGTTGAGGTCAGGTCTTTTTTTCTAGTCAGCACAGATTGATCCAAGATTGTTCTACACAAGGTCACATTCTAGACTTGCAGTAATCTGCTCTGACATTTTGGTGTGTACACATACTGGATGTTGCAAACTGAACAAGCAGTGATTTTTTTTTCATCATTTACCAAGGTAAGTCGGCTTTGTGTGTGAGCACTGACCTCATAGTGAAGGTTTGGCCACCAGTGGTTATGCTACAGCTTTGTGAAAAGCTCTTAGTCAGTGAGAGGCTTTGCTGCCAGGACTCACACAGAAGAATTCAGCACAATACTGCTAGTAATCCCTCCAGATGATACAGTACTTCATGGCCAAGAAGTAACATTAAAGCATTAGAACAAGCTGCATCAAGATTCAGTCTAACTTACTCTGATCTGAACTACATGTATACTGCTGATGGACTAGGTTTTTAAACTTATGTTCTTGCATTCTTCAATAAGCTTTTAAAACTTTTTGAGCATGTAACAATTTATGCTGCCATTGCCTGTGCTGCCACTATAACTTAAATACTAAGCGATTAGAAGTCCGTAATGAAGAAGTACAAGTTCTCTTTTGCATCTGGGATTGGTTTAAATTCACATGGGAATAACACTTCTGTAAAGTTTTCAAGCTAAAGACAGATCACACCTAAGGACAGGGTGTAACAAAACCCATCTGAAACAATGTTCTCATCTGTGATGCATGTGTCAGCATGTTTAATAAAGTAATGCAAAATGTATATGCTGTGCAGAGGACCTGTGCACCTGAAGGCTTCTCTCTCTTTCTCTCTCTCTTTTTTTCTCTCTCTCTGTAATGGATTAGCTTGACATGAGTTGACCTATTTCTTCACACTTCATACCAGGAGAAACTTGTTGCAAAACTCCTAACTCTGTAACTCTGCACACAAAGCCGCTTTCTTTGGCACAGGTTTGCACTCCCCGTTTGGGCAGGTCTCACACTGACTTACACTCATGACAGCAAAGCCTGTGAGCTCTTGAGAAACTATTACATAATTGGAGAAAAAAAGAGAGAGAGACGCTTCATTTTGACAGCTGGGGTCGTTAAAAGCTGATGATATATTCATCATGGCATGTCTGCACCGGCATTCCCTCCCATTGTTCTCACCACAGAGGAGTGTGGAGCGGAGATTGGACTGGAGCTGTATTTAGATCCATTAGGAGTAAGGATAGCTGTGGAGTAACAGGGTCACATACAGTACTCTGTATCAAACATGCACTCTGCACAATGGCCTCCATTCTTCATGCACTACATACATCTCTGCCCTGTACTACACAACTTCACTGAACAACCTGTCACATTGAATTAGCATGATTGGTTTGAAACACTCCACATTTTTTGTCTGGAATAGAGAGTAACTGTACATCAAACATCCCCTTTGCACCTTCCATTTCATAATTGCTGATTGCCACTACCAAAATACATGAAAAAAATGGTATGAAAATCCATTAAATTAAAATGCATAAGCATCATCATGAGCACAAAACAGATATGACAAGTTCAAGCACGGCAATCCAACACTGATATGCATCTGTTGTGCACCTGAGGGCATATCACTCTGGTAGGAGAAGAACAAGCTTAACAACTTTTTCAAAAGCAAAATGAGGATTTTTGTTTCTGAAATCATTACAGTTTAAGATTATGACTGAACAAAAAAGTTTGCAAAAAAAATTAGTGGTGCAATAAAATGTTATCCTAGTACTTACCAACTGAAATTTTGTCAGTAGCAACAGACCTGAAGTTCTTTAAATACCACTTCAAAGTTTTTTTCCCTCCAAGGACACACACCAGACTATCAGCACGATGTGGGTCAACCACCACTATGTAAAGACCAGGGTTCAGGTTCGCTCACTTCCCTCCTCTCCACTCAAATACTTTCTCCTGACATGTCAAGCCCTAGAACTACTATTTTTACTCCTCCCTTCATTCTATCCCTCGTGAGTCGCTACTCGCTCAACCCTCTGCACTCAGGCTCCAGGGCTGGCCCTGTCCCACGACTGCACTGCCCCGAGAGGCGGACGGAGGGAGGGAGGGAGGGAGAGAGAGGGGAGGGAGGGAGGGAAGGATGGACAGTGAGACTGAAGAGGGAGGACCAGGCGCGGGCCCTTAGTTGTAGAGCTGCTGAGGGAGGCAATGTTGCTCCACTGTGTATCTATCTACGCATGTATGATACAGTATATATACTATAGTATGCACAGTATATATTCACTGTGTATGAATTTAGTGCACACTTTTTTATCAAAAGTGACAAACATTTGTCTATTACTCTCAGAGCCAATCTCCACTTGAGCAATTCAGGATGAAGTGCCTTGCAGGGCACAGCAGTGGCCACAGTGTTCAGGCTGCTAGCATGCTAGCCAGGTTTCATAACCCCACCAGCCCCTGCACTGCACTGTGCAGTCAGTCAGTTAATGACACAGGTCACAGAGAGGCTCCTGAGACAAACCTGCTCAGAGTGAAAAAGTGGAAATTTGGGGAGACTGACCAAACATCTTCACCCCCCCCCCCCTTCCCACCCACCCCCACACAAAACAACAGGATCTCCAAAGCACACATGGCCGAAAAGAGCCTCCAGCTGCCAGAGTACTTACTGAACCCTGATAAATGGTTAAGCAACTGGCACTGGCAAACACTGAGAAAGACACCACTGTTTGCCCAGTGGAGACTGGAAGAGGCTCTAAAAGCTCGGCCCAATCTGATTGGTGGGGGTAGGTGGAGGAGCCATCGAGGGTGAAGTGTTCTAATGGAGGGCTATTGCCCTTTGCAACATCCCTGAGCCATGCAGGCACTAGATCAATAAGCTTGACGTAGGTACAGTATTGCACACATATCTCATGCTATGGATCACGGCCAAATGCTATCTGCACCAAAAAGTCATGGACTGCATGCAGAGATTGTGAAATCTTCAGGCATAGGAAACAAAATAAAAAAGTTTTGCATTTTCTAAATGAATATTTCTTTTTTTGTTTCCAGAGAACCTTAGAAGTTTAACATTTGCACAATGTGTATAAATAACTATTAGACATTAACAATCTAGGATTCTGACATTATACAGCAAAATTCAGTATGCAGGCCATACATCTTCCAAACAGACCTCAACCAAAAGACAAGAGTTCAAACTAACTCTCAAAGGAACTATAAACATGTCGGAATTCCTTGTTCAACTGCCACCTATCCTCCTCAGTTCCAAACAATCAATTCTGAGGCTTCCCCTTGCAATCAGCCATTATCTGTCCTGAAAAGAATCAAAGCAAATGCCAGCACTAATGGATGGAGGGTGGCTTGAAGTCACCACTACAAACATTCATTCACCAGCCTTGGAGACCTTTTCTCTTTTTTTTCTTCTTTCAGGCGTCCTGGATTACTTTCTCTCTTGATGCACAGCCAAAGATATCTGGACAGAATCTAAAGAGTAGAGTCTTTTGACTTCTTGTCTGGCCCAGCTCCATGCACTGACACAACCTCTAATGGCTGTTAGTGGGGGTTACGGACCAAGGCAGCGACTTCTCTTTGAACCACAACAAACTGGCATGCCAAAAAGGAATATTTCCCAACACACAAGGGTTTCCTTACCTACAAAAGTAAAAGCGTTTCAAAATATCCAAAAATTCCTTCAGTGCAACCATTCAACCAACCTAGTGTACTCTGCATGTTATTATGAGGAGCCTACTCTCGCCATGCAGCTCTGTGGAAACAATGGCACAGGGATGGCCTCACACTTTATCAAGCCAAACCTCTTGAACTAATTCACTGTCAGCAGACTGGTTTTGCCACACAGTGAGCACAGACCCAGAGTGCTGATACTGTTTGTCGAAGAGGCGCATCAAACCACTTAAGAGTGTTATCAGAAGCCAATGATTAGCAATTTAGCAGAAGGCAGCGTGAACAGATGTTCTGCTTCAGAATATAAATATTTAAGGAATTGTGTAGGATGCACCATGCTGGGATGTTGATTAGTCAACATTGAAGCTTTACTAGTAGTAATTACATGGTAAGACTTACAAAAATAAAAAAGACTTCAAAAACAGGATGAGACCAAGGCTGTGACTAGTCAGTGGTGAGTAATCTAAAACAGCACCTCCACAAGTCAACTTTCCACACTTTTCATGAGATAAAGAAAAAGGTTTATCACTGACAGACCACTGAATCAAGAGCAGGCAGTTCAGTGACTGAACCCATTTAACCCAATGCAGTAGGCAAACACAGTTGTGCATTTCGCAAAAAGCAGCTGCAAACTATGTTAGTGACAGAATAAGATCTGGCAACATAAAACACACACACACACACACACACACACACACACACACACACACACACACAGTGAAGAGTGAAAGAGTACAAGCACAAATCTATTACAGCTAATACAATCTTTAAGAAAAGGATGTGAGCAGATTATATGTCCAGACATGGATAAGCATCTACTGAGCTTGTAAAAATCTAACATCCAGGCGGATTAGTTCCAAGAAATTGGCCAACCTTCTTGCAGAGGGTTTACGCTCCAGTATTTGGAGTTTATGTAATACAATTTCACTGATCCCCAGTGTGGTTCACCAAAGTCATATTATATCTACCTTTCATGGTTGCATGATTGTTTTATTATTTTACACATAAAGTTGTCTAGCAAAGGACCATGAGGCCATGCTCTTCTTTCATTACATTTTAATAACTCTTGACTAATCTAGATCTAGGTGGAGAGCTTGCAGCAGGCACCTGGGTGTCCGTCTGAACTAACTCCACCTAATACTTTGTTTAGTGGACTCTGGGCCACTGCTCAACTTGGGATGCCCTCAGAAAATTCCACCTGAACTCCCGCAGTGCTTTCATAACATGGTAATACAACAGACCTTTAGGGAGAAAGACACAAACCTGACCTCCTTTCAGGTAAAAAAAAAAAAAAAAAAAAGCTAAATAAAATGATGTTTATGGAGATATAGCAACAGTACATGTACCACTACTCTGACTTGCAACAAATGGAAATCTGGAAAAATGGAAGTCCAAAACTGAGAGATATCTAGTCAAGTCCTAGAAATTGTTGTCTTTGTTGACCAAAGCAAAGAACAACATTTCCAGCTCAGATATAAAATGTCACAGTGCACCAGAGTTTGTCATTCATCAACCTCCACTCACTTTCAAAATCAAATGGTTTTGTTTAACCAGCGTCTCCCTTATATTTTGCATACAAAGCAACCTTTTTTGATTGTCTTTCTTATTGCACACACATCACATGGCCTATAGTACAACTGATTTAGGGAGAAAATATAAAATGGAGTGTAAGGAGAAGACTGTTTTGGGAAAACGATGTGGAACATCAAACAAGGTCTAAGCGATCCATAGAAAGATTTGAACAGAAGAATTGTAACACACTGCTGTCACCACTGAGCCACGCAGTGGTCTGTCTACTGAAGCAAGAGCAACTCGCAAAGTCAACAAGTCCAACTAAGCAAACAACATATACATCTTATTAAAACGGTCCATCAGACAGCCTGTAACTATTCAGTGGATGCAAACAGATTTAGCTCTGAGGCAAGCCAATGACTGTTATTAATGCTAGGCAAAAACAGCACGTCACGGCTGATCAGTGGTGCCATCCTTGACCCATTTTCACCAGTGCTCAATGGATGCCTGCCAATATCCACTTCTTAGTTTGTAGATTTTCATGCTTATTTGTTTTACGTCATGTGTTTTATCAGCCTATCCGTGACTATGTCAGTAAACAAATAATAGGGGTCCGACAAAAGAGACATTATCAGGTTTTTAGAAGAACAAGCTAATTAACCAAATTTTTGGTTGTAGAATTTAAATATCTACGACATAACTACTGTCGTACAACTCTGACAATCTGATTGTCTTTCATATACTTCCAATTTTTCTACAGACAAATTTCTGGTATAAACTGCCAACCAAAAACTGTGACCTTTCAGTAATCCAGTCAGAACACTGCTTTGAAACTGCAGAAAGAACTTACAATAACTTTCCTGAATGCTTAACCGTGTGCTCAAAATCCACGAGTATCAATGTCAGAGTCATCAACACTGGCCTCCTTTTGCACAGTAACGTTCCTCCTCAGGTCACTGTTATAATGGACATGAAGATGTTTGTTTTACGGAGTGTGGTGTATCTGTTGGTTTCTGAATGCATGAGTTCACCAGGGGTAGGGGGGTAGGGGGACAGGGGAGGGGATGTAAAAGGGCTGCCAAGCATCTGTAAATCAATCATTTCTGCTTAGTTTGACTGAACACTTTTATTGTTCTTCCCCTCCTCTGAAATCCAAAGACAGATGGCCCTTCTTCATTTTAACAAACACATGGAATTTGCCTATGTGGATTGGCTTTAAATTTGAATGCAACACCGTAGTTTGTTCCAAAAATGGGAAAAAAAATATATATACATATATAAATTGACTACAGACATATTAAGCATGTTATAGGCTATCCAGGCCTCATTTACATGAAGCATATCAGATCCAATCCCTTGGGTTGAGGAATTGATGGCCCCCAGTACAGACTTAATTTTGAGTGTAGAAACTAAAGGCTTAGATTAAATGCATGAAAGTGACAACACATCTATTTTGTCAGTCATCTTACTCTTTTAGTAAAGCAATGTCAATCAAAGCACATAGGCTATAGGAATGTTCTAAAAACGCAAATAACTCAGTGTAATCAACTCAGACATATTAGACAGCTTCATGCTCGCATGCTGTGTTAGACTTTGTGATCATGCTGCAATGGTGCGCTGCACTATTGCATATCTTATATTAAATTCAGATTACATGCATTAAAAACTAGTCTAAACATAAATGTCTAGTAACAAAACGTAAAACATTACGCATGGCTATGATCACGACAATAGCCTACCTAATTTCACCCTATGCTTTAAAAATCACACATGTAAAAACAAACTTGTCATGAACAGTGAGGTAAGTTAAGATGATATAGGCTACTTACACTGTACGAATCCAGAGAGATGGTCGCGCAGGTTAGTTATCAAAGTTTGGTTCCACGTGTGTGCCTCTTAAAACTCTAGGGAGGAGGCGGGGAATTGACGCATGCATGGACTACAAATTGGGAGGGGTTGACAATCTGACACACTTGTTCGTAAAGCTGAGCCCATCGATCGATCATATGTGAGAAGTCCATCCACTGAGCGTATTCATTCTTTTTAAAAATAATTTACATCTGAATGTAATCTGAATGGGCATCGCTCGTATAATTCCGACTAAATTGACCCTACCATCATCAACACAATGGAACAAAATTCTCCTCTGAATGTCTATTAGTGGCTGACGCTTGAGGACAATTAGGCCACTTTGCCTCAAATATTCCCCACTGTTATGAAACATGGTCGAGTTTGTAGACGGCAATATTGGAGACCATTTTGGGCGCGCACTGCAAATTATTTGCATAAAATGAGATCAATTAGAAATAGCCTATGTGTAGGGGTTTCAGGCTTCCCTTGATATCTAGTGTCAAAATTTCTGACATGCATGTAAAATGAGCTAGTTTTGACAACTAATTTCTACAGAATAGGGTGCATTATGTCAATGGTTACGATAGGCCTATCCCCAGACCTCCGGTGAGGACGGTTTTCTTCGGAACGGAAACCGACGAGCAGTAGGACCAGGGAGTGTCATTTAGCAGTATCCAAAGGGGGGTGAGGATGATTCACCATCAAATGTAGGGAGGATCCATGTCCGCAACACCTGAAATAAACAGACACAGCATTTTATTTGTGACTGGCAGATATTTTTTTATAAAGTTGTATTAAATTTATTTGTAATGTTGCATAGTGCTGTTTCTTTGTAATGTTTCCAGTTCATTTTGTTATTGCAGCCTGCACCTTCAACAAAATTGGGCAGTGATGGAGCATATGCCAAAGGTAAAGAGGCTACAACAAATGATGTGATGCACATAATACCACCCGTTAATATTTCTTAATGCAATTCCTTTGAATGGATATTCTATTGTTTGTGAGCTGTCATTTAAGGGCCAGTCATCTTTAGCATGTTCAGACGGGAATAAAGGGCTGTTAGATGGGCTACAGAGAAAGCTATCCACATTTAACCAGAAGCGGTGATGGTGCAGCTGTACTCTGTGTTTATGTAACGATAAATGGGAAAGAGGAACTAGCGCGGCCCTGTTATTTGACGTTACCGTATCTCAGTTCTAACAACTGGGGCAAAAGATGACGCGTAAGGGACGTCTGGCATGCATTGCTACGCTATTTTATTATAATTCTAGCATTTACATTCATTATCTTATCCTGCTATTTAAGCAGTAAATGGTAGCCTAGTTGTCAGGCTACAGCCTTCAATGCGGAGTCTGCCTGAAGATGACAATGTCGAAATCATTGGTTACTTTGTTCATGATAAACAATACCAGAGGTTAATGTAAATTGCTTGAGAGATAGTGTTATGTAGTCCATTAGGCCAAACTGAGAAAGAAATGCAACTGACACAGTGTCACTTTTCCTTACATCTTTTGGAAGGCTTGACACCCACAAAAGTTGAGTTGAGCTAATAATTTGGAGATATAGACATGAATGCTCTCACAAGTAATGAAGTCATATTTCCAATGTTTCTGTTATTAATAAGTAGCCCATTATTTTAAAAGTCATATTCAATTTTCTCAGTTTTCATTATATATTTTTTGAGAAGGGATCAACATGTTTTTAATGTCTTTTGTAGCCTACTGACAGACATAATATTACCCCTTTCCATCTTCAATAAATTCTTGAAGACCCATTTCTTCCCAGATTACATCTTTCTTAAAACTTCTCACTTTCTGAAATGAGGGTGCAATGCCACCCCCAACACACACAAATCTCCTGTAAATGTCCTGCTTAGAAGTCGGACTCTTAGTAAAGTGTTGCTTGAATGTTGAATGTTTGAATAACAGCAGTGGCTCAATGCATATGTGTAAATGTACATTATACTTCAACCACACACCCATTGAAACTGATCACATCTGCCAATACCATACTGTATATGGTCAACATGCCTATGACAATGTTATGATAAGGGTAACGTTGTATGATTGTATTCTACAAACCTTTTGATTAATAGTGGTTACCCTACCCACGTCTTATGCAAAAATGGACTTTTTGAATTCTATTTTCTGGTTCTAGTAGTGCTACAATGTAAATCAACAAATTTGTAATCTATCATAAAATGAAAATACGCTGACTCTGGTGTAGGTAAGAAATAGAAATAATTTGTCCTCATTGGTCCACATTTTACTTCTTCATAAGGCTATTGTTTTGTATTTCAGGTTTGTAACGCTTCTCTGGTGGACAGAGCATTTTGCCGGAAACCTATATCTGGTACATTACACCTTACAGAAACACACAGTGTTTTCACTGAGAACACATCAGGACTCTGCAAAGAAACATGGGTGAGTCATAGAAGAATAGATAACATTTTCTCCCCCTTGTTTCGCTCATTAATGGCATATCACACACTATTGGGTCAAATGCAGCTCTTGGCAATTTCTCAACGCAAGATAAGGTTATTACCTTACCTTATTACCAATAACTGGAGGGTCTGTTTTCAGATTTGACATTCATATAATTCACCTGGCTCTTTGTCATTTGACCTGCTCTGTTGTCTGCATTATTTTGCAGATCCTGCACAGTTTAGTTTGTCTGGTGGAGAGGCTGCCCCCCACGGACTGCGGTCACTTAGTGCGGGTTCACTGCAAGAACTTTCAGATCCTGCAGATTATCATCCCCGAGGAGACGGATTGTCATGCCGTGCACATGGCTCTTCTGCGGCTCTCTCGGCCAGGTCACCACTTGTCTGATCACAAATACGCTACTTCTTGTTTTTAGTCAGGTCATAGCAAAATCGGAGCCAGACATTCACTTGCACTGTATATGCCACTTGATTATCTTCACTGCTTTGAAGTTACTCTAACACCTCTTTAATTTCTATGAACATTTTTATTAAACAGAACGATGTGGAGACCTGTACTGTTTCTCCTACAAACCCAAGCTGGACAGTAATGAGACCAACAACAAGTGGAACTTCATAGATGCCAAAGCTGATTACAATCGAATGGAAATTCCTAATCATCTGTGGCACATCACATCAACCAATCAAGATTACAGAGTTAGTAAATGTTTGTGTCATTAGCAGAGTTATGTCTAGGTAGTTAAAGCTTTGTTGATAGGCCTACGTCATAGGGGTACACACCAACACACCTACCTAGTGTTGTAAATGACAATAAATGATGCAGTTCAAGAGGTCAAGCTTAGTCATTTATATATTTTCTCTACAGTAAGTATGCCTGACCTCATGTATACATCTCCACTATGTAGGCTTCTGGGTCAGGACTAAAGCTGTACTAAGTTCAGTTGGCCTATTTTGTAACCTCATGACCTCCATCCTTTTATTTCCAGGTGTGTGAAACTTATCCAGCTGACCTCTTTGTGCCCAGATCAGCCACTCTACCAGTTATCGTTGGGAGCTCAAAGTTTCGAAGCAGAGGTCGTTTTCCCACGCTTTCCTACTACTGCAAAGAAACCCATGTGAGTTGAACTGCTGCATCCAAAGCGTCCTCCCTTACAAGGGACTTCCCGAATATTTGGAAAATCTGACAAGTCTGCAGAGATTATTCCAGTCCTTCAGAGGAATTGGAAATGATAAAAGGGTTAGATTCCTGAACAAGGATGGGTCAGGCAATGACCCAGGAATCTCCTCAGACATGTTGCAGGACATGATGCGCTCACAAAGTTTGGATTTGAAGCTTGATACAGAAAATGTCATAACATGCAGTAATATGTTTCCAAACAATATAATGCATGTATGATAAAATTAGGTCTTTTACTGAACAAAATGCTGCGTAAGGGGTTCTGAACTGAACTATTCTCCAGGGCTCTGTGTCTTGATGATTTGTCAGAATCATTTTTGCCACCATGCTTCTCTATTCCCAGCGGTGAAATTGACCACAAGGCTAACGCATTGGGCCTCGGTGAGAGTTGACTTAGTGGACGGGACAGAGTGAAATGTGAGGTCAGGCTGGAGGCTCCAGGCATCCAGCCCTGCGTGGGCTGCTCTCTGGCACAGTTTCCTCTCCACAAGCAGCGGCCCCTTGGCCTTGGCCCCCCTCACTCACTGCTTCACTGTTTTCTCTCTGCGGCACTCGGACACAGATCAGTATAGCCCAATATATATGCATTTGACCCCCACAGACAACCCAGGGTGGTGTGACCCACTCTGATCTCTGGCTGCACAAAATGCATTCTGCATGTGTGTGATTGGGAGATTTTTTTTGGTCATATCAAATGGGTTACTTTGTTATATGTGACCAAGGTCAAATTCCCATGAAGTGAAGCCCAGTTTTCAAGCAAGGAGCACAGTGTGTTCAAAAGCTTGTTAGGAGTGGCTGTATTTATGACTGGTGAGGGTCCTTAACAGGAGTAAAACTTTTTTTGGTTTATTATTTTAGTTTTGGCAAAGTTTTGACATTCCGCAACATTTTCCATGACAAACATATTGATAACTAAATAGAGCCAGTTCAGTTCAGAAGTTCTTTAAGCTAACTAAAAGACTTATACAGTATGCATGACAATGAGGTCTTGTGGGCCCTATACTTCCGACATATGCACTACTAGTAATGTTGGAACCTCTCACCAGGGGAGTACACTACAAAAAGGGCTTACTGGATAACTTCAGGAGTACTCGCTGATCTCCAATGATAATTCACCCCAGACTCAACAAATGCTCCCAGTGCAGTGTTCTTTAAGAGATTACTCTCAAAGTTGGCCAGCTTCATAGTATACCCTCAGGAATACATGTATTATGCATTTATTATTCTATAAGAGCGTGCAGTGGAGGGGTGAGGGAGCAGGGATTGGGAGGTAAAGGCTAAGACTTAAGGTGCCCTCTGAAGAACTGGGTCTTTGGGGTCCTTGAGGATTGACAGTGAGGCCCCTGTATCAGGGCCCCTGATCTAATAGCGCTTGGTAGGTCATTCCACACATGATGCCTTGTTCAAGTAATGTTGTGGTCATCTCACCAGGCTGCCATCTGCCGCAGTAGCCAGCCGCTATCAGGCTTCAGTGCCCGTTGTCTGGAGGACGAGCAGATGCTGGAGGCCATGATGAAGTCCAACCCGGGCAGTCGGTTCATGTACGTGGTGGACACCAGACCAAAGGTGATGGACCTTTGAGACACAGAGCACCTCTCTTGTTCTCTCATTTGTCATTTGTCTTTCACACTGTATCAAGATGTGTGAATATGCAAAAATAACTCAATCAATAATTCAACACTGTGTTTCTAGTTGAATGCAATGGCAAACCGGGCTGCAGGAAAAGGATATGAGAATGAGGACAACTATGCCAACATCAGATTTCAGTTCATGGGCATCGAGAACATCCATGTGATGAGAAACAGTCAGCAGAAGCTTCTGGAAGGTATTCACAGTTAAGACTCTGCCAAATCCAGTGTGAATCAATCCATATCCCTGTTCCAGGACCAATAACGAAATACTACTGTTAGGCTATCTGAATGGGGCGCAGTATCGTACTTTCAGTTTTATGTTCACCAGGCCCAATTCACATTAGCTGACACTTCATTATTCGGTCTCTGTTGTAT
The DNA here is from genome assembly GCA_027497455.2 of Sardinella longiceps. Classification (NCBI taxonomy): domain Eukaryota; kingdom Metazoa; phylum Chordata; class Actinopteri; order Clupeiformes; family Clupeidae; genus Sardinella; species Sardinella longiceps. The sequence goes on from JAODXP020000030.1 coordinate 2,779,056, forward strand.
TTCTTTTTCATACCAACAGCGATCTGTGAGATTGGAACAATAACAATATGGATTGATTCACACTGCATATTCCCTTTAAGCTGGTCTGTTTCTTCATTGCACTTCCTCCTCCAGAGGCTAATATTCTGTCGTTTTGACTTTTTAACGAGAGCTCTCACAATGGGCTGTGGCAGAACTTGGCAGAAGCCTGCATAGCCTATTTTTCTTTCCTGGCCACCACTGGACTAGTCCAATCCAGTTTACGGTAGTTTTCCTTCAATCCCTCTAAAGAATTCCCATAATCCTCTTTGTTGTAAGATCAGGATACCGTGACAGTAGACCACCAATGGCTTTCATTCATTACACCGTACTCTCCAGAACCAGGAGCAAATTTGTACCATAGGAGTGTTTCTGAGTAAAACCAGGGGGTACAGTTGGGGGAGACTTTGAATCCATCTGGCTCTCATTTCAGGACTATTTTTGTTTCGTAGAGTGGACTTTTCAGTACCCTTTCCTGCCAGAGAGTCGGAGGGCGTGAGAAGGACGTGATTGAACGTTTGAAAAAATAATAGTGGCTGTAACTGTGATAACTTCTTGCCCCAGATCGGCACTGGGGAGTTCTGATCCCGCAGAGAAAAAATGGCAGTGGCATTCTCTCGTTTCATATGGGGCCCTATTCCCCCTCATCTTCCAGGAACAATAGGGCCTGAGAAATTACGCACAGCTAAATGCGCACATACTCAGGGTTGACTGAACCCATTCACCTGTAAGTTTGGCTGCTGCCTGCAGACACGCTCATGAGGACAGGTATCATTCTGCAGTAGCTGGCATTCATTGCACATTCTTAGTGGACAATTTAGCCTACCCTGCCCCAACTATATTTGGTTGTCCACTATATCTAGACAAGTTGCTTAAAAATACAGGATATACTACTACATTTGTTAAGAGGTTTTGTATGCATGTCATAGCTAAATTTGATTAAGCTTCTGCATACTCATATCATCTAAATATACTAGCAATCCTCCTCATTTAACATATTTTACACAATTAGCAATAATCATTCTACCCACTCCACCCAGTCTGTCTCTCTCCCTGAGACCCTGTTAATTTACTAGACGACTAGGTCTACTTCTTTATAATAATGTTGCCTGGAGCTGTACCAGATATTACTTTTGAGATGAGCTGATTTGTTCCGCAGTGTCTGAGCTGCAGTCTCCATCCATGGCGGATTTTCTCTTGGGCCTAGAGAATTCTGGGTGGTTGAAACACATTAAAGCCATCCTGCTTGCTGGAGTCTTTGTAGCCAAGGTAAGAGTTTCAACTAGCACTTATAAACATTAGGTTGTTATTAGGGTGGCCTCACTCCTTTTATTCGTACAATATGCACATGTGTGTGTGTGTGTGTGTGTGTGTGTGTGTGTGTGTGTGTGTGTGTGTGTGTGTGATTTACAGGCGGTGGCCGTGGAAGGTGTTAGTGTTCTGGTCCACTGCTCTGATGGCTGGGACAGGACAGCTCAAGTGTGCTCTGTGGCCAGTGTTCTTCTAGACCCCTACTACAGGACCATGAAGGGATTCATGGTAGCCTATCATTACCATTTCTGTCTCTTTTGTGGCTTTTAAATCCTTGGAATGAAATATAATAACTTTTATTATCACCCTGAGAAAAGGAATACTGTGTTCTGATTGGCTGACACGGTGTGCGTTAATTCTGTTTCAAAAACTGATAGTTATAGTCCTTGATTGTGATTGGTTGAATCATGTTTCGATGCCGTTGTAAATTCACGATATAACATGCCTCCGAATTCAGCTCAACCGAATTCATTCAACTGCTACGCCGTAGGAAAGAGAACGGTAATTGTGCCCTGCAACCCTGCATTAAGACTAGAGGAAATATATTTTTGGTAGAGGAATTGATATCTACAATAATTGGCTACATTTCTAGTTGTTGTGTCTAATGTGGTAAGGGAAACAAAAAATTCACTCAAATCCAGTGATTATGCTGGTCTATGCCTTGTGCATGTGATAACACCATCATAACTCATGATTTATCTCATGGTTTATTGCTTTTACTGATACAGGTGTAGGTCTGGCACATTTCATGTGTCTTGAAGGGGGACACAACATACTGTAGGTGCATCCCATTAGAAAATATCTCCATCATTCCTTCCTTAAGTCCATACTTTCCTTTGTCCTAGTCCTTCCTCTCTTAAAGGAAAGAAGGAAGGAAGAATGGGAGGATGGAAGAATCTAGGACAGACAGATATGAGAAATGAAAATGGCCCTCTCATAAAGCATAATGAGTGGACGAGGACAAAAAAGCAGCAACTCTTAAATATATAGCAGCATATAAACTCAGTTGTAATCTGTTGACAAAAAAAAACTTTCTAGATAAAGCTTGCATTGTTGTTTATTATTATAACATGATTTGCTCCAAACAGTCATTCGAACTAGACTCTCACAAATTGCAAACTCGTTTAATTGGATATTGACTAGACAGAATGGGAGGGGATTTTCACCTTTTCACAAGCCAATTATCACACATTTCTGCTGAGCAAGCTTCTGTGAAATCTCTGCAAAGCATGCACCTGTGCTTTCTCGCTTATCAGATCTTTCTCCTCTCTCCTCCATCCTCCTCCAATGACAAGGGCATAGAACAGAGGACAGAGGTCCAAGGAAGCATATTGAGAATCACCCTATGATAGTCCCCATCTAATTTTTTTTTTAACTAACTAAACATCCTCTGTAGTAAACATCTGTTTGCCCAGTTTTATGTATGAAATTATACAAAGGATGAAGGTGAAAGTTCAAGTGGGAAAATATATTTTGGATTTAGAGTGAGGTCCTGCTGGAGAACATCATCAGAACATTATCATAAAGCTTAATGTTCTGGAAAATGTGTCCACTCAAAGACTATGTTTTTCTCCTGATATGCTGTGCACAGACACTCCATTTCCATTCTGTTAGCTGAGCAACAGGTGTATGAAATGTAGTGCTTTATGAGCTACTTCATAAAAGTACATACCACAAACTCTTAACTTTAATGATGGTTTGTGCTATTCAGCAAAAACACATAATTTTGACCTACTGTCCAATTAGTGCAATTGACAGTGGTGGCCTAGAATATAACAGGAGTGGCTCCTCGCTGTGCTTATGGGGTTTGTGGCTTTGATCATAAGGATTTAGTCTGTCTGGCTGGACCTTTGCCAAGCAGCATCTCCACTGGAGAGCATTATTGCTGGAGCAAGACCCACTTTTTAGAATCATCTTTTGGCTTCCTAGAACAGTGAACTACAAAAGGAGGTGAAATAGTTTAAGGTACCTCACGGTACAGATTAGGACTGTCTCGGAATTCTGGATCTTGGTGTATTACATTTCCTGTCCTTCAAAGTCAAAGGAATCTGGGTTTCATTTAAAAGAGACCCTGTTCACCCTGCCTGTATTAGAATGTACCTGAGGTGACCCCTGAAGTGTTTGGTTTTTTGTGTTCAGGTGCTGATTGAAAAAGACTGGGTTTCATTTGGACACAGGTTTTCCCACAGGTGAGTACACACACACATGCACATTGAAAAAATTATTTAAAAAATGATAACATTTATTCATCTGAAGTGGACTGCTACAGTGTACTTGCAGATTGTTGGACCTGACTGAGCAGTTTCAGCCTTTGCCTTACAGTTTTATGTCACTTTGACCCAATTTCTCAGGTGCATTTACATGCACTAAGTGCAGTCAGATGCTAATGCTATTTACTGTTTTTTAAATGAAGTTTGCTTAGGAAAGTGTCAAATCAGCAATTTGCAATTTGTAAGAGATTGTCTTAGTTCACTGCAAAGTTTTGTGTGGTACAATTTAACAGCAGCCTTTGCCATATCAATTTTAATTAGGCCTAAGTTGTGATGATCATATCTAGCTTTCCGATACAAACCATGTTAACACTATAACCAATAAGAATTAATAAAATCAAATGATAATCTTTCTGTGTATTCAACTGTTGTTTTTTTGTTACATCTCCAATGTAGATGTAGTCACCTCCAGGGTGATGCCAAAGAAGTAGCACCGGTCATTGACCAGTTCCTGGAGGTGGTGTGGCAGCTGATGGAGCAGTTCCCCTGTGCCTTTGAGTACAACGAGAGGTTCCTCATCTCTCTGCATCACCACATCTACGCTTGTCAGTATGGCAACTTCATCTGCAACAGCCAGAAGGAGAGAAGAGATGAGAGGTCAAATACATACACTGTTGAATGATGTGGTGGTGACTTGTCTGAAATGATTTATCCAGAACTTTCCATACATGTCCTTAATTGCCCTTTATTTTGGCTGTGTAGAATCCAGGAGAAGACTCATTCCATTTGGCCTTACCTCTGGGAGAACAAATCAGAATTCATGAATCCCTTCTTTAGGCCAAACCACAACCAGTCTCAGGGAGTTTTGTGGCCAAACACTGCCCCCTACTGCTTCAAGTACGTACCAGCATGATCTTGGCCAACATAAGTCAATAGGCGAGTTTACATGGACACTTCTAATCTGATTAGAAAGATTCCATGTTCATTCTATAGAACAGTATCCAAGGAGATGCATTCATAAATGCAATCTAAAATGGAATATTGGGTTAAATAATCAGATTAGAAGTGTCCATGTAAACGGGGCTAGTGTAGTAGTCACATTAATAGATTTGACCTGCTCTGTGAGCGGTTTAAAAAAAGTTACATATTTTGTCATGAATGTTCATTTTAGATTCTGGCGGGGCTTGTACAATCGCTTTGATAAGGGAATTCACCCACGACAGTCTGCACTTGACTGCCTGATGGCCATAAGAGAGGAAAGCCAACAGTTGGAAGAAGAGCTGATTCTTCATGGAAAGGTAGAAGCTGCCCACCAGCAATTCCTCTGTGTTTATTTGGACAGTGTGGTATATCTTACATTGCATCATTAATGCTTGTCATCTCTATGCAGAAAATTGCAAAGTTGGAGAAGGAGCGAGGGATAGGCACTTACATGAAGAGGAATTCAGTTGTGACCAGCACAGACATCTGGGATCAGATGAACCAGGACCTGGACCACTTGTGTGGCAGTATGCGTGCATTTCCTCTGATCAGCTTTGGTCAGCAGAGGGCGCCAGATAGCACATCCTTGTCTCGGCCCGGGAGCACCAGCAAAGGGTCTGATCTGGACCTGTCTGCCCACAGTGACCAGGAGTCTGGGGTGGGTGATCTAAACTGCCGATTCTCCAGTGGCAGTGAATCACTACCAAGTGATGACATCATTAAGAACCCAGATTTGGTTGAAGAAATTTACTCTGTTGCCTAAATGCCCTGTGTAAAAGGTGTGGTGTATTTGGAATGAACGTGGCGTAATTCTGCAATCATTTACAACGGCCAGCACAGCTATAGGTCACTTTAATGGTTTAATATTATTTCAAGGTGTAGTAATCATATTGTTAACTGTGGTGGTTATGTGAATTGAAGGTCTCTCATGTAAACGGTTCTGCACACTGACCAGTGCATGTTCCACAATTAAATTATATGCAAACAAGATACTGTGACCCAAGCATTCTTTGTTCCTTTTTTTTCTTATTGTGAGTTTGTCTTAGCTGAAAGTCACTAACACAAAATTGATTTAACTCATCTCATGCTACTCCTATTGGCTGGAGCAATCCATTCCAGGGATGTAGGCTAACCAAGCCTGCTTTCATCCCAATTCTGCTTTTCTACATCCTGGAGAGAGAAACAGATTCCAAAACATTACATTACAGTAAAAAAGGGTCAAAATTAATGGTGAATGTCTAGCAGCCATGGACAGATAAACTTTCCTTCAATAGGAAATCAGAAGCCTATTGTTTGTCAGACATAACCAACATCAAAATTTATCAATAGGCAATTTGGCTGATGGCTGGTGCTAATTTTGTGACCTGACAACAGGTATAAAGTTTCGTGCATAGTTTCATTTGGTCTCCTATTTCCTCAGAAGGAAAATATACGTATGCAGTTCAATTAATTAACTGCATAATTAGCCTATATAAATAATATTAGCAAAATATAAAAAACACCCCTTTTTCTTCTAGTATTTTCCTACGTATAATTGGTTCAAAGGTTATTCGCACCGTGACGTCATGGGCTTGCGCAGTGAGCCAGAGGTGGCGTCTCTGTCCGTGTAGTTATTACAGGCAAATAAAACTATTCGAAAGTTAGGAAGACAGTCCCTAATACAAAATATATGAATATTCGGCTATTGTAAATTTAGTTTTGGTGTAACGTGCACTACCTTATTTGAGAAAAGGTAAGTTTCTGCCCGGCTAGCCAGAATAAAATTCGCCTCAGGACAGGACGAATTCATGGCTAGCTAGCTAATTAGCTACTTAGCCAATAGTTACCAGCAAGTTATTTTCACAAATAAAGTTTGCATTCTTGCTGGATGTAAGGGATAGGCCGAGAACCAATTTGTTGAAGTGCATGGCCTGCGTTTTCCAAACTGACATTATCTATAAACAGCAAATGACCTCGGCGAATATGACCGATGTCTGACCAACGTCTACTTTACACGTTAACCTGACTGGCTGGCTAGCTAGTCAAGTTTGGAATGAAGCCTGTCCTAGGACAAAACATTTCCATTTCTGGTTACCAAAGCGTTCCTCCGTTAAACAATAAAGAAATATACCTCAATGGCTGATTCACGTTGTGAGCATGTGTTGCGGTCTGGAAAGCCATGCAGTGACGTGACGCTGACACTAGCTAACGTTACTTTTTTATCTTGAGACAATACCTAACGTCTGGTAGCAAGGGGTTGTTTAGGTTCTCATCTCATGTGTAGCAAAAACCCCACATCAAGCATCTCAAGTAAGTGAACGAGGATTGTTTTCATTCATTTCTGGTTTAAGATGTCTTTGTGTCTGTGAACTGCATTTACTAACGTTAGTTAGTGTTGAATAACAACTGTCTGGCTATGCCTCTATGGTTTTGGCTGAGGTAACGGATGTGTCTGCTGTGTTGCACACAAATTCACCATGAAGGCCATATTAACGTCAAAAATGACATCGAAGAAAGAAGTCTGATGTCTGAGTGTAGACCTGTATCATAGGAAACTCTGCAGTGCCAGTAGACTAGATGTTTCTGCCCTACTCTTCAAGCTAGACCTGCAGTGATGTAGGCTATTGCTTTTGGGGGCACTGAGGGTGATGTTTTGTTAATTTCTTCTTCGAAGTTAAGGTTAATTGAGTCTGTAAACCATGTCAAACGAGGAACTGATGAAAAGGTGCAGTGTATTGTGCTGTCTTTCCAGTGTCATAAGGAGTCGGCCTAAAAGGTCCATGTATATTACACTATTTGTGGACAAAACTATGGGAGAATTTGTTAAGCATATTTCATTCAAACATCCCTATGCCTTGTTTAGGGAAAGTTTATGCTATAGCATCAAAGACAAACAGCAGTATTGGGTGGTAACGTTGCACCTATGGAGGGGTTTGTTCATGTGAACCTTTGTAGCAGACAGGTAGATGAACTTCAAGGGCTGTTCTCACTTCTTACTTATTTCTGTGGCTTCTCTATTCTTTTTCAGCTTATTGAGAGAGGAGCAGGGTACCAGGCCCATGAGGGTTTCATCAAAGGTCAGCGCTCTGCTTCTGATGCCTGGCATCTAAGTTGCATTATGCCTGCAGCTACTGTGGATCATAGCCAAAGAATATGCGAGGTTTGGGCGTACAACCTGGATGAGGAGCTCAAGAGGATCCGACAGGTTATCCGGAAATTCAACTATGTGGCTATGGTTGGTTGATGGTCCCTTTTTTAAGTGTAGGGTGTATGTCTGGTAAACAGTGGTAAAAATGGTCTTGTGTTTTTTTTTTCTTTCTTTTTTTTCCCTTGTTACTCTGAAGGATACAGAATTTCCTGGTGTTGTCGCCAGGCCCATCGGAGAATTCCGGAGCAATGCAGACTACCAGTATCAGCTACTGCGGTGTAATGTTGACTTGCTGAAGATAATCCAGTTGGGGTTAACTTTCATGAATGAGCAGGGTGAATATCCACCTGGAACATCAACATGGCAATTCAACTTTAAGTTCAACCTCACGTAAGTGGTCTCATATGACACCCTCCAAATGTTAAGGTTTAAATTCCCAGTTAGCTATATATAGCAATGGGCATGCTTCAATACGACATGCTCAAAAGTTGAATTGAATTCTATTTTATGTCATCTTAGTTGTATAAAACAAGAATTGAATATTTGTGGACAGTCATCTTATTGTTTCATTCATATTTAATCATGTATAACTGCTTAAAAGTGTAATGGACCAGATGTTCAAAGAAACAGTTTACAATGAAAATTTTTTTTCAAAACTGTATCTTTGTTGGACAGCATCCTGACTGAATTGAAATTTTCCCACCATCACAGCCACTATTTCCTGTTCAGTTTTTCGGTGTTGTTGTTGTTGTTGTTGTTGTTGTTGTTGTTTTATTTTAACTTATGCTATGCTAAGTTTGCTCATAGTTCCCACTGCATTCCCCCTCTCCTGGTAAGCTGCTAACTTAGTAAGCAACTTTGTTGGTTGCTTAATGCAATTTCCCATTGAGAGCCAGCTAAGTTGTTAACTGGTTAGCAACTATGCTTTTGGGAAGCAGACATCTGCTTAGATGTGTACTTTGTGGTGTGGTTGCAGAGAGGATATGTATGCCCAAGACTCCATAGAGCTTTTGACTACATCTGGTATCCAGTTTAAGAAGCACGAGGAGGAGGGCATCGAGACCCTGTACTTTGCCGAGCTGCTCATGACATCGGGTGTGGTGCTCTGTGAGGGCGTGAAGTGGCTGTCATTCCACAGGTCAGCCCCCGTTCATCAGCACTCAAAATAGACCCAGTTCCCACAAGGAAGTAGCAGACATTCCACCAATATTTGAGCTTTGTGTTCTGTTGTGTTACTGTTAAGCCTTCTCAGCTCCTTGAAAATTTCTGACTTTCAGTAGTCGACTGTGTGAAAAAAAAGCATATCTCGAAAACATATTCATAAACATTAACATAATACATTGTACATTCATGTGTGTGTTTATTTTTCACCTGTGTACTCTGATATAACTGTGGTCTGAGAATTTCAAACTTAGCCCTTGCCTCATTTTCAGTGGTTATGACTTTGGGTACCTAATCAAAATCCTGTCCAACTCCAACCTACCGGAGGAAGAGGCAGACTTCTTTGAGATCCTTCGTCTTTTCTTCCCCAGCATCTATGATGTGAAATACCTCATGAAAAGCTGCAAAAATCTAAAGGTAGGAAATTATTTTATTTTACAGCTTTACCTGGTAGCACTATTTTGATCAATGGCATTATAAAACCCTAGTTTACAGTACAGACCTAAAGTTTGGACACACCCCCTCATTCAATGCGATTCCTTTATTTCCAGGACAGTTTATATTGTAGATTCTCACTAAAGGCATCAAAACTTTGAATTACAAAGCAGTTATCAGAGCAAAAGGAGGATACTTTGATGAAACAAGAATATAAAACATGTTTTCAGTTATTTCACACTTAATGCCATGTGTTCATTCATATGTTTGTTTATTTTGTAGATTGTCACTGAAGGCAACAGTCATGAAAATAAAGTAAATAATTTAATGGGAAAGTGTGTCCAAACTTTTGGTCTGTACTGTATTTCAATATATTGTGTGTGGAAGCCACAGTATGCTGCTGTCACCTGCACCTGCTATGTGAGTTAATAGGGTTTTTATTGCTGACCCATTTATCACAAGAGCAAGCTTGATTGACAGTTGTGAATTTGATTGACAGGGAGGCCTTCAGGAGGTGGCAGAGCAGCTAGAGCTGGAACGGATTGGGCCCCAGCATCAGGCAGGGTCAGATTCACTTCTGACGGGAATGGCTTTCTTCAAAATGAGAGAGGTACATCATGTGCACAAATTTCTGTGAGACTCCACTAGTACTTGTCAGTAGAGTTACATTGATTATGGTTGCATGCAGAGCAAATCCAGGATAAGGTTAATATCTGTGGTTAAAGCAATGATCTGTTTACATAATATGTGCTAAAGGAATATTTCCATCTACATATCAGTTGATATTCTGGCAAGGTCACCAAGGTTGTATATATAGTTGCCTTGTTTTGGTTGCGCCATGCCAACTAATCTATTGCAATGCCATGAGGAGCATTCATTTTCCAATGAAAGTTTATACATATTATTGTCTATACTTCACTAACATTTCACTACAATTACTACAAATTTAGAATATGACAATTGGAATGGTGAGTTAATGTGACCCAAATTTTGCAAAAGTTCTGTTAAGAACAGTAATAATCTCTGCCTGTAACCATTGTCATAAAAATGTGAAACTGTGTTGGGTTATGTAGCGTGTTCATAATACTGTATGCTGTAATTACACAGGTTTGTATACCTCTGCTCATTTGTACACATGCTCTTTTGGGTTTCTTGACTAACTTTTCATGGGATCTATGTGACTGCCCCTGTACCCATTGTACAGTATGCATTCTTTTTGTGTTGCAGATGTTCTTTGAGGACCATATAGATGATGCCAAGTACTGTGGCCACCTGTACGGGTTGGGATCAGGCTCATCCTATGTTCAGAATGGCACTGGTAGTGCCTATGAGGAGGAGGCTAATAAACAGCAGTCATGACCTCCTCGTTACCCCGGAGCCCCCCTGTCCCACCCCCACCCCAACGCCAGGACGTCTCCTCCATCTTGTCCAGTCCTCCAGTAGAGTGAAATGTTTTCACCGGTGAAGGCAGTAGATTGTTTCATAGCCCGGCAAAGCTTTTTCCTGGAATCTTGGATTTGCAAGGTTGGGTGACAAACAAATTGACTTTGAAAAAGTTGGTGCCTGCTCCACCGCCACTCCAAACACTTTTTGGAACACCATGATCAAGCATTTCATGTTATTTTCTGTGAAAGCTCCTTGAAATTGCTTATGGGTTTATTTGAACTTCACACGCAGGGCATCATGCAAACACCAGTTTATATTTTTGTTAGCTACATATTTTCTTAAAAGTACGTATTTTGCACTTTAAAGCTGTCATCAGACTTGTATGAAAAGCTACAAGGAACGATTTCCCTTGGTTGCCTTCTCTTTTGTACCATGTGTCTCAACTATTCTTTAAGGAGTAAAGGAAGGACAAGGATACTAAGCTAGCTAGCGCTTTTTCTCATGCCCCTTCTCCCCAACAGATCTCGGCCTTAATATCAGCTACATTTTGTTTATCTCTTTAATTTTATTTATTACGTTTGGATATTTTTTTGTCAATCCTTTGTTAGCTGGATAACACTACTTTGTTATGTTGTTTTACTCGCCCCTGCAAATAGCATTATGTTCATGCTTTCTTATTTGATTAACTTTATGGATGAATCTTCCATTCATACAAAAACACTCAGACAGGCTGGTGTGGCACTGATTTTACTGTTTACTATGGGTGAGCACCAGTTTTACAGTACAGTATGGTGTGGTAAGACAAGTGATTCATAACTGCCATTACTAAGTACAATTAGATCCTTTTTTCACAAGTGTAGTCCATTTTCATTTTAAGAATGTAAGGAGTTTGTAGTGTTTTAGTAAGAAAAGGAGCTCAAAGCCTTTTAGAAGTAATGCATAGAAATAATCTCTCTCATCCCGCACAACCTAATATCAGTGGAATCCTTTTTACTTGCATCGCGGATTGGCGAACTCTGCACAAAGTGTTTTTTGTGCATTTTCTTTTGAGACCTTTGTTTTGTTTTGTTTATTTCTTTACAATTCTGTGTTGCCTACCATGGCATTGCTGCACGTGCTGCAGGTGTTGAAATAAATGCTGTGTTGAACAGTAGTCCAAGCTTTTCCAAAGGCATGAGTGAGTTGTGTTTCAGTTGTGCATGGGCTCAGCCGCTTAGCATTCGATGGCTGTCAGGTGTGACAGACAGAAACATCCTCAGCACTTTGCTTCTTGGTCCTCCTGCAAGGGGTGATATCAATTTGTTGCATTTGTGTTCGTGAAGAGCTGAGGCTCTGACTCAGCTTCCTCAATTGAGTGGAATGCCTGCAATATCTGTGTGAATGTGCAAAAGCTCACAAATATGAAAGTATGTTTTTTTTCCCCGTTTTGTTTTTTCGACTGATTTTAAGATGTCTGGTGTGACTAGGAAAATCAGCTTGCATGCAGTTTGAATTTTGCCAGAAGAATCATTTCTAGCAGTTATGACCTGAGTTTCCTACTGCCTCACCCAGCCTCAGTGGATGTTTGCATTCAGTTTCCCAGGAATCTGCCCACATACAGCAGTAAGGAAGGCCATCGATCACTCCTCACAATTTGTATGTTTGAGGTGAGGCTTCTGATAGTTTGGCAACTTCATTTTTGTACAAAAGGATTCATCCTAATGAGGACATGCAACAAAAAGGGTCAGTTTTTAGAGCTCCTGTAAATAAAAGCTTTGTTTTGTTTTGTTTTCTAACACATTAACTGAGCATGTAAACTTTGTATGTGTATTTGTAGACCTTTGTTTTATAGAAATACAAGAAAAGGATAGGAAATAATTGTTATCACTGTGTGGAATGCAATGCATAAAAGACAACTTCTGACATCAGTAGGGCACTTTATTTTTGTAGCACCCTTTATCCATAATTGAACACAAAAAAAAATGGCAGATGTTGTGGACATAAAATTGAATAATATTGGCAACAGTTTTGACAACAACTATAGTGAACAGAAAATAAAAAGGGTGCCATACCAAAATTGAAAATGATGCAATCAGTAGGCAGTTTTTGCAATAGTAATTGTAGTCATAAGTCAAAACCATGAAAGAGCAATTGTAGGATAAGTGCTCCCAGGTACCTAATAATCCCGAGCAGCAATTTTTCTCATAATTTTGATTTCCACACTCCGTGGAGATTATTATAATAGTTTACAGTATTATATCAACACTAATTGCACTAATTAAAAAATAAACATTAAATGATTTTTACATGACTCTTTCCAAATGGCATCTACAATGTGTCTGTCACCACATTGAAAAGAATGACAATATCAATGCAGTTCAGGATTGTAGGCTTGTGAATCAGAACCAGGCTTTCACAATAAATTCAACTGAATTAAAATTCCAGATGAAAATTATTCTTATTTAAATAACATATTTAAATAGTGACATGTTCCTTTTAAAATGCAGGTGTAATGCGGTTCCACATATTAAGCATTCTGAATTTTCAATCTGTGATGCATTTATTCCAAACCCCAACCCTACGCACTTGCCATATGTGTTTTACATACACCTTAGGCTTAGGCTTTAACTAAAACTGCCACATTAAAGCTACTAGTCCAGTAAACCAGATTCCACCACTACGCTACCACCGCCCTTGTTTAAGAGGGGGTGATGATGGCAAAAGAAAAAAAAAGGATTGACTAGACTTAGCTGCTGTTGCCTCCAACTGGCTACTTTGGCTGTAGAATACCATGAGGTACTGTAGCTAAATTTCAACATGAAAGGGGCGTCGTGGCTCAGTGGGCTAAAGCGTCTTACCATAAAATGTTGTTAGTCCGGCCATTTCCCGATCCCTCCCCATCTCTATCCAACTCCTTTCCTGTCACTCTCTGCACTGTCCTGTCAATTCAAGGCTAAAGCCCCTATCTTAAAAAAATCATCATCATCATCATCATCATCAGGTAACATCAACAGAAAAAATACAGAATGATAAACTAATTGTTAAAAAACCAACAGTATGTTTGAAATGATCAAATTAGTGCTGTCAAAATTAACTGATTAATCACGTGATTAATCAAAAAAAAAAATTAACTCAGATTAAAAAAATTAACTCAGATTAATCCTGATGGATATGATTCCACTTTCATGGCATATTATTATGTTCAATTTCAGATAGAAAATGATTTAGTTATCAAGTCAAAACTATTCAAAGATTATGGCCTCGCTCCTGACCTTTGGGGGTAGGGGACAGGTGTGAATTGCCCCATTTGAGAAGAACAAAGCCAACTATTTAGTATCAGGGCCTTTACAGGGCAAAATAAGGATCCAACATACCCTAGCATCCAAATTCTTACTGGAGGAAATGAGTTGCGATTAAAAGTGATTAATCACGATTAATCATTGCAAAATTTTGTAATTAATCAGACTATTTTTTTTAATCGTTTGACAGCACTAGTTAAAATAAAACATTATCTTCTTAAGCAAGTCCTAATGGCCTCAGATCACCAAAAGCATCCTTGAAGATGGTCGCTAGGAAACTGTATGTACCATAGTGGGGAGCAAACAAAACTTTGGAGGTTTGCTTGTTATATGCAATGTTTTTGTATTCAAGAATCAGTTATACAGTGCAAGTTACAGAATGAATTAGAATACAGTATTTCCAAAGTAGTACATCTGTCGGAGACATTGTACTTCATACACAGAAACAAAGCTTTGTAATATGTTGTGGGACTTAGTAACAGCACATGGTTCATTAATCCCAATGCACATTGGCAAACAAACAAACAAAAAAAAATGCATACAGTTGGCCCAAAATACAAGTGCATGCAGTGACAAACTGTATGTCAAAGCATTTGTATTCAGTACCTCAGGAAAAAACAAAACAAAATGGAAAGAAAACCCACGTCCTCTCCTCAATTCAGGGTATTCAGTTATTTCATAGATGTGTTTTATAGTAGCAGATATTATATTGGCTTTAATGGCTCAATAATGTGAAACAAAAATGAAATCAAATAATTAGCTGTTTTAACTTTAAAGGTGATTATTATGGACATTATTATCTGGGACTTCAGTTTAATTCAGTCACTCAGTCACTTTTTACATGATTTTACTCATGTTCATGAACTCATGAACATGTTTTTTTTTTTTATCAAGCATGGAATAATTAACATTCTAGAAACACTTTCAATATATCTGTCACTGCAACAAGTAAACAAGTCATGGCTGAGTAAACATTTTAATTACAAAAATACTGAAATGTACAAAATAAGTGCCATAGGCACATAATGTTTTTTCTTCTATAATTTGCCACCAACTTCTTATTATTAAATTTAGGAATGAGCCAAATGATGCAGGAGTATTGCACCAATCCTATTTAGAAGCAAAATTGAGTAGAAGAATAAGGTTATTCACTCTCTGATCTGGACACAAGAATGCAACATAGATGTCAGGAGTCTAACAACCTCTAAAAGCTTCAATTCAGATAGTATCTTTAAGGAATGGTTACAAATATGACTTTTACAAGGATTACAGCCAGCTACATGTATATCTGTTTTTAATATTGAACAGTTACCTAACCAATGTTGGCTAACCCTAGTTGCATCGATAAATCCAGTGTACATTTTATTGGTAATTGCTGTCAAATGTTTTAATGTTAAAATATTTGGAACAACGATTAAGGTCTTCTCAATATTTACTTCAAAATACCTTTCATGCATACAAGATAGTAAAACATCACTAAGAGATAGAAAATGTGGGGGTACTCTCCAGTGACAGGTGTCAACCCTGTGTCTTCCTTATCAATTCGAGCCTACACATCAAGTACATCACAAGCTATTGTCTTTGTTTAAAAAAAAAAAAAAAAACATCATTCCATCCAGTGCAACTACATAGTTACAAGAGTACAAATATCTTGTAAGACATTCAAAATGGTCTTAACTTGTCCTCTCAGTCCATTATAAGGATGTAAAAACACAAGAGCACTATTCTGTGATCTCTGCTATTTTCCTAGTAAGTGTACATGTGCTGACAGCTAGGTGGTGCTAGAGAGAACAGTGACAGCCTTAGGGGACTTGTACTAGGTCATTTGAATTATATGCAGGGCATGACAACCATGACCAAGTCAATGGCCTACTGTGCTTTTGCAATCACGGCTGTTTTATGTTGTTTGTTTGTTTTTTTGTTTGTCTTGTTTTTGTTTTTTTTGCATTAGCTGAACCACATGACCAACCCTGATTCAAAGAACTTAACAAGGTCACCAAACACTCCTTGTTCAGGCGATGAACTGTCCCTTCATAAGCCAATAAAAGATCATTTTCAGGCCCTTTTGAGAGTTTGCACTTAAACATACAGACGAGAGAGTAAAACAGACTACATGCATTAACATACTGTAAGTGTGTCCTATTGGGATTCAGAACAGTTGTGTTAATAAACACACGCCACTGTCTGACAGAAAAATGTGGTTTTCAGATTTCTGTAAGGACACAAAAAAGCCTTATCCAGAGACATGGTGGTCAGTAGTAGATGTGCTCTGGCGGCAGACAGAAAAAGCCCTTAGGGTAGGGTGGGTGCATTCACTGTACTGAAGCAACTTGTCCAAAGCTGATGAGTTGCAGTACATGCCATAGCCCCAGCAACACATCAGTGCAGGCACTCGGACGATCTGCTGTTCTGTCCACTTATTTGGACCTCCTCTGTTGAGAAAAACAAAACAAAACAAAAACAAAATGGGCTCATAAACATTCTGTTGGAGGATTAGTTGAATAGAGAAAGACAACAGAGGTGAGTTGACCTAAGAGGTTTTAGAGTGTGTATTGTACTGGCATATTTGAGTGAATGTCACAAACCTTTCCCAAAGAAAAGCCAGCTGCAATTCCAGCTACACTTCATTTTCTATGGTCATAGCTGGGTTTGGTGTCCCTAAGGAGGGAAAGGAGGAAGGCCATGATAAGAGTCAAACTGCTGCACTGGAGCCGTATTAGTAGTGTTATACAGTCACCATTAGCATGAGCCCACAGCTGGCCTTTAAGGGAAGACATGCCTGTCTAACAAAATTTACCAAACTGTTATCACTGGAGATGTGAGATCAAGACATCAATTCACCTCTCAAGGATCCTTAATCAATAGCATGCCATACTGTATATACTGTAGTGTTTGTGTGTTAGTAAGGACCATGCTAGGCTGGAAATCCTGACAATAAAGACAGCAACATGCAGGGTTTCAGGGCATCAGGAGTGAAGAGCTTTAGCTAGAAATAGAGCTGGTTATGACTGCATGTGACTGTTGTAATGATCCTGTTCTCTAAAGGATGCTTTTGGATTGAGTCATGTGAGTGCAAGGGAACAACTAAGAGCTTGTGCTATCATTTGTTTTAGCCCAGAGCCCTCTGAATGACCTACATCAGCATTCAGTAAGCTAAGCTCTATGTCCGACAGGCTCCATAAAGGCCAATGGGTGGATATCCGGCTGCTGTCCTCTCACCAGTCCGCTCTCTGTCCTCTGGGCCGTCGGTGCTCTCTCGCCACGACTCACCGCTGTTGAGGAGCCGACTCTGAGAGTCTCGCAGGGGTTTGGCAGGGAACTGGTGGGCGTCTCCCCCACTGATGAGCACAAAAGAACACATTAGGTGTTCCAGAACTAAAATACAGTGGCTAGATACACTGACTTGTCAACAGAGCCATAAAGACTCAAATTATGTTTAAAACAAACCAAGCTTATGCACTATGCTCCAAGTGGCTGTTACTTGATCATTAGTACATCATAACATAGCATACTCTCAGGGTTGCAGTCTGGCTGAATTTATCATCAAATCTAACAAGACTGATGTGTAGCCTACTAAATGGCGCGGTAGTTGTGAAAGCTCTGAAAGCCACTGGTCAGGGAGATCATGGTTGTGTGAGGAGACTGATAGACAGACAGACAGAGTGCTTTGACTGTCAGACCTTTTGCTGGGTGGGCTTTGGCCAGGGGATGCAGACGAAGGCTGTTCAGGGTCCTGGTTCACAAGGCAAGTGGGAAAGGCACAGCCATCTCCTAAACTGTAAGTAAATGGAACCGTTTAAAGAAAACACAATCTGCTATTCTCAGCATGGTCAGGCTATGTGAGAGTGTGGGGATGACATGGCCTGTGAATAATTAATGTTACTGTCTGGCTAGTCACTGAGGAAAAGACACCGTGCTGAACAATCCAAAGAATGGAGCGTTTATTCTAATCATTTAAGTCAGTATTAGATCATTTAACTTTAAAGGCATGATGAAGTTTGTAGATTGCTGATATCATCTACAGCTACAGTATCATGTTGAAGCAGTGGAACAGTAGTGGCAAGATTCATTTGAAAGTGTGTGCTCCACCACTAGAATAAGAAAGCTACAACAGTGCAGTACCACACATTCAGAGCAAACACTGGTACTCATTACAGTGCTTCACGAGGAGTCTTTTTCAGGTGAATTCCTGAAATCCTAATTTCACAGCATCAATTTCTTTCATTTTAAGTGAAATAATAATAAAAAACCTTTCTAGATCCATTCTAGTACCTGAAGAGCCTATTTCTGTACGTTTGTCATATGAAATAAACTTCCCTTGCCAGGTGATAAACGTTACCATTTTACTTTCTAGAACAATTAAATGCATTTGGCTTTATTCCTTTGGTAGACTAATGTGAATATAGCTAATTTCATCTGGGCTCTCCATTTTTCCTGTTAAAAGAAACAATGTAGGTCTATTTTTTGTTCTATTATTTTTGTTCTGTTATATCTTTATTTGACAGGGGCCATGCATAGAACAGACATCTACACCAGATTTAGCTAAAGCTAATTTACGTCTGCGGTCCCTGGACAGGAGGCTTAAAAACAAACATGCAATAAAGACAAGACAAGGCTATGCTAAAAACAGCAACATCAAAGACAACACAGCACACAACATGTAACAATATCACAAAGCATATCACATGTAACATATAACAATGACAAAAGCATTTTTTGTTTTCATTTTTCTACTCCTACCTTGAAAATACAGGTATAGGCCAGTACTTTTTCTCATCACCAAAGACCTGACGGAAGTTCTTGCTGATGCCCAAACTGAAGCCATTTTTGTCAGGTCCATGACGGAATGCGGGCGCTCGAACAGCCTCTGAAACGGTAAGTTAAGTTTTAAGTTTTATTTATTAAAAACAAGGAGAGCATAATAGACATTGAAATTTCCATCTTTTGGCCCTTTACACTTTCACTTTGGCATACCGTAATATCGTCACACCGTACTACATTTATTTGGCATACCATAATAAACATAATCTTGATATTGATTTGCAAAATGTCTTCTATTACAGTATCTTAATACATACGAAATTTATTTCTCTTTTCTTATTTCTCTATTCTCCTGAAATTATGATCTGATTCAGAAGGTAAAATGTGGTTAATACCTGTATGTGGGCAAGGTTAATATACAGGTTGAATCAAGACACATATTTATTTTTAGCTTTATTAAAACACTGATCTGAGGTTTATACATGGTGTGTCTGGCATATATTCAAGAAATTACTGTATTACTAAAACAACTTCATACAAAAATAATGTACCCATATATTTGATTGACAAATGTGGGGTATGGCAAACTACATACTGTATATTCGATCAGTCAATCATTCAAACTTTTTCCATGGCATCTCTCACAGATTTTTCTCTCTTATTACTGCACATACTGTAGTGTATATGACATAAATACAAATATTTATACTGTATAGCAACAAAAATACCATGACTCACCAAGCGTTGATCTGTTTTTACAAACTAGCCAGCAGTGGTATGCAAACAGTGCTGCCAGACTGACGGAGAACATGGAGGCAGCAAAGAACAGGAACATAATGTGGAACTTGGCTTGGGTGTCTGGCAGACCACTCTGCAAAATGCCACAAACAAGAAGGGAATGTCTATCAATGTTTGAGTTAGACAGAAGGCCATGTTGAACTTATACCAACTGAAAAAGAATAAATAACAGAACACCAACAATAACAACAGCAACATGCACAATGACATCACCACAACAGAGCTGTTAGTGGACTTTAATCAAGACATTTAGTCACTGACAAGTGTGTCAGTTGTGACATGGGTGCCCAAATGTTTGATTAAATTTCCTATGACTCTCTGACTACATACAGTACACTGAACTACAGGAAGACATGGTGTCTGCTGTAATCTACTGGGATTCTCCATGCTACATTGCAGCCTTTAAAGTCTATTGGCAGATGATAGTGATCACTCCCTACCAAATATTCGTTCAGCCGATCGTGCATTTGTGCACCACCCTGTGAGATAGATCACCATCATTAAAAGAGAACACAAAGAGGGGAATCCATGAAATAAAACATCTTATCGTTGGTTATGAGAGCATATTTAACCTGCAACCATGAATAAAGAAAAGACATATAGTGACATGGGTATGCTCACTGAATGTGAGATGATAGATTATTGCCACACACTTAAATTAGAAACTTTAGGCTATTTCCGACATTCTCACATAAAAACATTGGAAACAATAAGAAATAAACATGTGCTCTGCCTGTAACGTTTACCATGTGAACTTGTAGGCTAACATTAGGTCAATAGAATGGGAGCAAAGACACTTCATAGAAAGAGGCAGAGATGATGAGAATGAATAACAGCAGGGAACGGCCTCTTGTTATCTGACTTCTGTCTGTATGTTGGTCGTTGGGAAGTACGTTGGCTTACTTTCTCTTGGGTTAACATAAGATGGACAAAGAGCATAAATAAAAGTATATACTTTTTTTTGTTTGTGATGAAGTAAGCAAGCTAATCTAGTAGGTTAGGCTAGGCTGGCCAGTTTAGGCTGCCCTCACCCCACCACCACTGGCCCGAGATTTCCAACCTTATGGAAATGGAAATGGAAATGGAATTCGACCAAACCGAGCTGAACAGGGCCAAGTAGAGTAAGGCAGAGTAGGTACTACTGTACTTTGTATGGAAACACATACGGTATAGCAAAGTCCTCTTCAGTAGCATTTCAAAAGCAACATCATCCAGCAATTGTAAACTTACCAACCAGAATTTGATGAAATACTGCAGATCTGTTGCAGTGATGAAAAGGCAATAGAACAAGGAGTATGCCAGAAACAGCATGAAATACTTGTAGTTGGAGAAGCCCACACAATTATTCACCCTAGAGATTCAGAAAAGAAAACATGAAAATGGCTTGTTGTGAATGCATAGTGCTGGAGCAGAATGTATACTGGAGCAGGCATAATTTCAAAGGCAACTAATTGTAGCATCTAATTATTAGCCAGAGCTTCTAGTTTGGACAAAATAATGAACATACAAATATTACAGTCAGAGAGTGTGTGTAGAATTCATATTTTAATGATAATTTGATGCAAACAGGTCAGTAAGAACAAAAGAAGGCAATCCATTAACACCAGTAGTTAACATACATACTGATGTAGAGACTACTTACCATGGGCAATGGTGATCCATCTTTAAGATGCACCTGCAGGATTACCAGAGGTAATGAGGAATTTGTAAGCATCGCCCAAACGGACACATTAAATTCTGATCAGGCATGGGAAAGTTCATACTTATCACAGACTGAGCAATGGTGACATCGGTCTGGCTTCACTAAAATGCAGCGGTCACAAAAACGAATAGCTGTGGGGTGGGGTGTGGGGAACAGATTTGTGCAGTTATAAATCAACACAGCCTACCTCATCTTGCAGGTCAACAAGTGACAATGAAGAAATGCAAAACAGAATGACAATGAGCATTAAAGAGCCAGTCTGCAGGGACACCGTAAAGAGCTGAAACGTACAAGGCAGAGTCAGCAAATTTAGGAAGCAATCTGTTTTAATAGAAGCATCCACACAAACACCCAGCCTCATGTGTCCTCTCAGAATGACCCCTCTTTCCCTCCCTAACCAGATATGAAAACAAACAGACGCCAAATCAAACTGTTTACAAACACTAATGTGTGTACATTCTTAAAGCAACACGATGTAGTCTTGGTGTAAAACTAGAGCTAGCTGTCAAAGGCACAAAGGTCTCCCAAAAATGTCTTAATAAAACATTAAATCAATCAATATTAGATGATGCAAAGTGGTGTTTGACAGTAACGCAGTGAACAATGCCATGCTGCAACTAAGGTTGGTGGTTCCCATCAGCCACCCAGAACTGCACAACGCAAATCCTGCAGCTAATGTATATTTGAGTTTATCCACCCTTCATATGACTACATGCCATCCTAATTCATTTGGAGACGGACAAGAACACAAATGTTGCATCAAAAGAATGTCTCAAATAGTGGTGAAAAGTCATAGTGTTTCATTAATATGCAAAAATGCATGATGTTGGAGTCTATTAGCCTCCATGAGTACCTCCTGACATTGTGCGGGTGTAGACAGGTAAATCCTTGACAATCCGTCTCAAAATCTCCTGCTGAGACTCTCCACGGTCCACGCGCTCCAGCAGCTCTTTGTCGGAGTATGACAGATGGAACTGTAGATACACATGCAGTACATACAGTATGGACAGAGTGCACTGCGTACCTGGGGGAAGTACTGGATACTGCATGATAAGGCCCTCGCATTGTGTACACTAGTCCTGTTTTTATTTCTTATTTCATAACAAGCTTCT
Source organism: Sardinella longiceps (assembly GCA_027497455.2). Lineage (NCBI taxonomy): Eukaryota > Metazoa > Chordata > Actinopteri > Clupeiformes > Clupeidae > Sardinella > Sardinella longiceps. Next base: position 2,801,336 of record JAODXP020000030.1, read on the forward strand.
GCTGGGAGAGCAAATGAATACATATCAAGAGAGGTAACACTATCTTCAACTCTTTAGTAGGCGTCAGTAACATTTGAAAAAGGACAACTTCTACATAGCCACATCAGCCACAGTCTCCTTGGGTAGACAAAACAGATTCATTCCAGAAATATAATGAGCCAGAGGCAGAGGGTCTCATAACCAAGGTTATAAAAGCACAAAAGAGCCGCTGCTTAATCTGTAAACTACAAACACTGATCCATTTGGAGAGAAATGAATACCATCTTTTTAAAGGACTAAATTCACAATCATGAGTCACAGTCATGCATTGGGGACTGTTTAGCATCTCCCCTGGTAAAAGCAGCCTCTGTTCAAACTAAGCATATGCATACTCACCTCTTTCAGAGGATGCATGGGCTTGGTGAAGATGGTTTGCCAGTAAGCCCACACAAACATGATGAAAAACAAATGATAGGCCAGGAGATAAACAACTGAAATAAGACAATAGGGATTAGAAGACACCAATAAAAAATGAATCACGGCTGCCAGCCATTAAAGGGGGCTCAATCAGTTTTTTTGTGTACAAAACATTAACCATTTCTGTTGCACTGGATAATGTGACAAATCAGTCTGTTGTTGCTTTCTTTGCTTGTTCTGGAGACGTTACACCACCTTTCTACATGTGAAATATTCTCTTTCTCAGTGAGATTTCCTGTTGGCCAAGCAACAAGCTGGGGCATTGCTGCAATAAATGGCCAGCTTGCGTAAACAGTCTAAAAGATCACTGATCAGGCACTGGCATTTTCTCAAGGCATCCTCATGCCCACTCAGCACTGCCCTGTGCTATAGACCAGGGATTCTCAAACTTTTTTGGGCCAGGGACCCCTAATGGAGCCCATTTTTTTGATCGCAAAAACGTATAGCTATTGTTCTTTCAGATGCAACAGTTTTAAATAGGCATGTAATTGCATGTGGCAAAATATGACAGTGCAGAAGTGGTTTTCTGTGACACTCTTGTAAAGTTGCATCTACAGTCATCATATATTCATTATTAACTCCATAACTCTCTTAAGCCTTCAACTAATATGAAATACAGGGGCCAAATGTTCTACTGTTCATCTACCATCTCTACAGGGATCTAAGTCACTCATCCAAGAACAGTCAAACTTGTTGGTACTTCAATTATCAACTTCCTCATAGTATCATGCTCTAAATGGAGTACAAATGCACTTACTTTTTTCACCAAGATTTTCAATCGATTCTGGAAATGAAATAAATAAAAAAGATCAGGCAATACACTTAGCCTACAGCGAGTAATGTAATTACAGATTCTCTATACTTTGAGTTATCTTTGCATTTTGTTCGCTCTTCTGTCAAAGAGGTACAGAAATGAAACCCTTTTGTGCAGTGCAGAATGTCAAACACTTGCTGGTCATCATGGCAAAGGCATCTGTTTCTATGGAAGTTTCCGGTTTGGTTAATAAAGCCAGACAATTTTAGAAAATAGTTGCTAATTAAGTATCCCATGAGAATCCAAGAGACATTTTTTCTCAGGCCATCTGTTTCCGTGGTGCCAAACAGATTGTTGTACAGCTCTTGTACACATTACAGAAGAGCAAGTACAACAGATTTCCTTATGTAACTTTTCACTGTCAATTAACATACAGGACTGAATTGTGTCTATTAAAGGGTTGTGAGAGCAAGCAGAAGCTAGAAAGATGTATAAGATAAGCATGTATTAGAGTTTGTGTATTGTTGATGAGAGATTAGTTAATGTCAACAGAGTTAACGTTCACATTCATTTACTGTTTAGGGCCAGTGTTTGGGGACTGATTTTCATTACATTTCTCCCAAGGCTCTTGTTAAACACTGAACGATGTAGTTGTGAAAGTATTTCCACATTAAAACTCTCTGATGTATACTAATGTGGAATACTCTTGGAATATAACTGCTTACACTATTTTCATCAGAGCAGACCAGTGGAGCATGAAGTGCCCTCGCCAGAGACACTGCCGCCTGCTGATGCACGTAATCCTTCAGTAAGGACATGGCTTGCTGACTAGTGTTCCCAATAGAAGACTCTCCTCCACTCACACTGGCTCCTGTACAGCAGCAGCACTCACACCTGGGGTGCTGAGAGACAGGGACTGAAGTAACTCTGCTCAGTGTGATTATTGCCCAATGGAGAAGTAGAAGCACATTCTAACAGACTTTAACTCACGGATAGACACTTGGGCTGGACATAGGATGGACGCTGTTGTCTTATGAGCAATTGCAGATGCTAATTGCCTAAGGATTAATAAACTGCATGCATGAAGGCTTTTGACATGGTTTGCAAAAGTGCACAATATACCAGTCAATGCAAGCACAAAATACACAAAGGCTAGAAATATTTTTGGACTGTGTTGTCAATCCCTATATTAGATAACTGTTTGTGGTTGTTCTAAACTAGTACTGCTGTAGGACTAGCCAGAACAACATGCATTTCCAAACTCCGCTAAGTGGTTATCCATTAAGAAATGGGTCAAGCAGAGATTGCTTGAGGTTGCATTTGACAGGAAGGCAATGAGATTAGCTTTCAGAGAGAGAGAGAGGGATCAGCTGACATTATAGTCATAAGCCTTTTGTACCATGGGGTAGACACTCTAAAATCCACTGCATTTTTTGACATGGACTATGTCCAATTCAGGTGGAACCTCTTAATCACCAACTATGTAACATTAATAGTGAAGTAAAAAATTATGATAATTGTGTTCATTTGACCTACAATAGCATCACATTCATGTAGAACTTCTGACCCCATTCATGCAGTATGTGTAAAGGGCGTTTTGTTACGTGTTTGGCAGATTATTAGACCTATTACAAAATAAACAGGCAAGCAAGGTCTTGGAGAGGGACCTTATATTGCCCTTGAGTAATTACTGTACGGATCATGATCATGCATTATCCATTATTGATTGTACTTGTAAGCTTCCTTGATGAACAATCAAAGTACGTAAGTACAGTAACTGCATTACTGGTGTGACACAACTTTCCCTTGGTCCATTGCAAGTCTAATGCTAGTCCCCTATTCAGCCTGAGATAAAATAGATAATGGATAGACAAATTATCTTTCATAATACTGAGAAAAATTTCAATATGATTCTATCACTTCCATATAATAGTCTTTTATTTCCTTTTTAAGAACAGAATTTTCATTATTTCCTAAAAGTAAAAATGTCTGTAATTTGCATTCTAATCTGATTCCAAGACATCTGCAGGCCAAACTACCAGAGCAGGTGAAGCAGAAGAGTTCTATGATGTCCCGAGTTCACTTCTTTGAGGCCTTGGCATGTTGCTAATGAACTGTGAGATGAGGCCACAATACAATTCAGTCCAACATCAGACACAATTATGCTTTGAAAATTCAGTGCTTCAAAAGTTATTTTCCCCCTCCTCTCTCTCTCTCTCTCTCCATCTTTGAATCCTGCTCTCTGTCAAACACACACACACACACACACACACACACACACACACACACACACACACACACACCCCCACACCCACACTTGCACACACAAAAATCACTTGACATTTTGCAGATAGTAATGAATGGGCCAAACATGAAACCCTAAACTAAGTACATTTGAAGCCCTTGGGAGTATGGGTCTATGGCTGCTCTGCTCCATGCTGGACTACTGCACTTTCTGACTAACTGGAGGAAGGAAGGGTGTCTGTGGAGCCTGCCTGCCTGCCTGCCTGCAGCTCAGCATAAACACTGCTGGAGCTCAGCAGCAACATCAGCAGTTGGTGCCACAACCAGTGTTCACACACACACACACACACACACACACACACACACACACACACACACACACACACACACACACACACACACACACAAAGACAGACACACAGAGGGATATCTTTCAGTAAAAGATATGATATAATTTCAGTAAAACTGCTCCCTTTATTTTCCACTTTTTTACATTTTCCCACCTGTTAAGAGCAATCTAGAACAAAAGAACAATTGAGCATTGATTGGTAACATCCTGAGCTGCTGAGACATACTGTTGCACTGGGAGACTGGCAGTGAATGTAAGTTCTGGTGTCAGGCACACTACACAGAAAGACTCACAGTTATGAGTGACCCATATGCCACCTGCTGAGATGAGAAACTGATGAAAATGTACTCCAGATTGAAACTGCCTTGCATCATGTAGGGGCTGAGAGACTTCAGCACCTTTGCATTGTGTTTGCGGCTATGTGTAAAGACATTCTTCACTGTAAACTAATTTATATCCCGGCAGATGACACAGTAGCCAACCACATAAATCTGCCATGCCTAGATTCCTGAAGTGATTTTTCATCTGGACAGTGCACAAACGGCTAGTGCATGCTGGAAACCCTGATGTCAGTGTTGAGAAATGGAGCCTATATGCTTCATGAACATTATGTAGTTTACACACATCATGATTAAAGAGTGCATCAATCACATGGATATATCCCTTCTAACTTTTAAAGAAACCCTTTTAAAATCACAAATCAATCCTCCAACAACACAATCCTCATATTTATAACCCATACAATATAGGCTACAATAATTTCTCTGGGCGCACATCTCTCAAATACAACTCTTTGAAAGTGACTCAACATTTTCTGTTGGAGCTTTCCAGATGCCATCACATGCGTTGACATATGTGTCCGTGTTAACCCACTCCTGTCCACTCATTTGGGAAATTAATTAATGAAGTGATAATGACCAAACAAATTTTGTCCAGAACACCAGGTCGACGTTAAGGTAATAGTAGTCGAATGATCACATACTTCATGATTACAATGTTTCAGCATTACATTTTCCAAAACCTAGGTCACAGGGATTTTAGTGAGAAAGCAGTCTTACCAATACAAAGCTGGACAACATATGCGTAGTAAGACCATGCCACAATGAGGGAGATGAATAAAACCGGGATCCAGTGCAAAACTCTCTTACAGCTCCGTTTAAAACTGCGCGAACCAGCAGGCGCCATCTTCGACCAAAACCCAATCTGGTCTGTATTAGGTGTTCATGCTGTCAATGCATTATTTATTGTTATGGATAAAGTGCAATTGACGTTAGTTCATAATCAAGTTCGTCCACCCGTCTGTCGCCTGATCCGCGGTGCATCGACGACTCTCGTTTGCGGTGCAAAAACACAGCGCCGCCCCTTCTCACCAAGTTGCCATGACGTTCGTAGGATGCTGTGCGACATGCACATGTGCACAATCAACTATAGAAGGAATCCAGATGTCGATTCACATTTTCATCAGCATTTACGCTATTTTACTACTGTCCATCATCTGGTGGAAACATTTTGTTCTTTGTGAAAGTATGCGTGTTTGTAGTGGAGTGCAACTGGGAGCTTCCAGGGCTGTAGTCTTGGCAGATGTTCCACACCACTTTTTTGACCGCCTGCCTGCACCCTCATGTCTTTCCAAGAAAGTGTGAAGGTGATCAGAAGGTGCGCAATGAACCTGCCTAATATTGAATAGCCTAGCTTCTATTGGAACAGTCTCAAGGATTTGTTGAGAACATAACCAAAAAAATAAAGTGTTTTAAGTTATAGCAACACATGTCATAGGCTATAAAAGGCTACTTGAAAATGTGAACATAATACCAATTCATACCAAAGGTGCCTCAAAATAACTTAGGCCTACATGGTATAAGCATGCAATTTTTGTATTAGTGACATATCCAGTATAGCTAAAACACGGGTCAGTAGTTTATGCTGACCTTAACAGTGCATTAGAACTATTGTTCTATTCTAACTATTGTTCATTCATCCTATTGAACACTGAAGGTTCATTAGCCATATTTAAAACCTGCTGCTGGCAAGTAGTCTTAAAATTGTTCTTCATTGAAATAAAGGCATTCCAACATCTGAGAAGACTTATTGCCCCACGAGGCCGCCTCTCTCTGTCTCTCTGAGAAGCAGCCCTCCCTGTAAGCTGATCTCAACCGCAGACAGGCTTGAAGAAAGTATGTTAGCAATGTGGTCACTGTATAGGCAGATTAAGTGGCTTAGAATCTGAAGGGAAGGGTTCCAAACAACTCCACAGGCGAATAGTGTTAGAATGAAATTGGATTTTATTGTGGAGTAAGACATCAACAATAAATACAAATAAATAGATGGAATAAATATTTAAAAGCAATATATTCACATACATTTAATTGCAAAATCTTTTGCATGCTACACTCTTCAGTCAATTTTTTTCCTTCACATTTTTATCACATTAAGGATTTCAGTAGTTTTTCACTTAAAAATACTGAAATAGTCTTTGAGCCAGACCCCCAACTTTGGCCCATCTGTACCACTCAAGGGCAGTAAGTCTCATTGTGTTTTTGGACAAAGTGAGCCATCCTAGAGTTAAAAAAATATGAAAATATATATAGCCTATATTTTTTTAATCAGTTATGTTTATGTCCACTGTAAGTCTATGGAGATTTCAGGTTAATAAGGTAAAAAGAAATGACTAATAGATATCATTACAATTCTTTCTCATCTGTTTACTTACATTAAGGCGAATATTTTTGTATTGCAAATTTTCTGAAATGTCATGTATAAATATCTAGTCTAAATGAAGCATCATGCAAAAATGATCTGATTTTTGTACCTTCCTCCACACTATTGACAATGCATAGTCTTCAATGGTATTTGCATAGCAATGCATAGATTTTCAAAGTGCATCCACAGGGCTTTAATAGCACATCCCAAAATTGTCCCTGCTAACATTCTATTAATGTTCAGCATAACCAGACTCTTCTGAGCCCTCAATGTTATGTTCAGACTTTCCACAAAAGGTTTGCTTAGTTGGAGAGTTGTAGGCCATAGGTTATCCCCTCGGCCCAGGGTCTAAAATGTAGGCCTTTGCAAATTCTCACATATTTCTGTGTACAATGGCTTATCTATATTAGTTTTTCAGAAACAGTGCAATACAAAAATGTGTTATCTAATAATCAGCTGGAAAATGTTTGAGGGGATGTCTATTATTTAATATTACCAATGCAATGCTATAATTATTAAGAACTCTAGGGTGGTATACCATTCCAAAAGTCACTATGGACAGCATTCTCCATAAAAGTCCAAAAAAATGCTTAGTGGAAGCTGAAATGCATGGAGTTAAGTGCTTTTTTGGACTTGGGAGAATATCGGACATATGTGCCTAAATGTCCTCAGGTGATACCAACCCTCTGACTAAAGGACTAAAAGACATAGCACTGAGTTGAATCATAAACATCCTGCCCTCTTCACAGAAAACACTGACTACACTGAAGACCCTTTTCTGAAATTAAACACTTGGTGGTGATTACTCCTCTAAAGGATGATATTACAGCCATCTACCATATATTGTTTTATTTCTGATAGAAATGATGTCATCTATTCCATTGTTTGTTACCTCCTTTAACGTCACAGAAAGCTCCATTCAGACATTTCCATCTAGTTCATCTGGCAGTAACAGTAATATAACACAGCTAAGAATACTGTAAGACGTCGTCTCCAACAGGTCCTCCCTTAACACTGCCATCTTCACACCTCTGAGGCAGAAGCAGGCTGCAGGACGCACAGGGCACCCCGGTTCCAGCTGTAGAAATCGGCATGCAGAGTGACAGTTTTTAATATGGCAGCTGAAGACAGATATTTCACCATTCAACTGGAAATGTGAATGACACAGTAGACTAGAGCATGGTCTTTTTCTCTCTTACTTTGCATGCCACATCTGTGTGCTGCTGTAAACTGCTCTGATCCATGCTCGTGTGAGCAAGGTCAGGCTGGTGTCTGGTATCACTGAATTGTTCGTTAATATTACAGTGTAATTCAATGCTGAGAGTGCATGGACCTTGACACCAGCACGCGAGATGGAATTCACTTGGGGGACCAATCAGACAGGATCATTGATATGAGGTTACCATAAACATGACAAATTAATAGGCCTGCAGTATGTCTGAAAATGATATCACAAAAATGAATGTTTTCTGAAAATGCATAATATAAATGTATATCATACCATATAGCAATACAAATATTAAAAGTTAAAGCAGATACCCCAAACTAGATAAGATAAACAAATGTTAGTAGTTGTTTACTTATTTGCCGGAGAGCTCCTTCTTCAAACAAGACTTGAATGATATGGATCTCCCATCCCCTCTGTGGCCCTAGAGTACACAACACAGAGATGTCAGTAAGAACTCCCTTGCCTTATTTATTGACATCTAGAATTGAGATGTATTCAGCAATGCTCTTTATAAGCACATAAATATGTTCATCATATTGACCACTAGAGGGCAGCAAATGTCCTCAAGAAAAAGGAAAAAAAAATCCCTCAGTATCTTGGACGCATGTTGAACCTATACTAATTTTACTTTCAAAAAGTGATATAGAATACAGTCGAAGTCTATGCTGATATTCAGATCTCCCATCAGTTATATAATTTCTTTACTGCTGAAAAATAAGCTGGTTTTGCAGTTGTTGTGCAATCAAATCAAATACATCCATCATGTAGCCAACTATCAATTTGAGCCCATTTTGATATATGGAGTGGAGTTGTAAGGCCAGTGGAAGAGGAGAGCTAAAACAGACTGACTGAGTAAGTGCGAGTGCGGCCCATCTTACCCATGAGCCTCTTTGGCGTCGGTCCTTCATGATGCCGATGAACTCCTTGTAGCTCAGCTGTTCGTCATGGTCCACATCAAATATTTTGTATACTGTGTTGACCAGGTGCTTGGTGAGCTTAAAGCCTGTAGCCACGTAGACAGCTCGGGAGAACTCATCTGCAAGCATTAGTTTGTGTTACACAGGTGCTCCTTCTGACATTCAGTCCATCATATATGAAGGCAGAATCACAGAGAAACTGAGACAGCACCTTGCCCCACTGAACGATTAGCAAAATTATACATCTGCATGGCAATGGCAAAATCCTCCAAATTGTTGAGAAATTGGAAGAAAGTTCTGAACTCTTCGAAAGTAATTCCCTGCAAGAAGTAAGCAGACATAAAGAAACATCACCTAAAGAATATATAGTATACAGAGCATTGACGTCTGTAGGCACTGTTGCAGGGATAAAATAAGAGGTGGGTAAACATTTTGTGTTCAAAATCAGATGTTTAAAAAGTGATGGGAAACATGTTTGATGACGGGAGATTATTACTGTGCTATTAATGTTAAATTAGGATATTGCAGATTATTTGGCAATGTTAAAAGTTGTTATTTTGTGCATAAACTCTACTAAGAGCAAATTTGAGAGGTGGATAGACTGCGGGTTTTTTTGTGTTTAGCCTGTAGGGCAGGATGGTGTGGCAATGGTCACATGACTCGAGGAGAGGACTCAGCGTCCACTCCAGCTCCATGACATGGTGTTGAAAGCTGACTTGAGGGGTGCAATCAGTCATACCAGCGCAACAGAAGAGACGACTTCCTCAAAACATCTCTGCACCCATTAGAATACTGGCACTTTGACATGACATAACATATAATCTTCTCTACAATTCAGTTTTGAAATCCACAGAACCTTGAAGACTTCACAGAAAACAGTTCCACAGAGAAACCAAAGACCTAAGCCTAACTGTGAAACTTGTAAGTTTTTTTTCTTTCACTCTCCCTTGGTATGTACAAATTGAGCTGTCATCACTTCAGGATTGTAGCTTTCTTGGGAGGAGGTCAACTTGTTTGTGAGCTTTTCTAAAGACGATTAACCTGATACTTGCCCAAACAGAAAACAACAGGCGAGCTGTACAAAAAAACATTTCCCGGCTGGCATATTATCCTAGCAATTGCTCTATAAGGTTGCACTCATCCGTTCTCAGGTACTAGACGTGTCTCTTGCTAAATGAACGCAGAACTATTAACAGCTCCTCTTGGGCAAATGAAGTACTGAGTTAAATGTGGTGTTACACCGTGTTTATGAGTTGAGGAGGAGTGAAATTGGCTCTGCTCACTTTACTATCAATGTTGTTTGACTGCCAACTGGCTGTGAAATTTAAGGCCCCTTAATGTGAGGATCTGACATGTGCAGAGATGTTCAAGGGAGAGTTGCCTATCTGCTGCAGCTTGGCAGCACACTATGGTGAAAACAGTATCAGTGCTTTAGTTTAGTGACAACATATTGCATAAGAAAAAATCATGTGTGAGCTGCCTACTTTGTCGAGCCGGAACTAAGGGTTCATCTTTGGAAGGAACCATGCCACAACCATGTAAAACTGTAAACACATAGAAACTGAAAGGAAAATGACCTTGTCTTCAGGACAATTCTGCTTCACATTCTCCAAGTAGCTGCTGACGTTGTCTATGGTGGTGTAGCGCAGAAGGACCTGGGCGAAATCCTGCGTACTGATGGTGGGCAAACCCTTTGAGTAGCTGAGGAACTCAATCTCAAGCACCTCTGTCTGCAGGTTGTCCATGAAACTGAAACAGAGAGAGCAAAAGACAAAGAACACAGGAACACCATGACCATGAGAGGGAAAACCATCATCAGCTGAGGGAATCCCATATCAATCACTCAGCTACCACTACATATGGGAATTTTCTCAATTTTTTCCATGCTACAGTGACAGATATAGGGATATAGGTTAACTTGCACACAACCAAAACCTTGAAATGTATGGCTATTATACTCTCAGTATAATTAAACCTGAGTCTTGTCCAGTGCAGTAACCTACCTGTAGAAATGATCAAAATTAAGAGCCCCTTTCCCATCGGCTCCAAAGAAATGCACCAGCAGTGTTGTATTGGTTGTATTGGTCTTTGCATCCACATTCTGTGTAAAACAATAAAACATTGCATTTAGGAAACCAAACATATGTTCAGCAATACGTTTTCACATCTCAAAAAAATTCTGAGCTGGTCCCTCACTCCTTGTTTTCCAAATAGACCTCGCCTTGTGCTGAAGAAATGCCATAAAATCTCTGTTTTGACGGCTATTCTCAATATTTTTTCACATAACCATAAAAAGTTGGCTATAAATTTCATGTTTCTTTTACAACTCACAAGTTAATGTGTAATGAGCTACATTAAAGCAAAACAGCATAAGCTTTGACCCAGTAGTTCACCATGCCTCTGCTGCTAGCAGGTTACCTTGAAGGAATTGACATTACACGGCTAACTAATACCGTCTTTTATCTCTTTTCATTCATGTATCAGTTTTGACCGAGCATGACTCTCATATTTGTATACACAGTAAACATGAAACATTTAGCCCAATCTGTGGTTTGCCATTATTAGGAAAGACTTCCAAAACGTACTGCACTGCTTGCCAACCTTCATGGAGACATCAACAGTTTTCAAAGAGTCAGGGAAGCCTGTTATGAATTGTTGAGCTCAGTGTTGTTGACGACAGGGAGAAAAAAAACAATCAACACTGACAGGCATTCCAAGGAATGATGAAACATTCCAAGTATGATAACTACCTAACTGTGAGACAGACAGGGGGACATGAAAGGCCTGTGATGAGTCGCATAGCCCTCGCCTCTTTGGCATGGAATGTGGAGAGGACAAGCCAGCCGCGTGTGCCAGGAAATCACAATCCGGGATTAAGAGAGGTATGAGGGAGTGAGAGGAACATGCATGCATGTTTCACTTGGGTTACAGGCACCCTGGAATTGTGGGTTGAGTCCAAAACAAATGTAGGCAGAGTTGTGCACAACGACTGATTTTTCACCCACGCCTGGTGACAGTACATTATTTTGGTGCATGTACAGGAATCTGAATGGTGCGCACAGGAAAGAGGAAAGCAAAGTGCACAAGCAGAGGAGCGCATTTGTGCAATGAAAAGAATACTGGATAAAGAAATGAAATAAAAGAGTACTGGTCACCAACTGTGTTTTTACAGCTTTTGTGTGCACTAAAGACAGTAATGGTGAATGTGTATAGAATTTTTAACACCCAATTTACGTTGTATTTCTACTGTGCCCTCATGAACAAAAAAGCTTTACATGCAGCCAAGTCTCTAAACCACAACTAAAAAAACAGACTGTGTTTATGGTTCTTTTTTTAAATATTGGAACATTTTTGCAGCACTTAATTTTTGTGATGGTCATGCCCCAACATCACCGCTCTCAAGGCAACATCAACAGCAGTTGGTACAAATAGCAGGACAGCCCCACCGTTTCCATTTGAAAATATTTATTCATCTGACTGGAATCCCCTAAAAGCACCTAACAGCACTTCCTAGAGCTTCACTGAACAAGATTTATGGCCTGATACCATAGTTAATTAAGGGGAAGCCAGAGCAATTCTGTTTTGTCCCATAAGTTATTTTGACATACCGTTTTTTAATTACTGTATTTAATCGCTCCTATTTAAAGAACAACTCATGACATGTATACACACTGTTTAAGATTTAATGTGAACTTCTGAATCAATCATGGCTCAAAAAAGAGAATATGTTAAAAAGCACAGGGGAATCTCCTGGAAAGCCTAACTCTGAGTGAAAAGGCAGTCGTCATGCTTTTGGACAAAATATAAGTCACTTGTCTGACTGAAAATGAGCTCACAGCTTACTCCACTCAGATTGGCAGGCCGCTCATCTCAGCCAGTCCATCACAAAAGGTAACTCAAGCCCAAATACCACTTTTCAAGTAACTGTAAAAATAAAACATGGGGGTTCTGAAGGAATTCTGTCATTCTTTAGGTGAGGGCCTTTAAAAAAAAAAAAAAAAAAAAAGCACATCTCTGAAACCATGCCTCGGTGGCAGTCAAGTAACATAAATCATCTGTTGCACTTTTCCTGGCCTGGTTGCCTCTCCTTTGCACAATATGGACGTGTCTCAGGCTCATCTGACAGTCCCATTACAGACACATTGTGCTGGTCTGTGTTCAGGAGAGCAGCTAGGCATGCACCAACCAGGGTGTGGCTGTTCGACTCTTCCCAAATCCCACTGCCTTGTCTTTGTTCCCTTCACTGGGAGCAGCCAACCTTATCTGGCTTTTGGGGGCTCTAAGTGCAGCTCACCCCCATCATGTGGAGAATGTGGGATTGTGGCTGTCAGAATATGCATGTCATTATAGTGGTCACAGCGTGTCATATCCTATGGCATAACCTTAAGTCTACTCTATCCTCTCTCACACTCACTCTGTAATCTCTAGATTACACTCAAAAGCAATCTAAAGCACTCAAGACACACATACACAGAGAGTATTTGTAAATCTACACTTTGAGATTGTCAGTACATTAGTACTATATGATCTGGGTATAAACATTTTATAAAGACTCTGTTTCAAATACTAACACTTAACCCTACACAAGAATGAAGCATTGATGATATCCTGTTATAACATGCATGGCAACCACTCACTTCTAAGTAGTGAGAGAAATGCAACTTAACCACAAGCCTTGTCTTGTAGCCTATACAAACAATAGATACAAATATCCAGCATGACAACAGTACTGTAACTGCATGACGATGTACTACCAGATTTAGCTATTCAAATACTCCTACCTGAGAAAATTAAATATAGATAAAGACATTTTTAAATACAGACATTAAATCCAGGTGTGGGCTTGATTCTATTCACGTCTGAATACATCCTGAAGAACACATCATGATCATAATGGAAGGAAAACGTTGTGGCCTACTACTGCAGGGGAAAGATAAACCATTAAGCCATGTGAGTGGGATTCCATTTAAGATGCAAGTAACAATTACAAACAGCCTCACCAGCTGCACGACTGCATCAGATTCCTCCCTCTTCTCCTTTTTGTCGGCTTTCTTCTGGAAAATGTCCTCCAGCTGATAAAGAACAGAGAGCTCAAGCTCATCTTGAACATCAAACACCACCGATTCATGTAACAGTAAAAGTGATGCAATCAGACAATGCCCTTACCACCAGAAACTCATTTTTATCCACTACTTCATTTCCATCAGCGTCAAACATAGTAAAGGCTATTTTGAAACCACTTTTAGGCTCTGAAAAGGAAGTTAAAAAGAGATTAAATCAATGGCAGCAAAGCCATCCCATAATTATGCCAATCAGCTTTATTTATAACACCCTCATACAAACCAGAAGCAATACTGATTTAAGTACATCTTTGGAGTTATATGGAGAAGCATATTTTTTTGCCCTTATAACATCAAACATAAATTTGAATTTAAAACTTAGGGTAACACATGAGATGCTTGGAAGAAAATGAAAAGGTCTTACTTGTTAAAATGCAAAGTAGGAAGAGATACTCTGTGTAAGTGATAATGCCTGAAGAAAAGAAAACAGACTCTGTAAATGTTTGGATTGGGGACCTGGCTTAAAAATGTTTACACATCCCAAAAGTAACTCCCTTGAAATGAATCAAATTACCAGGTATCTTTGCGAGCAGTCCACACCCCTAAGCCCAAGAGGCTTTCATCCGTATTGATAAGATCTAAGAAGGTGCCTCTTGATTCATGCTTGGTGTTCTCTTCACACAAACAAGAGACTTTACAACATAAGTGACCAAGGCGGACGCAAACCCAAACAAATTTGAAGCTGGTCGCCAGCTCTTGTGTTGCCCCCCTCTCTTGTTTGTTTAGCTAGGTGTAAGGCATTCTTCAGTGATCTGACACTGATTGAGGACGCACAATGTGGGTTTGGGCCCTGCTGTCTTTTTTGGGGGGCCTACAGGCTCCTTTTGTTGTTTGAAGAGGGAGGCGAACGAAACAACTGTCAGGCCTGGTCGGCTAGTCTTAGGCGAGCTGTCTTGCTGTCACTGAAAGCATTCCCCAGCTATTGTTTGCTGGAGATGATAGTGACTGGAGCTCAGATAGTTCTGGGTGACTGCTCTGGGTGTTATGGGAAAGGGGCTCTGGTATGATGCTCCCTCCACACACAGGAGAAAGAGAAACTTGGGAACACCTTGGTGGTAATTACCCTGAGGACACGGCCAATGCTAAAACTAAATGCTGGACATCCACAGACAGCTGACTAGGACCGAGTGGTAGTTTATCATCTAAGAGACCTACTTACAATGCACAGCATGACTTGCTAAGCCATCACAGCACATGATTTGGGTGTTATTAAGTTATATGTGGTATAATACAATTCAACATTTCAACAACATCAACAATCCAGGTACACAGACTGTGTTGTTTGGCATATCGTTTTAAATAGAATAATTGAAGTATGATTCATAAACCTTTATACAGCAGTCAACAGATGGGTCTTGTACAAATACTGCTGAAGTACACATTCCTGCAAATATACAAAGAATTCCTTGGAGAGTGTGTGTGGAGTACCGGTCGTGGCAAAGCTGTAATCTAATACTATAATACATATGTCCGTAGTGTGTGAAGGGTTCCGGGAGGTCTGCTTCATGGACAAGTCTCAACACTGATCAGTTCAAAGACTTTGCTCCACTTCAAAAGACAGCTTTGCCCATCACTCTCTGCTTTAAAGTCCAGCTTATAACACTCAGCATAATAGCCAAACACTGGCGCTAGCATACTGACTTGTGCTCATTTTTGCCAAGGCATCCTGGGCTGTTCATCAATAAAATGTGACATACTGTACATGGTACTTCCCACCTGATGACTATCCTGTAATTGTCTTCAGGAAATTGCTGTGAGCTTTGACAATGCCGTTTGCCTGTCACACACAGGTTCAAAAGATAGTCTATAGCTCCTTTCAGTTAATGAATATTCTTCAAATGTACACACGGCATCCAGAGGTCATACTTATGGTATCTGGGACTGCCTAAGAGCAAAGTCACCACATGGCTACTTTGATCCAAAGATAAGATTAGATTTATAACTTGATCTTGAGTCCTTCTTCCTCCCGTTTCAATCACAAAGACATAAAGACATTTTCAAAACAAAGGCACTGTCTCTGACATCCACACGCCATAAAGAAACTTAGAGAAATCAATTATCATCATCAGGTGGTAGACTCAAAAATTATTATGAATTTGAACAATAACAATATTTCTAATCTAGTTTACTAAATAAATTCTAATAACTTAGAACCATTTCTTTTAATACTGAAATGTGAGCATCTTATGTAGAGTAGGTATTACCAATATACTGTACAATCCTGTATAACAAAAGGCTGTAGACCTTTACCTTTGTCGTGAAGGTTTCTGAAAAGTTTGGAGGACCCTTTTCCAACAGGTGGCGTGGCTGAAAGCATCTCTTCCAAATCCTGGGAGAAAACATTTAAAGCATTACATGCTGCTCAGTCACACCAATGTTTTAGTGAAATGCTTGAAATATTGTATAGATGTTAAATGTGATAGCTACAGCCCACCTGTCTTGACAATGATTTCCAATACTTCTTGCCTAGTAAGTGCAAAATGCAAATATAATCATCACTGATATTTGACATTTCAGTTCAAACAAGCATGTGAGCATAAATGTTTGCTATTGTATCAACAGCTGTGATGGAACTATAATCTGGTACATGGCACAGGAAGAAGCCGAATTGGGTGAAGGTTGAGAAAGAGCTCAAGGGCACAGAATAAGGAAGGCTCGCTTTGGGCCTCTGCCAAGCCCTGGCAGTACAGTACGACTGGTTAGCTCAGACAGGGCTGCCCACTCCTGCTGTCACTGTCCCTGTCACTGTCATGAGGACAAGCTGGTGTCATAAAGTAATTGCCCTTGTATTTCAGATGTCCCTATCAGAGCAGCAGCATGATAACAAGGACAATAACCCATCCTTTGCTACATGACACTCCTGATACCAAACATCTGTGTGTCTATTTCAGTACACTTGATATTTTCTTATCACATCATGACTTCCACTCTCTAAGACTATCTAAATACCTAAGTGGCTGAGGTCATCTCTGCAAGGTAATGTAATCACAGTAATCTCAACTGAGAATTGATATGGACTCACTTTCAGTTCACATTTGATATCCAAGGGACACAACCAGCAATGAACTTAGTTGACATTGGTCCACTGACCTTCTGACCAAACCCTCTTCAAAGTACAGCACACACGTCTTTATTGTCAACAAAGCTTTAAATGCAGCTGTTAACTCAGTTTCAATAATACTGAGGCAATCAGCTGGGCCAATGGTTGGGAGAAAAGTCATGCCAGCCCCCATCCTTTGTCTCATCATATGAGGCCCTTGTTTTTGGTGATGCTGAAATTGAACTGCTAAAGCAAATTCAAATGTCTCTAGGATGTATCTAGTTTGCAGACTAATATACTGTATGAACACTTGTTTCTGAATCACAGTGAAACAAACCAGGTGTAGATGTAATATGATGATGCAATATGTTTTATGTTATGCAAGTCTGTATTAAATTGATACGTATTGTGCAGTTATCTTTATGAGGTCTTTGCTCCAGATTGACGCCACGTTGACCCAAAGTCGTAAATTTGGATTCCCTTCTATTCCATAATATACCTACTGGTTCCAAGTGTAACAGAGGCCAGTGGTAGTTGTGTAGTACGTGTAAATCCTCATCACCCAATGCCTTGGGCGCTTCTAACGGCGGAGTTAGAAGCCCGGACTTTTAGCTCAGTTGGTTAGAGCGTCCCACTCCAACGCCGGGAGTTTGTAACTTGCGGGGTGGCGGGTTCGAGACACGTGTGCGGTGTGGACCGCCACCGGCTACATTGGTGCCGTGACCCGGATGGGAGTGAGGATTTAGAGGGTGAGTGTAACGGAGGCCGGCTAGCTTGGGGCAGTATGTGTAAATCCTCATCACCCAATTCCTTGGCCGCTTCTAACGGCTGAGTTAGAAGCTCGGGCTTTTAGCTCAGTTGGTTAGACCGCCCCACTCCCACGCCTGGAATTTGAAGCTTGGGGAGTGGCGAGTTCGAGACCCGTGTGCAGTGCGGACCACCACCGGCTACACAAACTTAACTGTCCTTTCAGATATTACTTTTTGTGAATGCTGAATGCTATACCAATTTATATTAACATTACGTCTTGGAAACTAAATGCTTAAAAAACTAAGAAAATGCACAAAAAGTAGATACTTCTACATGGCTTCTGTAAGATTTTCAGTGAGCCACCAATCAGAAGCTGAGACAGGCTAGCAAGTCAGGGCGTGGGCCTCCAGCAAGTCAGTGATTCACTTCAACAGAGTGATGGTTGAGAGAGAGGGAGGGGGCAGCAAGTTTATGCCTTGCACCATCTTCATTACCAGCTTTCTGAAAGCCTAACAACTAAAGACGAGCATATTGCAGCAAAAACAAGTAGACAAATAAATGCACTGCAGGTTAATGGCTTAACCATTTTCTCACTGTTTACATAATGGAGCTCACTTGTGTGTGGGTGCCTTTGTTCAGACTCTTCCAAACATCTACAGTTATGAGCACACGACATCACATACTTTACAGCCACAGCATAAAACCATAAAGGCCATTATCCCATTTCGTCACACCATTTCCCATTAAAAATAATGTGTTGGAAGTAGGGTGGTGCAATGTGTGCTCTTTGTATTGGTGTGCACTTCTTCTAAAACCTTTTTAACATTCCTGGAAATCCACAAACTAATTGCGAGCCAAAAGGTCTATACACGCTCACATTAAGAGGACAAACTTAGTATAACAGTAAATTTAAGTAATTACATCGCTAATCTACTTAATGCACACCTACTTGACTTAAGTGGGAAATCCTCTCAACTGTATCAAATGCTCAGCTTTTAATTGCAGTTTTTCTGTCAGGGCACGTACTGTATCTCCGTAAAAACAGATACACCTCTCTTGAGCTTTTCATAGCACACAACAGGTGAACAGTCCAGTTTGCTGTGTGTCCTCAGGTTGAAGCCATCACTGCCATAAACTGCTCTCTTTCATAGGGCATTGAGTCTACAGATAAATGTGCATTAGTGTTGTATTTTGCTTCACAGCTCCACTGCTGCAGCCATGCATTCAGTTTAATGATAATATATATTTGAGGCACTGTCACTGACTTTAAAAATGTAAAACTTTAAAGCAAATGGAGCTCTTGGAATGGAAAGATTGTTTTGGTATTTTGGAGTGGCGATAAACTCTGAAGATGTTGAATGGCTCTCAGGTGCTACTTACTCTTGGGGAGGGTCCTGCTGGTAACTGACTCGAGGAAGTTGAGGGGGGTCATGTAAAGCTGTCCATCACATTCCAACGAGCTGAAAAGGCGAAACCTCTCCTCGCGCGCCGATAAGTGCTCCTCCTCATCCTCCTCGACTCTCTTCCTCTACAGCACAAACACACATGCCAAAATCTAACTCATTTTTGCATTTTAATAAAGCAGTGAAGCGTTAAAGTAACAAAGCAGTTTTGAGAGGGCATCACCATAATATATCTAACAATACAATGGTGACAGCCTGTTGTACATGACTTCTCAGGACAGGAGCATTGTAAAAGTAAAGAGGAAAAAGGCTTTTTATCTCTTTAATTTGTTGGAATTAACATACTCAATTATTCCTATATTAAGAACACAGTTAACTGATTCCTATTTTAATTTGACCGTATTTTCTGGCATCTTCCATGAATACTATTACTTGAACAGTCAATTTCAAGGATGACTGACACTTAGGCTGCCATGATCACACACACACAAAAACAGAAATATCAGACAATGACTAAGTGTGGAGCTAATTCATCAGCCACTGTTTCATGGCACTGTGCCAGGCCCACTGGGTACCATGCAAACACCCTGGGAATGTGTGGCCCAGCTAATCATTACCCTGATCAAATGTCAGCCTCCCTGCCAAGCCAGCGTGTCCTGTTACCTCAGCCCTGAATTCCTCCATCTCAATCCACAAGTCAAGGTTATGTCCAATTCTTCCCCCGGCATACCCCCACCCCCCAAGATAAGAGTGGCAAGACAAAAGAGAACATAGTGTAAGCACGGTTGCAAACTAGACCACGTCAATTCTCTATGCTTTAGTAGTCCAACAATCTGATGAAAGCATATCAACATGAACCCAAAGACTATTATTCAACAAATCTGCCATTATTTCTCTACAATAACTTGCCTACCTCATAGTTTTCCTTCTTCTTTGACTAGTGCCACAATTCATAGACTAACTGCATGGACATTTCTTGAGAATTTGTTTAATGTGTCGTTTATATTCTCTTAATTTAATCATTGTTAAATAATTTATCACATTATATGACACCCTATACGAATTCTGAGGTGCTTTAACACCAGAAGACTTTGTTCTGAACATGTGGGCTATCCAGAATCTGCATTAAAAACACTTTGCTCACCTGCTCCCTTAAAGAGTAGAAGGCTATGGTCTCATCTAAATGGTCTATTTGGTAAAATGGTCAGACAGGTACTGTGCCTTCCTTATGACTTTACAGCAAAGAAGCAATAGGCCTCGTCTACAGTTACATCAAATGAGTGACCTCGTCAATGACCAACAAATGGTAGGCCTACGCATTGCACGAGCACATACTGTAGCCTACTCCACAAAAACAAAAATCTTTAATGGATGAATGATTCACCATGAGCCAATAAGGTAGGCTCGATTTAACCTAGTCTACATATCGCCTAGATAGCCTATTCGTGCTCATTATGTCATAAACTATTTTCTTTCACCTTCAACATTTAGGCTAGTATTTTTGGAAAAAGTGGGCCATTAGGGGTTTTGATTCAGACGAGATAATATAGGCTAATTTCCATATTTGCCCGTGCAAACACCTGACCCTCGTCTTGGCTAGAATGCTGACCCTAGAATACATGATCAACACCGTCCACCCCAGACACTGATGTGAGTAACAGGTGCGGAGGCGTCAGCCGCTGACCCGTTGTTTACGCGAAATGCGGAGAGCCTTGGGGACATATTGAACAAGAGTAGGCTAATTTGAGGGCGAAATTGAAATTGTGCGTCTAATGTTACATGAAAAAACATGACTAAGGAAGTCGGAGTTATGTTTAACACATGGAAACAATGCGAAACTGATCCAAACAAATAGCAAAATACCATTAACACATTAACACATTTGTCCGTGGATTAACGGTCATACAAAAACACAGGTGTATTTCAACACGCGGCTAAGATTAATGTCAACAGGATTCGACATAGCGTGCATGCACACAGTTGGCATACCTTTTCTTTGGCAGCTACTGTCTGCAGGAGGGGAGCGAAAGGCTGACCGCTACAAAGTTTCCTACCCTGTCCGACACCGTCATAACAGTAGTAAGCTACAGCACCCCCGAGCGCAAAACATAATCCTGTTTCAAGTATCCCTGTTTTCGTCTTTCTACAGCGTTGAAACACGTGGGAAATATTAGTCGCACAGTTCTTTAGTAAAGGACTGAGTCTACGCCAAGTTGCCATCGCAGCAGTAAGGACGGTTATTTATTCCCACAGCTCGCGAGACGTAGCCTACACTTCAGGTCAGTTTCAAACTACCACACGAGCGGGAATAAAATGCTGGCTGCACTGACAGCCAGTGGACAGTCAGTAGTGTAGTCAACCTCTTCCTAAAAAGTATAAATAGCTTATCCCTTAGCACACTTAATGTGACCGTTTGCTTGTGTAATGGCCCCATGATTACCAAAGAGAATCTCTCTCTCTCTCTCTCTCTCTCTCTCTCTCTCTCTTCTGGGGGAAATCTTACACAGGAAAGGTTTAAATTTAAAGGACCGCCCACAGTAAGGCATTGCTTGCATTATGCACCTGCCTCACGTTTCAAGCACTTGGTGTGCGAGGCATTCACAGCGATTATTCTGCCGCGCTGGTAACTGCATGATTGTGCTCTGAGGCGACTGAGGATATATCCAGCATTGCGCACAGCGTGGAGCGGCGTGTGTGTTTCTACTTTACAAAGTTATACAAAGTATTAAATATTGGGAATAATTTCTAGCAACAAGAATACACTTATAACGAAAGGATTAAGGAGCGCAGACAAGCCAACTACAAGCATGCATTTGCTAAATAAAATGACGTTTTGGAGCAGCGCAAAGTAAAAGCTTTTCTTCCGAACCTCTGTCATACAAATCATTTGTGAATGTCAGCTCTACGCATGGTACAACACACACAGTGCCAAGAACTGGACATCGCTGAAATCATGCTGTAAACTTGCACAGGACATTCTCTGTTGTTCTGCGCCAAACTTCACCTGATGTTGCTGCGTAGGTTGTTTGTGATGGCAACTATAGGAGAAGTCGGGGCACTTTTGCAAACAATAGATGCTTTTGGCCATGTTGGGTCACACTTTCATGTAACATCTATTGGAGACAGCATCGGTCCTTTGACCGAGCATTCCATGCCCGCGGAGAGACTGTCGCGCAGCACCTCGGCGGATTTAACACATTTTAAGGGAATTCATCGTAGACGACAGTTGTACTGCAGAACTGGATTTAATCTTGAAATTCTCCCAGATGGCACCGTACAGGGCACAAGAAAAGATCACAGTCGATTTGGTAAAGGCCTTATATTAGTTGTTTGATGTTTTCATTTTATTGTATGCCCTGTACTCTATGCACCTTGATGGACTTGGTTATCATGCCTACAGGAACAGTCATCATGG
Organism: Sardinella longiceps; assembly: GCA_027497455.2. Taxonomy (NCBI): domain Eukaryota; kingdom Metazoa; phylum Chordata; class Actinopteri; order Clupeiformes; family Clupeidae; genus Sardinella; species Sardinella longiceps. The sequence continues at coordinate 2,823,712 of JAODXP020000030.1, forward strand.
GTCCAGTTTAGTTTCAGATTAGTTTCAGTTTCAGATATCCTGAGATACATTCATATTCATATTTAATCATATTAATACTTGTACAGAATCAAATCATTTCTTTTGTGCTGAGATTTTGGCTAAGGTTGTCTATAAATTGTGGCTAAAGAACTTGCTTGTTTTGTTTTCCAGGTATTTTGGAATTCATCAGCCTTGCAGTTGGACTAATAAGCATCAAAGGAGTTAACAGTGGACTCTATCTTGGGATGAATAACAAAGGAGAACTTTATGGTTCTGTAAGTATCCTACTGGTATATTTAGTAGCCTATATATAAAATAAATAGTTAGAGCATTGTTTGAGATATTGTTCAATAACTATGCACTGTATATGCATTTTTTATGTGTACTGGTCCTGTGATTTTGCCCCTCTAACATTTTTTATATTATTATTTCGTAGGAGAAGCTCACGAAGGAGTGTATTTTCAAGGAAGCCTTTGAGGAGAACTGGTACAATACATATGCCTCTAATGAGTACAGGCACAATGGAGAGAAGGGAGCAGCCTACTTTGTGGCACTGAACAAGGATGGGACACCACGAGACGGGACAAAGTCTAGACGGCACCAAAAGTTCACACACTTTCTGCCCAGGTCAGTGGACCCTAAGAAAGTGGCAGGACTCAACAAGGACACTGTTGGACAAAGCTGAGAGTGCAACCACTGAGATGCAGCATCAGTCTTGGCCCCATTTCATCTTCGGAGACAAGGGCTTGAAGTGAAAGCCTCTGGCACAAAAGTGGGCAAGACAGCTAACATGAAAGAAAAATGGCCGGTGGCCTCCCGCTGGAATGCACCGGACCGCTCTCTGGGGTTACCTGTCTGAGGCTCTCAGCTTGCACGCTGGAAGCCCACTCCGGCCTTGTATAAAAAGCCCCACTAGACCCCTGTGCTCTCTGAGGAGAGTGGGGCCACACAACAGGCTCAAGGAGTGCAATGGGATTCTGACTGTGATCTGCAGAGAAGAACTCTCCAGTGACAGGCATCCCATTAGCATGGCTTCCTCGAACAGAGTAGAAATGCCAGCTTGGAGACAGTATGTCCTACATTACAAACAGACTGATTGCCACAGTGTATTGCTGAAGAGTCATTGTGTAGTGGACTGTGAAGGTATCCTGCTTCTTGAAGACATTGATGTAAAGTATAGAGGCTGGATTGTCAATTGTCATGTCAGTGTGTTTTATTTATGCTTTTTTCAGTACATGTATTTATTTGAAATATTTATTTATTGAAGAATATATATTTTTACACATAACTTCACAGTTAGACCAAACAATTAGGAATTGTATCAAACTACTGTCTCAAACCATTCTTTTCATCTGACCAAAGAAAATATTTTGCTCATGGTCTTATAATACTGTATTGTTTAGAGTAAGTCACATTGTGATTTTCTTTGATTGATCTGAATAATATCTCTTGCTGCTATGATTTCCACCATTTGTCTTGCTGGCGCTCCAAAAATGTCATTCAACACAGTGCATATTCTATGGGGCAATTAAACATATTTGAAAGGGATTTGTCTTCTCATGCAAACTGTCTGTCACCACATTCCATAGTGCTTTTACAATAGAACTCTGCGACAACTCCACACCACCCAAACAACTTTGAATAGAATGAGTAGCTACTGGAAACCAATTCCTGTCATGATGATCTGAAAGACTGTTTAAAAGTCAAAATTTATGCCTTTCCTAATTGTAAATAGTTTTAGTATTTTATTATGATGCCTACCTGACCCATGCCACATGCTAACAGACATGTGCAATTTCTCTTAGCTCACCAATAACTTTCTCTTCTTCTTCTTCTTCTTCTTCTTCTTCTTCTTCTTCCTCTCTCTCTCTCTCTCTCTCTCTCTCTCTCTCTCTCTCTCTCTCTCTCTCTCTAAAACCAGCATCTCATGAAAAAATGACACTCATAACACCAGCCTAAAAGAGACAATTCTCAAATGTCTTTTTGAAAAATGTCATTGAGAAATTGTAGAAAAATGTCTTCAAGCCAAAAGTGAGCCGCTTTTTATGGTTTTGTTTGTGTTTTGTTTATTTGGCAAGCACCCAAATTGGGCCAATGTTTTCTTTTTTTCATAAAGGCAGTTATGACAGAGCAAAGTGTCTGGTGAATATCGTCTTCAAAGCCTTCCCCGAGGGGCCTTCTCGTGTAACACTGCTGCAATGACACGATCAGGGCAAAATAAAAACTGACCTTTAGTGAAGACTAGTGACTTGGCACTCCTGTAAAAAGTGGGGTCAAAGCGATAAGGATTAAGTAATCTTTGTTGACAGTTTCAGAATTATGCTCTGAATAAATACTGACCCTACTATTGTCCGATTAAACTAAAGGTGACCAAGGCTCTTCTGAAGGCACTTAACCTTTGAATTCTGGGTCTTTTATGACCCCAAAGACCTCGACTGAGTTGACAGATGAGAGGAACGCTCCTTCAGGTCGCATCCATGCCACTTTCAACAGATTCTTGTGGACATGAGCTGCCTGAGGACTCTTTGTGTTTGTGAAGTGGCTATGCAGTCCATGCTGCAGTCCTTTCCCCTAATACTGGGCCTTTGAGAGCTGCAGTCCTTGCCTCTAATATTGGTCCTTTGAGTCTTTTTGAGATGGAAGGGGGGGTAGAGCTTAAAGTACCTGCATTGTCACCTCAAACAGATAAAGAGTTGGGAAGAGGTAATGCGGGATTTGAATACCCTCATCTGTAGTTTTTTTTTTTTCAGGAAATGTTACGCTAGATGAGCAAGCTCCAGCAACAAATGTATCCTTAAACAGTTACATCAATGGATGAAAGAAAAGCTGTTGATTGTTGACATGCGAATGCAATGGGCTGTGATCTAGGCATCTCTGTGATGATGGGCCAGGGCTTTTTTTCCCCTTGACAGTGGGACTTACCTGCTGCCAAACCCTCTCTCTCCATACGACAGAGAGGGGCTTTCCTATCCCACATATGAGCCCCTTCAAACGGCCAGTGTTAGCTTCACTGGGCTTGGGCACAGAGACCACAAGGAGCTCTTGCTTCCTCTATGAAATAAACATGCCTCATAAAGACCCTTTTCATGTGCGCTACAGTACGCATGAAGGAATATTAGCCTCCTCTTACACACAGACAATTCACACCCCAAAACAGACTTTCCTAAAACAATTATGTGGCTTTTACATAAATGTAGGATTTCATACGTCATGGTGGTATTAATAATTATCAGCTCCCTGTTTCAAAATGCCTGAATGAGTTTTACTGTTATTTTGACCTCATGTCAAGTTTCAGTTTTTGGTTTTCACCTGTGACTTTTCAAACTTCTTGCACCTGTGTAACATGATGTCTTTAGAGTTCCCAGGAAGAGGTCAAACTGATTCAGTTAACACCCCCCCCCCCCCCCACACACACACACACACACACACACACAACACAGAAAATATGGTTGAAAACACATTTAAAAAATGTTGTCTAAAGAGGCCCAGTTTGGTTGAAAAGTAAAGGTGAAAACGTCTTTTTCATGTCGTTGAAAATACACCTGGTTGGAAACACATTTCTTCCTGGTCTTATTACAACTTTATTAAAAACTTAATTTTATTACTTATTTTATTTATTCATAGCTAATTGTGTTTATCCTATAGAATACGACTAAATAAGACAAATAACACCAAAATACTGTTTAAACATCCCATCAGACCACGAATCTAAGACCAACCTTCACATGTGTTCATCATACACAGAGCCTCTGCTGTTTTGAAGGTCATGTTTTAGACACAACTGGAAATCCCATATTGTGATACCTGATGCCCAGAAGTACTCTTGGCATTTCTTTGACATGACTTGATATTTTTGGTCCTGTCTGATCTGAAACAGATGCCTTTGTCTTGCAGGTGGTCTTGAGCACTTTGCAGCCAGCATTCACATCCCTCTTGCATGCCCACTCACAGGTCTGTCCCCTGCACCTAATGGATACACCCTTATTTTCATCACCCCCTCAGACCTGGCCTCTCATAGAAACCCTATCTATCGCACAGTCAGGAGGGCTTATTGTCTGAGGGAGAGAGAGAGAGAGAGAGAGAGAGAGAGAGAGAGAGAGAGAGAGAGAGAGAGAGAGAGAGAGAGAGTAAGAGAGAGACAGAGAGGTATAAACCCGTGGACAGGTGTCGAAGTTTGTGATCTGCCACGTCTGTTTTGCCATGCCGTCAGACAGCACAGGTGTTCCTCTGGCACTGATCCGGCTGCCTTCACCTTCATGTGCAGACTGCTGGGGATGAGGGGACTAACTAACTAATGCTCCCTCCCTCTCATGAGAGGCTAGGGATCTGGGTGTCTGTTGTCTAGCCCAATTACACAAGGCCATCATTTAGATCTTTCATTGGTGGACGGCTGAGAGCTGTGGTCAAGGTGGAGAGTCCCCTGCTGCTCTAAATCCTCAGTCACTTCTAAAAGGAGGCGTGTGTGTATGTGTGTGTGTGTGTGTGTGTGTGTGTGTGTGTGTGTGTGTGTGTGTGTGTGTGTGTGTGTGTGTGTGTGTGTGTGTGTGTGTGTGTGTTTGCACAAGGGTGGTGTCTTGATGCCCCCAGTGCAACTGTGTGTTTAAAGCTCTCTGGCCCTCTTCTTGTAAATACAGAAAATTACTATCCTCCCTGCTGGATAACGCCATGTAATATTATTGAGCTCTCTGACACTGAGAATTATAATCATAAAAGTCTGGAGTTTTTGATATCGACAAGATTTAAGAATATCCTCAGTGTGAACTAGTGCCTTGTCAGCATACAGCTGTAAAGATTCCAGGGTGTGAAAAGACACCCCAGCAGACCAGAAATAAAAACACTGGAGTGTCAGAAGTCGTGCCTTTGTAATGCCTCTCCAAACCAGAAAAGTGGTATCCTTTTCTTTTGATTGTTTATATTGAATTATAGCACAACAATCTAATCAAGAATTAAGTAATGTGTTACAGGTATGGAATTCATTGTTTAAAGATGAGAAATGTTGTTTCTTGTTTAGTCACTGCCAAATCGCTCCTACAAAAATAACTTGTAACCATAAGTAACCGCAAGCTCCAAAATCATAAAAACTACACCTGACTAAAGCTGCAACAATACGGTAAATACCATCTTTGGATGAGAATGTTGGATCTTATTGAAGTGTGGTGACAAAAGAAAATCCTTTGGTAAAACAGATTCTTAAAACATCTTTGTGTCTTGTCTACAAACAACATGTCTGTACCTGTAATTGCCATAGTCCTATACAAAACATTGGATTTTCAGTGACTGATGATAAATCTGGATACTTTTCCTAACCCGATCACAAAACCAAGGATTGCTTTAAAATAATCTGCGCCTGCTTGTTTTAAAAACACATGAAGCTTAACCAGCTTTGTGTCTTGGTGTGAAACTTAGCAACTTAGAAATCATAGCTCTCTGCTTAGATATGTGTGCCCTCCAGCAGTGTGGCTGTGGTTCTGAACCCTATACCTCCACCACCACCACCCCCAGTCCTCTCCCTCCGTCCCCACAGTCCCCCACATCTGCTTGGGAACCCAGTCGGCCTCTCCGCTGCTCTCCTCTCTCGGCTCCCAGCTCCCAGCCCCGTCTCTCCCCAGCCCCATCTGTCCACATTACAAAGGCACAAATTAGTTCTTGACATTTGGGTGCCATAATTGCCCCTGAAAAGCATGAGGCATCAATTAAGCACTCAGTGGCCTGACAGGCTGCCCCTACAGGAGGTGACTGCCTCTCTGGGCCCAGTGTGCCGGACAATTCACCAGGGTGAACTGGGAGAGCCTTTCATCTACGGCGACTAATCATCAGTCATGGATATGAAACATTTCACAACAAAGAGACCTCCATATGATATGGACTAGCAAAAACATAAAATGACAAAGCCTGATTAGTCAAATCTGCCTCTTGCTAATTACTGTCATTCCCACAGTGATTTGGCAGTAATTACATTCTGTCTGTCTTTTATTTCTTTTATGATGCACTTCAATTTATAATTTATACCAGACTGACACCTCAGCTGAATCGAATGTGATTTCTACCTAAAGCATAATGTTCATGAGCAAATGTCAGTATTACCCTGGATGGACGTAGGCACTTTTTCAATCTCTATAATTTGGGATTAATAAGCTGTTACAAAAGTGAACTGTGGGGGTTAATGTGGTCTCTGAGAGCACTTTGTTTGGGTTCCATAGATCTCCTTGACTCCCTGCATTAGCATGGCTTGACAGTTGCTTTTCCCACAGGGTTTGTGTATCCCTGGGGTCACGGAGAAGGTCAATTGGTTAATTTCCATAGTTTCCACCTAAAACATTCTTGGGGCGCTTGGAAGTGATTCAATCAGCAGCAAAAACAAAGTATAACAGCACAGACTGAAAAAAAATCATTATGTGGTGTGCCATTCACATCCGGGGAAGAAGTCTGTCCCCTTTGTGGCTCTAATGTAATTACCAAAGAGAGGTCATCACAATAGACTCATTTAATTTCAGGGTTCAGACAACTCAAGTGATGACTGAATGATGACTGCAAAAATTTTGGTGAGGAAATTTTTTATTAAAAAACCTTGCTGCTGCTACAAAAAGTGCAGCTATCACATTTCTAAAAATGTATCAGTAATGAATGCTACAACATTGTTTTCAGCATTGCTGGTCAATACTGAAGTCAACAAAAATAAACATTTAAGGTCAAATGAACAAGCAGGGATGTTGTCTGACAAGGCAAGCAAAGCCTCAGCAACAAGTGAAGAGAAACCCTGAGCAAACTATGAGCAAATGCAGTTTTGACCAAATCATTAAAAACTTTCAAAAAGATCAAACACCAGAAAGTCATGGGCACACAGAGAGGCATCAATAAGCACAGTTGCATCATAAATACAAAATGCTCTCTCTCTCTCTCTCTCTCTCTCTCTCTCTCTCTCTCTCTCTCTCTCTCTCTCTCTCTCCCTACACCACTTTAGTTCAGTGGGTGAATTAGTAACAACCATTATGTTACTGAAATATTCAATGCAGAAAGGCATACTTGATCAAAGCACAACCAAACCACAAAACTAACACATGTACTCACAACCTAGAAACTTCTGTAAGTTTCTGCAGAAACGGGCAAAGTGGGGGTGCACCGAATGCTTGCCTGCTTGCGAGTGAAAGTGGAAATGTGCTTTGTTGCTCCCAAGTCAGGCGGAAAATTACGTCCCTATTTGTCATTGTGCACCAAGATGTGTGGGTCAATCAATGGATTCTTTCATGACAAGCTTACAGAGCTGAATGTTTTTCCACGGCCTCACCCCTTCACACCTGGTGCGACAGGTAAAATAACAAAACAAAGGAAGAGAAGGAGAAAAGAGGGTTTAGAGAGAGACAACCTGCGAGTCAGAGGAAAACTGATAGCTGGGAAGAAAAGCACTCACCATGTAACCTTGCACGTCCATTGCACACATACATGCGCTTGAACTTGGTGCACAATTTGCACACAGTGGCAGAGGCAATGGCCTGTTCTGGACATAACCCAACCCTCAGGCAAACTGATCATAAGCTTTGAACCAGATGCAACAGGACAATATATTCAAGAGAAGTAACTGTATTTTAGCACACTATTAGCATTACTCACCTATTTTACTATACTCATCCTTGACCATTTTTTAAACAATAACAATAACCATCATAATCATAATAATCATAATCATTCAATGTTTCCAAGAGTGTTTGTGTGCAGTCCGTACATTGTCCTCCACATTGTGTAGTTGTCTCCAGTCAGTGGTGGAGGGGTGCCAGGAGCTTAATCTGAACACTAATGATAGGCCTCAAAGTAAACGCTGATCTAGAGCTTAGGGCTGACAGTTGGTACCAAAGGCAGGAATTTCAAACAGTGTTTGGTTTACATTCAAGTAGGTCAACAGCAACACATTCATAACTTCTTTTCTTCTTCTTCTTCTTTTTTTTTCTTTACTTATCGTGCCCATGTGTGTCAGGGTGGCTGGCTACCTGGAATTTCTTCTTGCTTTGCCATCACATCAATTTTCATGACAGCTGACATGGCATTGCTAGATTTTTTATTGCAATTTTTATGGTTTATAAGAGTTAGAGATATGAGGGAGTAGAGTAGGCATGGAGTGGAAAATTGAAACTTTTTAGGGAGGAACTTTTCATCTTTCTAGAATAGCTTTCATAGCATTTCTCTGGAGATGAACCTAACCTGGCAGACACACTCCACTGGAGGGAAACATCATTTCCTCATTTATAAACAGACAAAGTATCCCTTTGTGTGTCTAAGTCAATTCTTGTCATCAACATCACAACACTATACAACAATTCAACATTTATTGTAGAACTGCAGTTGGAAGCATTCTGTAGCTATGCTTGATTGTCACTCACTAACAACGTGTTAATTACTTGGACATTAGAGATTTAATTAAGAGCCTCTGAGGTTGCCAGACTGGCTGTCCAGCTCACCTGTGCACCTCTAAGTAGTAGTAGTCTAAAGCATATGTCCTTAAGTACAGGGGTTTATCATGTGTAAACCCTAATATACTGCAGTCCAAAGTGATCCTGCTCAGGGTCATGGTGAAAAATGCTTCAGCGGCAGCCCACTCACTCATTGTTTTGGCTTCCACCGTGAGGGGAAATGTTTCCAGTGGCTTTGAAAGCGAGGGGATTGATGGGGTATGTTTGGCACAACCTTTGGTGATGAAGGCTGTTCATTTGGCTGACGTGTCATGCAGGGGAACAGTGGCTAAGATGACATTGGCACAGGGGCCTGGGGGGACGGCGTTATCAGTTAAGGCCATCGCTGCTTGAAAGCTTATATTCTCTGAGCGTGATGTGGTTCAGTAGCTCTGCAAACCTACAAGACTACCTACTGTTTTTTTCCCCATGCACTGATAGGAAAGGAGAAAAGAAATGAAAAGCCGAGTCCATTAGAGTAAGGCGGTGAAGTATAGAAAGGAGCTGGGCGCTGGAGATGAAGAGAAAAGAGCAGCAGTCTGTCCCCACTGGGCCTGAATCAATGCTCTTGTAATGGTACAAGTATTCCTCCAAAAGAGTTTCAGCTCTTTATTGATCACAATGCTTTTCACCTTCAGAAATTATTAAGAATTCTGAAAGGAAAAATGTAATTCCTTGTAAGATTAATGGCTGACTCTGAAATGATTAATGAGCCAAAGAAATAATGCACTCAACCACATCTGAGCATAGATCATTTGCCTTGATATCAAAACTAATTGGCATTGTCAATATCATGGTAAGTATAATAATGTTATGGATGATATCTTGGTAAGTCTGCATTAATAAAAGTAAGTGCCAGGTGAATTATTTCTTATGCATATACAGTATGCATTTTTAATTCTTTTTTTCAGTTCAGATAAGCTCTGGCTGTTGGGGTCTACCAGTTAATGTGGAAGTCTACATTTAAAGTAAAGTCTAGATGCAAGTCACACAGCAAGTTTTCACATGCATGGAATAAATTACTGTAGGTGTCACATTAAGAAGTTAATAGGACAAAATAACTTTCCTGTACTGTGTACTGTGTAATGTATGTGTAATGTGATTATGTTATATTTATATTTATATATATTAAAAATATAATTTTATAAAGACATTTGTTATGATGATGAATCATAGATCAGTGGTCCCCAAATGGTGGCCCGTGGGCCAGATCAGGTCCGCAAGAACCAAAATAGTGGCCCGCAGCACCATCTGGTTTATGATGTGCAGTGGTAAACATGTACCTATTGTCTTTGCATTCTGTTTGTGTGCCTATAGCAGTTTGCGAGACAAATTCACTGTCAGTATTTTGTGAGGTAAACTATGACTTCATAAAATAATTTAAACAACTTAGCAGATACCTTGTAGAAAGTAGTAGGCTAAAGGAAGACTGCCTTGTTATGGTCTTTGGTATTTTTTATAAGAATAAAAAAAGTCCGCTGCAACCAGGATTTAATGCTCCCACAATTTTTTGTCTGAAGAAGGGTGCATACCCGAAACGTTACGGTAAAATAAAAAATTGTGGGAGCATTAAATCCTGGTTGCAGCGGACTTTTTTTATTCTTATAGACTTATTTGATTGTCCTGCTCCCAGGGCAAGTTCGGATGTGCGGGCTTAACTACTTTTTTTCAACTTTGGTATTTTTTGCCGTCAACGTTACCTTCCAGGCAGCGCTGCCTTCAAGGCACTACTCCACTCAGTTTAGGGTTAGGATGAGGGTTGAGGGGGTTAGGGTTAGGAATAGGGTAAAGCTAGTGCCTTTTAGGCTGTGCTGCCTGGAAGGTGCCGTTGGGGGCAAAAAACACCATTGAGCTTGTGCTATCCAAGCCCCCTTTCAACACATAGTTTTTCGGTCTTTGCGGGTTTGGCCCTCGATTTGGCATGTTTGACAAAATTCGTCCCTTTAGGAAAAATAATTGGGGAATGCTGCCATAGATATTGAAAGATAACATTCATAATGTTCCTCCATAATGCTTTTCAACAATACACAGATATCAGCTATAACTCTGCATTGCCCACAGCATAAGAAAATATTATGAATCCTTTTCTATAAATTCTACATTCTCGTCAAGTGCATAGAACTGTACATAAAATTACATGCAATGTGTTATTTCACTGGGAATACATCAGAATTATACTATTTTCTTACAGAAGACTGAGTGAGTGGCTATATGTTCCAAACCAGACCTACAGTACATGCTCCTGTGACTCTTATGGCAACTTGCATGTCTGCATCTATCTGGGGGGAAAAAAAATCCAATCCTGAATGAGCTGAAGAGATTAAGGGTGGTGTGACTTACTGTGATGGCCAACATGTTCTTTTATGGGTGCCTCTGCCTGCACAAGTGTAAACAATAGCTGAGGAGTAGGAGACTTCAAACACATCTCGCCACTCAGCTACCTCCATAGTCATTTCAAGAACTTCAGAGGGAAGGAAATCCCCTGGGCTCGTAGAGTCCTCTCTGCTCTCTGAGTCATTGCAGAATGTCACCTACCATGACTTCTCTGGAGATATATGACAGGGAAATTGAGATTTTACTGTGAGTTTTCATTTGTCATTGGTGACAATAAAAGGCCCTGCATAGCCATTAGACCCACACACACACACACACACATTTGGAGAGTGCCCGATGCACCAATACTGTCTGCTTCCAGAATCAACCTTGGATTTCAAGAGAAGCCCTGGCTATTATAGCGAATATATGTGTGTTGAGATGGAAGACATCAAAAAGATTTGACATTATTTTTGTTCGCATGATGGATCAAAGGTACACAGATTTGTGCTATATGCCAGCGTCAGATTTAATTCTGTTTATTTTCCTTTCTAAGTAATCCGAAGGTTGAGGCAGCCTCAGGGCATTAGGCATCCTCTCCACACAGTAATGTGTGCTATGAAAATGAATTGAGCTCCAACTACCATCTCTCCTTGTATAGTCATGTGGACATACTGATCAGAAATTATTGACTCCTCAAATGTTTTTTTCACTGCACAAATATGAAAATATGAGAACAGCAACATATTTCCATACAAGGCAAAATAATAGGGGATCCTCCAGCTTGGTGTATATAAACCATGTATGATTTAGTCATGCTTATTTAATTACAGTCTGCTAGGTACTATTCTCCTACAGCAGTCTGCAGTAAATAGGCAGACATTCTCTGCTTTCTCTCACCTTATCAAACTGCACCAGTACAGAAGTTAATCCAAAGAGTACAAAGAGGGCCTTTATTTTGCCCAAGCCTCCATGCTCTCCGATATCAAAGGGAACCCAGGCTACCACAACAAGATGCTACTCAAGCTGATAAGATACAGGCTTTAGCTGACAGTGAGAAGAGCACGCTAAAGCGCAAGACAGGGACCAGGAGAAGGCGCAGGGACCAGGAGAAGGCGCAGTCAGGGCTTTTCATGAAAGAAGATGGCTAAAACATACTGCATTTATTTGTTTTCTAGTATACAGTTGAGGGAAGTTGAGTGGCATGTTTCATAGGAAATAGTGCACACAGACAAAGCCATGTGGCCAGGTCAATGAGCACTGGTTGGCCAAAGCACTTTGAACTGTAAGGCCTAAAACAGAAAGGTGCATGTCTAATGTCCAATTGCTGTCCAATTCCCATCCAAACAATTGAATTAAACACACTGATCAAGTCTAAACCTAGATCTCAAAGATGCTTCTGATGAAGTGGAGGCAACCAGAATTTAGTTTCTTTAAATGGATTTAGTGTCCATGTGTCCATGTGAATATGTCAGTTTATTATTTTTTTATTAAAGAAAAAAAGAAAGAAAAAAAAAACGTCTACAATTCGTTTGCTCTCATTATGAAGTGCTGAGTGTAGATTGAGGAGAAAAAAAGTTCAATGGCTCAAAGAGATGGCTGCAATGCAAAAAAGGGTGAAGCGCTGAAAGGGATCACTTTCAAAATGCATTGTACTGTAATGTACATACATATGCATACATACAGTACACCTATACTGTGAAACCCGGCTATGTGGTTGTCATTATGTTCAGGGACCTAGAAATATCCACACTCTCATCCTTTCCCAGATGAATAAAACTCACTCTGTAAAATTCTGTTACTATTGACAGAGGCCATCACAGCAAAGTGATAAATGCAAGGCTATGCTAACCTATGGTATGCTAACCAAGGCTATGCTATGCTCCCTGAAAATGTGATCCATGTCATTCCAACGGTCTCTTGAGTATAAACATTTTTGTGCTACTTAATTGTGCAGGTCACTTGTATTGGGTTTGTCATTTGAGTCCATCTGACGGCGGCTATAATTATCATGGAGATAATCGCCAGACTGCAGGGTCTGAGCCGCTCCCACAGACATATAGGCCTGGGGTGGCCGGCACTGCTAATAGATGGCTATTAGAATGACATACCCCCCTCCTGAATAGAGATCACAAATCAAAAGCCATTAGGATGGTTATGTTACAGTTAATCTTTTAAAGCCTTACCCTATACATATAGGCAAAGTGCTGATAAAATGATGGATCAAAGACAGTTTGCAGGTAAAGTAAGGAATGTAGAAATCGGTATCACCTCAAAATCACAAATCATAATCAGTTTCAAAGTTCATGCAAAGATGGTACAGCAAGCCCTTAACATTGGCATCAATCCAACATGTTAGCTACATATACACTATTTAGAATAGAACCAAGTTGTCTCATTCAAACAACGCAAAGCTGTGTGTCTTCTTTTCCGACCAACTTCCAGCATATTTGTCTCACCTGTTGGATGCTTTTCTATAACAGGCAAGGCATCATTGGAGTGTTGCAGAGGTTGGGACTGGAGAGTGAATAAGTGAGTAAGTGAGTGAGTGAGTGAGTGAGGCAGATTGGGGAACAGTGATATCCCACACTCCCCATGCAGGTGCTTGTTTTATTGCATCCACTCCAATCTGACAGCCACGTCAACACTTCTGTCAGCCACTGGGTTGTCCCACCGCTGTCGCCCGCAATCAACTTTTCTCATAAAGACCACGGACAGAGGAGTCCTTATTTGGAAAAAGAAGAAAGAAATGTATTCATATTTCTAAAATTGGATTCAAAGTGAGATTATCACTATCGAGGAGTCACACCAAAGGTTTGGCACTCCCAAGGCTGCTTTGACATTTTGGCAGCCTGAGTTTGCTTAAGCTGACAGATTTCTGGATGCAAGCGATGTCAGAAAGAGACATTGCTCTCTCCCACAAAACATTGCATTCCAGACTCTGGCACACAAGACATAGGCCCATTGCTTCAATTTTCTTAATTGCAGAGTCCATTTTACACAGTGCAAACTCACAACACTGTATGCACTTGAGAGGATGATTTTTCTTACGTACCATATAAATAGATTACAGAGACTAAAACATAGTTATGTTTATTAAAAGTAATGATATTAAACTCCATACAAAGACATGAGTCAGAGATCAAACAATTAACACCCCAAGTATTTCCAGACACTTGAAGACTGCAGGGGTAACAAGAGCTGCGGTTGCCCTTCAAATGTTAACTGTCTGAACAGATCAAAGTAGATTTCAGTGCACATTAGTTCCTTAGCGGAGTTCTCTCAGGCCAATGGAGACGCTTAGGCATTCATTCCCAGTGTCAGAGGGGAACAAAAGCATTAGTCAGAGTCGACAGAGGCGTGAGAGCTCCAAGATGCACTTCACCTAAGGTGACCAATCACAACACACTCAACAAAATCTGCCGCCCCCGGGCACTGAAAGCAGTGGTTTATGTTGTCACTTTTTAAACGCTTTAGCGACGCACATTTCCCTCTCCGTCTGTTGCTGTTTACATTCTGAAGAGAGGAGCTTCTTTCTTGACGGGAGGAAAATTCTTCTAGTTCCTCAAACTGGTTCCTAGAGCTCAATAGGCTTTGCTTGTTGGAAACAAATGGACTGTCCTTCAAATAAACATCCAAAGTGCAAACAGAATACTACAACTTAGGCTACACATTTCTTGTAGCATCTTTCTGACATTTGCAGCACTGCTAAAAGAGACCAAGCCAAGTGGAAAAAGCACACAGGTAAATGTCAACCTGGAAAAGGCTCTGTCAACAGGTAGCAACCATGCCTTAGTAAGGAGTGCATATTGTGTTCCATTATCCTCCATGGTTTGTGCACCTGAGAACGGAACAACAATGTCTAACTTACAAGCTGAACAAAAGCTTCCTTCATTGGGGCACCCTTGAGGGAGATGACAGCTCCAATATTGGCCTCTGCACGGATAGGTAGCATGCAAGGTTAGAGGAAATAGCCTTTTCAGTCTGACATTGATGTCCACTGCTATCTTAGGCCTGATAACATAAGATTAGCCTACTTCTGTAAGGGGAGATAGAGATGTATAAAAGGGGTAACGTTAGAAGGTATTAGCACTGCACTGTTGTGCCGTTGGGATGCCTCGGGGAAGGCCTACAGCCTCGTGCTCAAGCTTTTATCAAGCAAAATGGAGCACACACACATTCATGAATTATCAGGCGCATTATCGTTGTCAGATCTGTCTGAACACACACACACACACACACACACACACACACACACACACACACACACACACACACATAAACCCTTAAAGCGTTTTACAGAAAGCCTCCAGGGCGTCTTGTATGCATGTTTTATAGAATTCATAATGCGACTGACTTTCAAGAAAGGCTGGGACAGATTTGAACAAGGTGTCAGAAGCTGCTGGTATTGCAGACATGCTGTAGTGCACTTGTGCGTCAAATCCTCATGTTTGCTGGATTTTGCAACTGATTACCTTTGCCTTTTTTTTTTGCTGATTTGATTCTGTCCTCACCGTAACTACGAGCTCTGCACTCAGAAACACCATATGCCGTAGGTGGAAAAAAAGGGAAAAACACACAAAAGCTGATGACAAGGGCCTTTCATGTTGCTTATCGGGATGGGCGATCAGGATGGGGAAGATGTAGATTGGCCAGACAAAGTGCCACCAGGCCCCCTTGCTCTGTGAAGAGTTTCATCTGTTTGAAGAGATGGGCCCATATCACTTGTCCCTCTGTCTGTGTGGAGGCCACTGCTAGGTGGTCCACTCATCAAAACCAGAAGAACACATGACCATGCTTGTCTTTATTGGAGGTGGAGGAGTGTGTGTGTGTGTGTGTGTGTGTGTGTGTGTGTGTGTGTGTGTGTGTGTAGAGAGAGAAGGGACAAAAAAAAGAGAATAGCGAAAGGTTGAAGAGTGTGTCTATCACCCCTGCTCTGTCACGCAACGTTTGAACAGACAGGCTTCTCTCTGGTCTCATTGATAACTTACGCAATGGCAGAGCTCACTTTTTAACGCGTTTTTAAAACACACTGAAGTGAAGAGTGTGTTCAGGTGTAGTATTTCAACTGAAAGAGAATTTCCCCCTGTCAACTTGAAATTTCCTCTGCAGACATGACATGTGAATAATGCCTCAGATTAAAGTTTCCCGGCCCCACGTTTCAGCCAATCCAGTGGTGTCTGTATCATATTGTAAACATAGACTTCCAATGTCAAAACAGCCATTATTCCAGCTGACATATAAGCGCATGGAAAAAGGGATTCTTTTTTTTCCTCCATTTTCTTCTCTATGTGATATTGCAACATCAAAGGGAAGAGGATCACATAGACAGCTGGCTTATAGTTTTTTTCAAAGGGAGAGACGCAGGCTGCACATGCCCACCCAATTGCCAGCCACTCACTCAAACCAACCCCCCTCTCCGACACACACACACACACACACACACACACACACACACACACACACACACACACACACACACCCTCATGAGCCACATCCAGCCCCCTCCCAACACAGCGATATCAAAAACCCCGCGTCATGATGATGAATCTAAAGCGTGTGGACTAGAGGAACTGGAGTCTGTAAACAGCATCCAGCAGTGATGTCTGTGGTCCACCCACCACCAGAGCTGTGGAGTGGCTTAAAGTATTACCCCCTACACTGAGGTTCCCACAGGGCACCACTCCATCTCAACGCCCCCACTCCTCCTCCTCCAGCCCAGCCCAGCCCTGCCCAGCCCTACCCAGCCTCAGCCGTCCTGCACACCGGGCTGTGCACAGTCATCCTGCATGTGCCATTGATCTCTCCCCCTGGCTCTTTCAAGAGATGTGTATCATAAACACCACAAGCTAGATGAAGGGGAAGGAAGGCTACCTGCCGGTGGGGGTTCTCTGAGCCGAGCTGGGCTGAGCACTCCCTGGGCCTTTCAAGGGTGAAGAAGAGACGGGAAGAAAAAAGCTTTTAGAGAGAGAGAGAGTGTGTGTGTGTGTGTGTGTGTGAGTGAGAGAGAGAGAGAGTGTGTGTGTGTGTGTGTGTGTGTGTGTGTGTGTGTGTGTGTGTGTGTGCGTGCACGTGTGTTTTAAGTCCTCTATCTTGATGTGCACCCTTGCCTGGGGGTGCTGTTTCAAGTTCGAATGGAAGACCCTCTTTTTAACCTCCCCAAATCCCCACAACAATGGAGGTGGCTCAGGAGAAATCAGTCAAATGGCACACGCAGGCGGGCCCAAACGCAGAGGAGAGGAGGGGATGAGGCCTTGATGTATGACTCAAGCAAAAATCTCTTCCCCAAAGGACAGGTGTTCTGCAGCTGCTGCTAGCTTTGTAGTCAAGTAATCGAGTTACAATCAATTAGGCTTATTGATATCATCTGTTTGCAGTAGCATAGCCTGAGTTTAGATTGATATTTTCTGCTCAATATTTGGTGACATTAACAATGCGGTGCAATGTGGCGGTAAAATCCCATTTGTTGGGTTATCTGTGGGATTACACACACTATCCTATCCTTGCAGATGCAAGCAAAGAGCCTCTAGAAGATGTGTGATTAAAACACAATGACTGTTGCTCAGACTGGGCCAGCTGCCAGTCTGACTTTTTTTTTGTTTTTTTTCCTTCTTCGTTTGCACTGGCGCTGGTCTTGAGCCTGTGCTTGCATGGATTCCATCGCTGGCACTCGCTTGGGAAACCCCTATTCCAAGCCAACGAGCGTTTGCTGAAAAGTATACACCGCGGCGCGCACACAGCTGGGACAGTGTCTCTCAGGTAGCGACTTGCTCATTTATTTATTGTATCCATTTTTCCATTTCTCGCACTGCCAGCGGCTTCATCATGCGTGCCCCTGTGTGTTTTCAGCTTCGAGATTCTTTGGGAGAAGTTTCAGATGAATCAACCTCGTTGGGCCTCGTTAGTGTACTGCTGCTGCTGCTGCATGCTTTCATGCCACTGTAAATATGACAACGATTATTATTTCCATTCAAAGAAACTTTCAAAGAATTAGAAACTATTCCACATTGTAGCTCAACCACAGAACTACTGGCTGCTGGCTCACATACATCAAAATTCAGGTTCAATTAAATGAGACGTTTCTTGGGTATTTTTAGCCGAGCTCAGAACTATTTTTATCAGCAGCAAGTCAGGCTCGTTGATGACCTTTGACTTGTTAAGTTCTTCCTGATTTTCTTTTTTCTTTTTTTCTTCTCTCTTTCACACAGCAGCAAAGCTTTCCCACCCAACCACCCCCCCACCCTCACCCTCCCTCCCACCCAGAGGGGCCTGAAGTGCATCCTGGGGATTACAAGCACTCAGGAGAGAGAGTAAGTCGTAACCCAGCGCTGTGCTCCAGGCTAACTGGGGCACAGGCCACCCAGGGGAGGGGGAGGCGGGGAGGTCAGTCATCGGGGCCACTCAAACCCTGCTCCCAGACTCCAGGTAGTAGGGACTCCCTAAGCATGGACAACAAACCTTTGATGACTCACAGAACTTTTGAACACACCAATCTACATACATTAGTTCAACTGAGACCCCCCTTTAAAAAAAAAAAAAAAAAAATCAGCTTCCTGCCTTTGTGGTGATGGACAGAGCACAATTATGCTGTCAATACCCTCTTACACTTGAATTATTTCATGGGAGAACACAAAACTGCTAAAATGCACTCTTTCGTCAAAATTCGTCTTTCATTATATTGATATATTTAGCAGCTATTTGGGAAAGCTGAATGAGCGCTTGAAAGCAACAATGTTGGTGTGGTATCACTATAGAAATCAGAGTCACAAAGAACAATAACTCATTGCTATTGGTATTGTTGAGGCGCTTTTGTTTTGACTGGCCTGGACCAGGGACGGATATGTATATTTAATGGAAAGATTTGTAGATTGGCCGGTCCTAAAACTTCGAACAGTGCGATTGTTGCTCTCATAATGGCCGTTATTATTGTCAACACTGTGCCTGATTGTTCTTTGATCCTAACATTTTGAGCACTCCCTCAGACTCCCTTAGACTGCACCAGAATGGGCCGTGCGTGGGCAAAACAACTCAAAGAACCTAAAAGCTCGACTGTTATTGACAGAAGGAGTGGATTCACAAAAGCAGTTCTGTCCATATATGTCCGACTCTCCACTTATAAATGGTGATGCCACACAGAAGTGCTTTAAGAAACATGTTTATAATATGTTTTGACATTTTTAAGGAAAATCTCAAAGCCAAAACAACTGAAAACTTTTTTTATGCACAGTATGTCATTGAATCATACAACAGTGCCCATACACACACTACCATGCTGCAGCAGACACAGCAGAGCACACACACACACACACACACACACATCATCTAATCCGCCCACAGTGGCTGGCCCGCCGGCTGGCCATGGTGGAGGAGGAGAAGGATGAGGAGGAGGGAGAGGAGGGTTGCTGTGAGCTGGCGCTCCAGTCTCTCCACACTGGGTGAAACTCTGCCCCAGGGTAGCCAGGCTGGTGCTGATGCGTCTGCAGTGGCCCGGCTCCCAGAGGCCTTTGCCACGTCCGTCACTGCTGGCTGCAGGGGCGCGTCCAGCCCGTCCCTCTGTCAACGCCACCCTCTGCCACGGGCCCAGATGAAACGTGGCCGCCGGTGCGGCCAGGAAAAGTGGCTCGCCAGGCTCTCAGGACTTATGTCAAAAATGTTTCAGTCTGTGGGGTAATTTGCTCCAGTCAGGCCTCCGTAGGCCAGGCACTTCAAAGCCCCTAGTGGAGGAGACACAGACAAATGAAAGAGAGGAAGAACGGTAGTTAGCCGCACCAGTGACAGATCTGCATTCTTCCAGACTGACATGTCATGGCTGAGGTGTCCTCTCTCTCCCTCTGTCTCATAGAGCCAGCCATCTCTAGGAGCTCTCCATAGCTCCAGTGTACTACAGACCAGCTCTTATAGCTAGTATAGTACAGACCAGCTCTCATGGCTTGTTCACTAGACCAGCTCTCCATGGCTAGTGTTCTACAGACCAGCTCTCAGAGCTAGTGTACTACAGACAAGTTCTCCATACTTAATGTACTATAGAGCATCTCTCCATACGTAGTGTACTACAGACCAGCTCAGACTGAATAACCTCTCTCTCTCTCTCTCTCTCTCTCTCTCTCTCTCTCTGTGTGTGTGTGTGTGTGTGTGTGTGTGTGTGTGTGTGTGTGTGTGTGTGTGTGTGTGTGAGTGTGTGTGTGCATGCGTGCGTGTGTGTGTGTGTGTGTGTGTGTAGATAGTAAAGTTTCTTGGAGTTCTGTGTGCCTGGGGAAGCACATCACTACACACTACACCTTACAATTCCTTCTTTGAAGATGAATTTCTGCTTGTCCTGGGGCAATAACAGAGACAGTGACAAAACATTGACCTGGTTGCAATTGTTTAGGGTTCATTCTCAATTATTCTGACATACACCCAGATGTTAAGTTTTGGCAACAGATGATAGGCGCCCTGTCAGATAGATAATCCCTCAACATTGCTCTAAAGCACATAGAAACACAGGGAAGAATTCAAACAGGAAAATGGGTGGTGGTGGTGATGATGGTAAGGCAATGGCATTTCTCTCCGATGTGATTCTCTGACGTGACTCTTAAATCAAGGACTGAGCTTCAGTACACAGTCCTCAGATAGACACAAGGAAGCTGAAGTCATTCGTGTGGACGAATCTCTTGCCGTTTTATGTCAAGGAATCAATACCCACTTCAGTTCAGTCAAACTTTGTGTCCGGGTTGGAAATCTTTTTTCACCAGCGCACCTTGGCACAGCAATCAGGTGCCATTGTCCGTCATCGTTGGTGTTGACAGTGGCCTCTGTGAAATTCCTCTCTGATTGTGCGAGGTGTAACAGCCAAGGGCAAAGGATTATTTTTATACCAAACACTGCTTTATTTCACTGCTTCAAAGAGAGTTGTGGCAAAATCCCTGTGGAATGTCAGGGCTCATTTTTCCGAGTCTATGAGGTGTGTGTATATGTGTGTGTGTGTACACTACAGCGATGTGTGTATTGGTAATTATCTCACACCCTCATTGATCAGGTGAAACTTCCCCCTGTTTTCCGAGGCCATTGCTTGATTTGTGTCTGCGTGCGCCGCAGGAGCGTGCGTCTCCCAAACAAATCTGCAGATACATGTGTGTGCACGTGTGATGAGAGGGCTTGCTTGACACTCCACCCTGCCTCGACAAATTGCTTTTCAGGATGTGCCAACCCAAATGTACTTAGCGCCGAGCTCAATAAACCATGACAAAACCATGACAAAACCATGACATCTCCACAGCCCATCCTCCGCAATGTTTGCTTTGATTTGGCCTCCCTCCCTGTTTTGGGACAGGCCAGGAATGCATGGGGAGCGTTTGCTATTAGTAGGACTGATGATCACAGGGGTAACATGATCAGACCTAATCAGTAAATCCCCCTCTTCTCTTCTCTTCTCTTCCCCCGCTGTGTAAAAAAGGCTCAGGGACGATTACCCATTGTTGGGCCATATTTTTTGAGGTGACTTCTTGGGGGCCCTTTTCCATCTAATTATGAGCATTGGAACATGGCATTCCTCACCTACTCTTTAATTTGTCCTGCCGCACCGCCGTGATCACATGACTCCTTTTTTTTTTTCTTTTTGGAATGATCAAAACCTGAAGACAGACAGTGTGGAAAATGGTGGGACTGACCATGGTGTGGCCTAGCTGTCTTCCCCACAATGAACAATGGCCACCTCAGAGGCAATGGCACTAGTACAGACGGAGTCTCTCTCTCTCTCTCTCTCTCTCTCTCTCTCTCTCTCTCTCTCTCTCTCTCTCTCTCTCTCTGTGATGGGAAAAGATGATGGAGGGTGGAGGGGGTGGCGAAGGGTGGTGGTGGGGGTGGCAGAGAGAAAAACATTATCCCAGAGACATGTCCTGTCATGTCAGAAAGTCTGTTTTCTCCAGCCAAATCCCTTGGTGCCGTGCTCAGGAAATATTCAGGCCTTGTAATAGAGATGTGAGTGAGAGATAGGACAGGGTGTGCATTTATCTGAGGATGAGAGGAGAAAGACAGGGAGAGAGAGAAAGAGAGAGAGAGAGAGAGAGAGACAGAGAGAGAGAGAGAGAAAGAAAGAAAGAACACATTCACACACCAAAGAAACCAATGGTCCGTCATCTTGCCGCCGTGTGGAGATGGGCATGACTGGTGTCAGTGGAGGCAGAGAGGAACAGACACACGCCGCATGCAGTTCCTCACAGGGTAATCAGACACCGCCCCCTGCTGGCTGGATTTAGGAGTGGCAAAATGCAAGACCTTGCATGGCCAAACATGAGGCAACGAGAGGGCAATGTAGTCACAGACACAGTATCAAAATTGAATCAATCATTACTTGTCCCAATACACACGAAAATTTCATCCAAATCTGTGTAATACTTTTCGAGTTATTTTGTACACAGACAGGCAGACGCTGGCGAAACCTTGGCAGAGGTAAAAATGGTTTTATGTTCAGGTTGAGTGCAGACAGTGTAGGCTGTAGTAAGCATGTGTGCCATAGCATGGCTATATAGCATTTTTTCCCACTGTAGTCTATAATTAGTCTTTTTCATTTAGTGTCATATTTATTTACTTATTACATGTTTAGTGTAGCATGCCGAGAAATGCCTCTCCTTACATTGTAGGCTTCCAAGAGTCAATTATTGGATATAGAATTTTGCATTACATTTACATTTACTAACAGGCTATCCAAAGCGATTAACAAAACAGCGTTACCAATCAAGCTACAGTCCCCCATAGGCTATTCTTGGAACAGAACATTAATTATTTCTCACTTTTTAATAGCCATTCATTTATAACATTATATGTGCACATGTCAATCAAAACTCTCCATTACCCCCTCTATTGTCATAAAAAATGCAACTTGACATTATAGGATGACCAGAATCAAATGCAGTGATACCAGTGAGGTCGTTTTTGAAGATGTGTATGCCAGTCTTTGCAATTAGGCCCCCAATTACTGTCAAATCCAATTAAAATCCCCACTATGTCTCTGAAGCTACAGCAACGTCCTTCTAAGGCGACTACATAGGGGAAATCAAAGAGAAGAAATGCCACTAGGGAGAGAGAGAGAGAGAGAGAGAGAGAGAGAGAGAGAGAGAGAGAGAGAGAGAGAGTTGCAGTGGAGGAAGGGAGGGGGCAGGCTGTAGGGGAGTGCAAACTAAGTGTTGGGGAAGGAGGTGCTGAAGAACTGGGTTTGCAAAAGCTTTTTGAAGATGAACGATGATATATAGATATGTCTTGTCTTAAATAAGTATCCATACTTTTTGGGAATGTTGGCACTGTGCTGGTTGGTGTTGTTTGGTGATACAATTAGCACTGCCATTTCATATTATATCTCTTTCTGTTTCTGTGCCAGGAGTGCAGTGGCATGGAAAATAGAGCAACTGTTATTTATTTGGTGCCTGTCACCACTAGAGGGCGACCTGATATAATGAAACAAGGTATGCCGCAGAGCAAGCCACTTCAAAAAGGGGGCATGAAATTCTTGACAAAATGATAAAGCAAGTTACATTTTGGAAAGACGCATTTGGCTGTCTTTCTCTTTTCTTTTTTCTCTTTAATTATTAATTATTGTTTCATTTTTGTCTCATATGATCTCAGGAGCCTGTAATGAAGTCGATCTCAACCTTTTTTGAACAAAGACCCTCTTAGCTTCTCACGGCACCCCTTGCTTGTCATATGAGTTTGCAAGTTACAACACACATAAACACAGTAATTTAAATTTTTCTTTTCATGGACCAGTGGTCATGAACACATATTTATTTTTTTACACTTAAATCAGATTTCCTGTGTAATGTGTCAGTATGCTCAACCAATATAATAAAACTGATACTGACTCTGAATAATTTTAGTCATACACCCTGGGTCTTGACTGATATGTGTCCAAAGTTTACCAAGGCTCATCTAAAGGAAAACAGCAGCAAACTGTGGTTCATGGTCCTTGTTCAAACCATTCAGCACTGTCAACAGTACAACAGTAACGTCATGGCAAGCTAGAATAACATAAGTTGGACACAATTCACGAACAATAGAGATTTAATTGGACTTCCCAGTATCCTTCAAGATTATTATTACTAAAAGTTAATTTTGACAGCACCGGCCCAAAAATGGCCATCGGCCCACTGGGCATTGCCCTGTATGCCCTATGGCCAATCCATGCCTGGCACTGACAAAGACACAAGTTAGTCTTCGAATTTTGATTCAACTAAATTGATAAATACGAGTTATTTTCCTGTCCTTGAAATGGTATTGTTATAATCACTGTTTCCCAACTTCTGTATCTGTTAAAACATGGAGTGATCTCTGTGGGTTAATCTTCAAAAAGAAAACAACAATCAAAAGTAATATGAAATCCAGTCCTCTGACTTTGATACCATTCCTCAGTGTTGATTATGGATTGAAGAATTTCACTAATCGGGCCAACCCAGCTCTCAACATGTGTATAATTACCTTCATAGTATGCGGACCTTTGGTCTTTAACATTTCATTAGCCTACATATTGCTTTCATCTCACATCTGATTTTGAACACTGAGATCCTAAAGGGCAGACGTAACATTTTTGTTAAAAAAAAAAAACAATCAATTAAAAAATTTGTTATATATATCACCTGAAAGTTCTTGATAAGCTTTCAGTAGACAAAATTAGCCCATATAGAAGTCAATTGTTTATACATTAAGGGTTATAAAAACTAAAATCAAAGGTCTTAATTGCAAACATACAGCAATTAATTGCATTTTGACTAAAACATATATTTATTTCTATTGTGTTATCCATCTGTGACAATAAAATAATTGGCTTTAAATAGGTCAAATCAGTACAGAAAGTAAAAAAGTGTAGTCATATTTGTTTCGGCTCACCTGTTAAATTGGTGAAATATCACTTATGCTCGTTAGTTTCAATCTCAGCCCTCGATTTGTTGCCTTTGTTGAAAGTGGAAATGGTTTGGAACATACTAAGAAAATACAACCCATTTTGTTTTTTAAGTGTTTATTTTGGAAAAAAAAACATAAATATCTCAGAAAATATACTCATATATCTCTCTCTTTCTATTTACATGTATACACACAGAATACACAATCCATGGTGTTTGCGAAGAGATGAAGACACAAGAGTCCAGCACAGGGCAAGGACCCATCTGTTCAGACAAGTGTGCCAGTCCCAGCAGGAGACCTCCAGTGTCATTCCAGCAGACAATCAGAGCCATCACACAGTGATCAGCCTCCTGCAGCGCTGCTGCTGCTGCTGCTGCTGACTCACACCTATGCACGACCAACCACAATGCATAGAATGAAAGCAAATGTTACAACACATCTTAAGTCCTCCAGGTGAACATGTGTGTGTGTGTGTGTGTGTGTGTGTGTGTGTGTGTGTGTGTGTGTGTGTGTGTGTGTGTGTTTAATTCCCCGTCTTTCAGTCACTGGTGCAAAATGGTCAGTTCCATGGCCTCCATGTTGAGCTTGATGGATTTGGTACAGCATGTGTCCTGACAGATGATGGGGACTGGAAGGCCGAGATATGGCCTAAGGATGAAGAGGTTGTAGTCCGCAAGGAGGAAGAGGAGGGTGAGAGCTGATAGGTGTCAAGAGCATGTAGGGATGAAGAGTGTAAGAATGACGGCTCACAGGAGGCTGGGGGGAGGGGCCCAGGGGTGGAGTGGGAGGGGGGTGGGGACGTGCAGAATGGGGAGTGAGGAGGAGTCAGCTGCTCTGATACCGGAGGTGAGACTGGATAGCTGTTGGTTGATGCATCAACTGTGTGGAGCTGTTGTTCTCTTCCATGACCCTGTCCAGCAGAGGTGGTGAAGTGACCGTCCAGGGAGACTTTTAGCTTGTTGACCTGCGAGTTCCCCTCTGTTAAGTCAGTATTAGTCATGAAGCTGGATACGTTGGTTAGGCACTGGTGAAAACCTGCCGTGTAGATTGTGCCAAATGTGCCATGGGACGCTTGAAGTCTTGATATTTCAATGTCCATGTCTTCATCATGTGAATGTTGGCTCATAAACTCTGCGTGAGAAACAAGAAGATGTAATAGAAGATTAGGCCAATGGAACAAACAAATAAATGTCTGGTACAGTACAGTGAGATAAATGGGAAAAAATAAGCTTATTCGCCCATGTTTACACATTCCCTCTGTCCTTACCATTTCTTTTGCTGTGCTTTTCTGTATCCCTTCTCAGGTACTGAACAGCAAGGTCTAGGATCTCTGCTTTCTCCAGTTTGGGATTCTGTAAACGCTAATTTTGAGAGGGGTGGGGTGAATTTATAGCAACATTTCAATTAGAGTTGTAAAAGAGTATAGGAATACTATGAGATAGGAATACAATTGCAACTTGAAAGAAGGCTATCAAGGACTAGCTTTGGCTACTTACTGTGTCTTTAGTGCATGTCAGCAACAAAACTCTTAGCTCGTTCAAATTCTGATTTATCCGATCTCTTCTTTTTTTCTCAATCACTGGTTTCAGTACCTGAGAAGAAAGTAAATTGATTGACAATTACAACTATGATAATCACGCAGAGGCTATAATCTGGTTTTGAACGAAATAGTGGCAAAATTCGGTTTGCGCCCGGTTCAAATTCTTATTCCCGATTGTCATCGATCAATTTGGCCATACCCCGGTTACTGGAGTAAAGCTATATTGTTGGTATTCCGTTTAAAACTGGAGCAATCCACGCATGTTTTGTAACTGTGTTTAGTGAAGTTTACAGTTCTGGATTTCTTGGGAGGGAAAATCTACTGTGTCACAACTAGGCTATGCTGCGTAATACCAGCGCTATAAGCGGCTATAGATGGCAATTATTAATAATCAATTATAAAACGCCAATTATTTTCTTAATTCAATTAGATTTAAGCCACACAATATCTACTTAAGGTAAACAAAGATATAAACTATATGAATTCATCAATTACACTTACTCGCTTCAGGCACTTTGACTTAGGATCTGGGTTCTTCATTGCTTCTGCCAAAAGTCCCGAGACTTGAAGGAGGACAGTGGGGCCTTTGCGTGATGAGCAGGGTGAATGGACACCCTTTAACACACGAGACTAGCTTTTAGAGCGATGGGACGCATCTGATTGGATGAAAGGTGTAAATGACGTCGCTTTAAATTTGACCTGTCTTATGTGTTTCTGACCTCTGCAAAGGGCAGGCCTACAGTTGGAGTCTGGAGAGGGAGAAGTATAATTGAAGAGTAATCATAAAAGTGCGAATGTTTGTCTTTATTGTTCCACACAATGCTAAACCATATGCTATTCATATGATATAACATTGTGGTTATTGAATGGAAGATGGGCTACAGATATGGATGTGTAAACCATCTATTCATTGCACCATCCATTCAACAATAATACAGAGAACAGTGCGCCTGTGGCCAAAATCTCTTTACACTAGGTCGACAAACACGAGGCTTCAGTGTCGTCTCATCTCAGTTGTGTGATGACGAAACCAATTTGTGTTATTTGAGCACCATCAAATAACAAAACATGCCGTATCGCTTAAGAGGAGTAATGACAGACACTTGATGCCAACACGAATTAATTATTAAACTTTTCTTAAAGTTACTAAAACAAATACAGTAGGAAATAAAGACGCATGTGTGTTGAGGCTATGCATAGCAGTTTGATTTAATTTTAGCGAGTTTATTTCGTAGTCCCCCCCCAGGCTGCGCCCAATGCGTTTCAAAATTCCTTACCAAATGCGAGGGTAAGATTTTCTCGTGGGAACTGAAATGAGGTGAGTAAACTCACGATGCATATCGCACCTTCAGACTGCGCGAATATATTTTAGGGTGACAAAAATGACCAAAGCGTGCCAACATTCCTTTGAGACTGAGAGAGAAAAACTGTGCGTAAAAGTGACACCTTTGGGCACGTGCGTGTGCACCAGACTGTCCGAAGTCTTTTCCCGACCAATTTGTCCTAAAGTAAAATGAGCACAGCCCATGACATTTTAAAGAGTCCTTATTATCCGGATGGGAACAAGGCAGAAGCCTTTCCATGCATGTGTTTAGTAAGATCCAACCGATACAAACCAACGCAAGGAAATGAGAATAATAAAAGGGAAATTAAAAACAATCGATTTTATGCTTAGTACACAGATGTATAGAGGCAAATGGCAATTTCTAATTCCAGGAAATAATGCAATTTCTACTATGCGTGCGTGTGTGTGTGTGTGTGTGTGTGTGTGTGTGTGTGTGTGTGTGTGTGTGCGCGCGCGCGCGCGTGCGTTTGTGTTGACGGGAGGTACGCTCTTGCACTAGATGACACTTGTCTCTCTCTCTCTCTCTCTCTCTCTCTCTCTCTCTCTCTCTCTGTCTTACACACACACACACACACACACACACACACACACACACACACACCAAGGTAAGTTTGTCAAAAGATGCTAATCTGCGCTAAACTGATTTCATGGATTGAGTTGGCACGCACCACTGCAAAGCCAAAGACAAACACAAAGGACCCACTTCTTCCTGTTTTGTTAAAGGACCCCCTTTAATTCTAGATAATCCCGACGGGATATCCTTGATCCGATCATGCTAGTGTTATACCTCCGCTCATCCTCGGGGTGGGTCAGTGAATGTTTATTTAATCCACACTGCTGTGTAAATTAAACTATTAAACTTTTCACTATAAGTTTAGCCTACAGCAATCAGTTTCAGTGCCATGACATTTATTTTGTCAAGTCTGTGTGAATGGAATTTCTTGTAGCACCCTGGCATATTTTAGATCAGAGATGGATGACCTCTTGCAAAAGATTTCAGATCGTTTAAAGATCAATGTTCCACGGACAGTGCTGCAATTGAAGAATCAACAGTCTTGGCACCCTCTGAATGCCTTTTTCCTACGACTTAACCGATTCTTTGATGATTATTAATTGCATGTCTTCTGTTTCTTAATAGCCGTATTTCACAGGCCTCTCTGGGCAAGAAAGGCACTGGATCGCACTTCAGGCAACCTGAGAACTGCGCTATCGCCGTCAAACGTTTGTGAATAGGCAGGTACGCCCTCAATCTCGATGACATTTAAAATGCCTGTCAGAAAGCCATAAATTGCCACCTTTCCCTCTACCCATATTCTTTACATTTTTATGTAGAGAGGGAAAACAGTTTTCGTGTTCTGTTGGAAATATGATCTAAATCCTGTATCCAGTAGGCCTAGCTATCCACTGGTTGGAACTGTAGCTATAACGTATAGAAAAAATCCGCACTCACGGGCTGTGTCTCATTATGTATTTATAACAGACCACCATGCACATAGCAAACGCGTTTCGGCCCTTAAGCCATCATCAGTGCGTGATACGATTTGCTATGGACATGGTGGTCTGTTATAAATAAATAATGAGACACAGCCCGTGAGTGCGGATTTTTTCTTTAAGTTACAGGTTTTTTTGCGCACCGCGAAAGTTATAGTTTTTTTTCCTAAACCTACTTTAGAAGTTGAGTGCGCCCTCTGATACACTTGAACAGTAGCTAGCAATCAACAGGCTACAAAATCAGAAAAGCATCACAATATCCATTCTTGTCAAATGGAAAATAAAAGCTGATTTAAATTTCAGTCTATATAAAAAGGCCTACAGTATAAAATATTGAAGAAAATAAATAGGGTAAAAAATGTTTGCTAAAGGTATTCAAACTGTTTCTTTTATTGTCACCTTTCAGGGGAGCCATAAGGTTATTGTTCTACCAAATTGAAAGGCGGGGACTTGGGTGTGGCTTTTGGCACATTTCAGTTAAAAGTCCCTGGTGAACCTGATGGACTGACCTTCAACTCTCTGCACAGGTGCAAATCTACACTGATATTTCAACACTATGGACATTCCAGGACCAACCAGGACATTCAGAAGGGTAAGATAAACAGGCTACAGCACATTTCAACCCAAATCATTTCTGTTTCATTTTGGCTAATGATATAACCATTTTTTACACCATAAAAATAAACCTCTTGGTTCAGGCACTGTTGTTGAAGT
This sequence comes from Sardinella longiceps, assembly GCA_027497455.2. Classification (NCBI taxonomy): domain Eukaryota; kingdom Metazoa; phylum Chordata; class Actinopteri; order Clupeiformes; family Clupeidae; genus Sardinella; species Sardinella longiceps. Next base: position 2,853,428 of record JAODXP020000030.1, read on the forward strand.
GTTTTAACTTTCTGACCACTACAAACTGACATTGTTGTGCATAACAGTGGATACATTTTGTGTTAATAACACTTGGACAGTGCTGGTTTTAAATTATTTTTAAATGATAAACTAAAGAAAGAAGACATGAGTGTGCGCTAAATTCTTTATACAGTTAACTTCGCCTGGCAGCATCTCCTAGAGTGTGCAATCTTACATTATTGACTATTTGGTTTTAAATGAAGCCATCTGTGTAACAGTCAGTCATGGACCATGTGTAGATTGAGTGTATTTCTTGTTTCAGGTGGCCAAACCTCTGATGGAGAAACGCAGGAGAGACCGTATTAATCACAGTCTAGAGACCCTTCGACTGCTAATGTCAGAAAATAACGAGGTTTGTACTTTCAGAATTGTGATGACATTTTAAAACGGTTTCATTCAGGTCACATTTGGTTGCCCAAACCACCTTGTAATTAATTCATCTGTATTGTTTTCAGAAACTGAAGTGCCCCAAGGTGGAGAAGGCTGAAATCTTGGAAAGTGTTGTAAACTTCCTCCGAGCTGAACGAGCAGAACTTGAGTCCAGGACCAAAGGCAGGAAGAGGGCCCGAGAGGAAGAGATGGATCATCTCCCTCACAAGAGACAGATGTACTGTGATGGTATGAAGGCCTGCCTGCTGAGAGTCAGTCATTTCATCACATCTAAAAGCCAAGAACTGGATGGCGGACTGGAGTGGAAGCATTCTCATCACAAACACCTTGCACAGCAGCGCTCAGTCACCATGACAACGACAACACACGACCCAAGGTCTCTATCAACAAAGCAACTATCCAAGCCAGGACCTCCAGCAACATGCCTTAGCGCTGCCCCAGCACAGCAGGACCCACAGGAGACAAAGGCAATCTACCTGGCAACAAAGGGCATGGCTGTCCAAGCTCCAAACTCTTTGGTGTTCGGTGACTGCGTGTGGAGACCATGGCCGCAGTAAGACTGATGAAACACTGGTGATTTGCATGGCTGGGATCTTTACTGACCTCCTAGTTGTGATCAAATTATAGGTCAGATATCACACATGGTGTATATATACAGTTATATTTGTACATATAACTTCTCATGAATTGATTTCTACTGTGTTTTACCAGACAGGAGATCATGACCAAATTCCAAGCACGTCAAGTGATAGAGTCCTTTTGTGTCATGCCTTTTCTCATTTTGTGATTTGGTCATCTAAGATACAGTGCAATGCAATGTAAAACTGTCTGGTGAAAAACTGTATATATTGTATCTTTGTACAGTGGATATCTTTATTTTTGAAATCTATGTACGACAGGGGTGTTCAGCTCATGTAGCCTATATTTTGCATTACAAATGCAAGTTTAAAGTACCTTTTCCTTTTTTGAAAGTGTGATACTTGATATCATGTTTGTACGTTTTCATGATCTTCCTTTTTGAATCCAACAGATTTTTTGTTTAAAAGCTGAGATCATTCAGTGTTTGTAATGAAAGGTACAAAAAATGTGTTTTTTTTTTTCTTTTCTTTTCTCCAACCATGTTTATATTAAACATGGACAATGGACATTGTGATTCTATTTTTGTATTAAACAAGAAACCTTACATCTACAAACCTTAAGTGTGCATTTTTGACTAGAATGTAGTGGAGACCCGAATGCCAATAAGCACCTCCAAGTTAACTTGCGTCTCGGTGCTTCCCACATCTCCTGTGTGAATGTGGACATCTGAACCTGTGAACTTGCAGACATTTACAGATTCTTACTGGACCAATTACTCCTTTATGGTGATCCTTAGCCACTGCTCACAGGCCTGTGTGTTGATTGGCCCCAGTGTAAGAATCATTGAAATGCTGATTTGTGAATGAGTGGAGTACTCTGATCTCAAATACAGCTCTTTGCAGACACTTATTACAACTGTTGCTATGAAATCATCAGAATGATTAAAATTCATTCATCAAAGGCCACATGAAAATCCCCATCAACAGGTTAAATGGTGCAATCAATGGATCACTTTCTCAAAAAGGGAACTGAAGGAATGACTCCAGAATGTTCTACAGGTGATGTTTTAGCCTATCAAGCATAAACACTTCACTCTGTCACACAAAACCGTCTAGCACACACAACGCACAATTCTGTCTTTAACACTCTGACCAGGCACAGACCAACAATGAAATGAATGCCTGTAGTTCCTATGTACAAAATAGGCATACATGTGTTAAATATGATATGTAATATAATGCAAGTGTGTATCACCATGGCTGTGGTTTGGCCCAAATTCCAAAAGTAACTAGTGGACCTCCTCTGGATTTGTGGTCAACATGTGTTCTGTTATTGTTTACAATAACCTACAAAAGTTACAAGATATAATTATAAGAGAGTGGTTTTGGTGTTCAATTTATGGTTTAATGTTTAACCAGCCCCCAAAAGACTCAATTAGAGTGTGCCTTTTCTTTCTGATCAAATGTTTAAACATGACACTATAATTAATCAGTGTTTTATTAGTTTGGTATATGGGCCTAATATGATGCAATCAAATAGAATATAGACCTAAATTCATAAACTGTTACTTACACCTGTAGAGCACACATTAGGTCTTCACATTTTATTGTAACAACAGGCCCACAAAGACCAAACCATCACCTGAAGATATGTTTTTGGTGACAAATATTACCCTCCTATTTGCTGCTTAGGCTATTTAAACTTTTTTTTACCCAAAATGTGTTGAAGATGACAACTAATGATTTCAACGGATTGAAAAATTATTATTGAACAATTTAAGGTTTAAATTGACACTAGCCTAACTGGCCTTGGTCTACTTTATTACGAATATTATGTCAGTAGCCAAGCCTATTATGAATTCAAGTCACTATGTACAGGCCAGCAAGTAGGCTATCCTAAAAAGTCGAAACAACTGATATCACTGGAATAATCTTCATTTAGCCATTCATTGGTGTGAAGCAGGCTTTATCCACATGCTCCCTCAACCCATCTGTGTCTATAGCAACGGCAACCTTCATCAAAGTTTGGGGCTTAGTCCCGCGGAGGCGAACTTTGAACAGAACTTGCTTTTATGTGGAGATTTGCGTTACTCTGTCGCCCATGGCTGAGCCCTTAAATAAACGATTTTCAATCGAAATGAGATTAGGGATTCAATGGAGGGTGCACTGTCTCCAAACAACTGGAGTGACGCTTAAACCGGTTATTAAGGAGAGAACTGATCACTAAATGCAATTATAGTGTTGTTCAAACGGATTAAAAGCAGAATTATTTTACGTTTTTTCAGCTGTTGCGGATGTGCAGTCAATGCAACAATAGAAAAACCACACGAATAGAACGCATTAGGAAAATTAGCCATCCGATCCCTTACCTAACACACAGCAACATGCCGTTTATTAAGTCTCGCAAGATTTGCATCCAAGTAACCTATCAGATTTCAATCGTTAGGCGACTACAGTTTTTTTCATGTTGCAAGACTGTGGATATAGCTTCGCATTATAGTAGGCCTAAACATCCTAGTTAGTCAATCAGGGTTGTAGAATGTAAAAATGTGAAGTTATTTTCCCACAACTGATGATGTGAGTTTTCACCGTAGAATTCACAGTCACATCCAATGGTTCGAATATGGTTCTTACTCTTTAACAAAGTAGGACATAGGTCAAGGCTAAAAATAAAATGTTTGGCCTAGTCTGTTAATTAAATTTTGGTTTGCTTTCTGTTTGTTTGTAGGCTACAGGAATAGGCCACCATCACCAGTATTGCAATAATTGCCTTGGCTATCTTTTCATTGATGAGCGCATTAACACACCTCATTGGAAACACATCCATGCGTAAAATAGGCCTAAACTAGATAAATATTAATGTCAAGTTTACGGAATACTATTATTAAAAGCATTCATTATTCAAATACAGAATAATCTAGCCTACATCATAAAACAGCTCAAATAACCTAATTTGGAAATGGAGGGTAAGACGTACACTGATGCTGAAAAGAGTTCTTGATGTGCCCATTATCGTTGCCACGTGGACCGCTTGAATCAAGGTGTGAAAAATCGTGCGCTCCCCACGAGCCACAATGTGCTTATGAGAACATCAAAGGAAAAGTTGTCCCTACCGTCACAACGTCCCTGGTCTTGTAACAGTTTGTAGCCATCAGAACAAACACTATGCTGCTGTTAACTTAATAATGTAACCTACGCCTAGACTACAGTGATCTACCAATATGTCAAGCTTTGATAAAAAAAAACTGTAGGCTATCCAGAGTGAATGGAATTGCCTATTTATTTTGAGTTTACTGAATTCTTCATGTAAATCAGATGCATGACACACAGCGAACGAGTGAGGTTGTTTACACTAGACTTTTTGATTCAAATATAGGCCTAGGCTAAATATATTTGAATACATTCAGTGAAAATTATGAATTAATCAAAACTTTAAAGTTCAAACTGTCAACAAAGCAATCGTCAGAAGACAGCTTATCATGGGGGATTCCTATTGGTAAGTGAGTCTGGTGGGTGGGACTTAGGAGTCAGATAAAGGCCGTGAACCAGGCATAGGTGGCTGACATCTGAACTCTGCCAGTGACCAAAGACATATATTAGGCATCACAGTCGCAAATTAACTATGAAAGGAATTTCATCAAAGCGCACAAGCAGTGCCATAGCATCTAGAAAGGTAAAGCTGTCTCATTTACTGTTTATTGTAGCCTAGTGCAAAGCTTAGGCCATGAATAAAGATATTTCTCTGACATCCCTTGATGATAACATTTTCTCTCTTTTTTTTGCAGCTCCTAAAACCAGAAGTAGAAAAGTTTCGAAGAGAGAGAATAAACAGCAGCCTTGAAAGACTGAGGCTGATTCTGCTCCATTGGTCAGAGCACCAGGTATGTACATGTAGGCCTCCATACCATCATGGATTTTGTGTCCTTCACAAGCTGCTTCACTTCCACTTTCAAGATCAGCAAGTGATGTATATTTAATCACCTAAATCTCCATGTTCTTTACAGGGTTTGGCCAGTAGAAGAGTGGAGAAGGCTGAGATCCTAGAGCACACGGTTACATTTCTGAACGGCCATGCCAGAGAACAAGGCAAGCATGAGGAGGAGCGCTTCCAGGAGGGTTACACTGCCTGTTTGCAGAAGGCTGGCGATTTCCTGAGAAACGTGGGGCTAAACGGAGACCAGAGGAAAAGTGCAGAAGAAATGAGGGCATTTGCTGTGCAGCTTACTCACCTAGACAGGTGCATTGCTTCACCTGTGCCCACACTTCACTTGGCCACATGTGGGGCAAAGTCACCTGATCTGTGCCCGGCCCACTATCAGCGGCTAGGGCTTTTGGCTGTCCAGGGACCCTCTAGCCTACCCAAGTTGTCTCCCAGGACTCACTCTGCCAAGATTCTACCTCCACCCCTCATTAACAATCAGGCCTTGTGGAGACCTTGGTCCTGACTGAGGCAGAGGATTTGAAAGAATGAAAACTGCTGTGTAAATACTTGTAAATACTTAATATGGAAATTGACAGCACTTATGTTTCTTAAGATTTATGTTGTATTCAATGGAAACAATATTATTTTTATAATTGTCATACAAACAGCAACATTTAATAAAGAAAAAAATATATAAAAAGAGTTTGTTGTTTCCTTTATGTATGTTTACATTCTAGGTTGCTTTACATTAAGTAGGATTTAAAAGTTCCCTGAAATGGGAAATGGGACACTAAGGAGCAAAATGCAATTTTCACGTCTCCAAATATTGTTCCAATCCAAATATAATGTGAAGACATAACAAATACTAAGCATGACAAATAGGTGGCGTCGTGTGGAATTAGTTGATTAAACCACATTGACAGCTTCAATGTGAAAAAAACCATATCCCGCTGTAGCCTACACAAGGCATTTTGACATAACCATAATGACATAATGTTTTAGGCCTATTTTTCTGACGGGGTCGTGAACTTTTAGTGTGAAATATAGTTGGAGACTTTGCTACAAAATTTGTCCCTCAAATGACACATTGGGGGCGAAAATGTGACCTTTTTGTCACATTAACCTAGTTGCCTGTCGCCTAAATCGTGGGAACACTGCGCACCTGGCCAAGACGTGAGGTCATTCGGTTGTCACTTCACCTTTTAACAAGCTTTAACCTCAGAATGTCCGGTTTTCGCTCATTTCGCTAGGCTTAATCACTAATTTTGTTCCGTGGAATCTTTCGTGTGCGCCGACACCAATGATATTTAGAAATTTCAGTTCTGATTCACTCTTGCCGTATGTTTAAAATGTGTGTTGGTGCGTGCATACAGCCGAAGAGCTCTGTGTGCCTGCTGTGAGGTGTTAAAGTGACCAGTGGCCTTGTGTCTTGGCACGGGTGGCTCTCGTGCTCTGTTACCAGGTCCATTTGTTAAACACTTAAGGTGTGAAGAAGAGGTGTAGACGCGTGACACGCTCCGAGTTCAAAAGTTAAATGGACAATTAATCAACAACACCACCTGAAATAGCCTAAACACAGGGAAATTTGATTATGCCAATCATTTTATTTTAATGCCATACTGTAATATGTCCTTGAAAAGATCATCGTATTAGGTTTTTTTGTTTTTTTTAATTGGACAAACTACTATGGGTAGCCTATAGGCATTGTATAGGCTATCTGATTTAGGATTGAGACTTTTTTTTCTCTAAAATATAGCCTTCAGCTGCAATTTACTACATTGCCAAAGAGGCACAGCATTAGATTATGCTGCAATGAATACCTAATCTTTTCATTGGCTTTACATTTTGGGAAGTTGGATTTAAGTCTGTGGTGGGGCATAGAAGCCGCGTTATTGTTGTGTTCTTCAACTCTGGCCACCCTTTCAGATGCTCATTATTCATGCTGGTTTAATCCCCGGCAGGAGGGAAATGAAGGAGGAATGGTTGCTCTACGCTGGATATTAATTGCAGCTAAAGGTATACAATGAGCTCGCTGCTGCGCTCCGTCGCTTCTCCATTCCACTGCGGATGGGACGCTACGCAGGGGGTGCGCCTTTTAGAGCGACGGGGGTGAACGTCTATTGACTCGAGTGCAATACCTACCCGCACAGCCTGAAAGAAATTCCTGTAGTCAACAGCTGGCCCGTATGGCCGCTTGTCTGCCCCCATAATTAGAGCAAATGTTTCGCCACACATGAATGTTCACAGAGGGACTTCGCATCGCGGGAGGCCCACGCACACCAAAATCTCTAGGAACTTTTGGTGGCTATGGAGGGAAAAATATACCTGCAGACGATTTAACGTTAAATGCAACATTTAGCACGAAAAGGATTGTTACAACACATTAACAGGCCTAGGCCTAGTCTCTATACAAGTCAAGAAGAGGCTAGATCATTATGCACGACACATTTATTATCAATAGGTTTCGACATTTTCATCATATTTTCCCAATTTCAACATGTGGGCTAGGCCTAAAAATCTGGAAACAAAATGCACTGCAGCCATCACAAACACAAATACCAACCAATCATCACAAATACCTTGACTCAAGGCAATGTTGACAGTTTAATGAAAATGATAAGCTATTTTCTTTGAATATAGAAGACAGAAGATGAGAGTAATAAAGACAGAAGATAGGGAAAACTCAGTACAGTAGGCCATCTGTAATTTTAATTCATGTACACCACTACAGTATAGCTACCCTCCATCACCATATACCCAGTGGTTAAAGTGGGATTTGGCAAGAGGGGGAACTCTCAAATCTTGTGTGGGCACAAACAAAGAAAAATGTCTAGAAGAAGAACGGGGTGATATTCTTCATTTATCTGAGGTGCCAGCACTGCACCCAACCCCTGCATACACCCTTACAGGGACTGTCTGGCAGCAGCACTATTTGTCTCCCTACATTTTATCCAATCCCTCAAGATATTGATCCGCCAGTGCCCTTAACTTTATGTTTTGCTACATCATTTCTTAGTGCTTGTACTTGCCATCTGTCTCAAGATAGGACAGACAACCCGACTACAGTAAGATGTTGGTAATTTGGGACACAAAATGCACAGGCAATATTAACAACTTATTGTTGGTCATTTGATGTTGTGTAAGAAGACCACAATCACTGCAACTGCACTGTCAGCATGCCTGACTTATCATTTCGCTCTATGTAAGATGAACACCAAACCCTATAAGGCATATTATTTTTGAGTCAGTTTCAAATTTTGATGTTGTGTTAGACTACGATCACTGCTGAATGCCTGACTGATGATTTAGGCTACATATAGCCTAAGAGAGGAACACCACCAAACCCTAATAAAGCATGAGTTTTGTGTCAGTTTCAAGTTGTTTGGACACAATCATAGATCAAAATGGGATCTTGTGTCTATCTCGATCTTCCAAAAGAGATTATGATACCGCAGTAGTTCACTGTAGTGTTTTTGGTTTCACTGTCCATGGGGTGATCATATTATAAGTCTGCCTCATATTATTCAGACATATCATTGCTCCTCTAACATACTAGGTGCAACTGAATTTTTAAATTTTAAGGATTTCAATTATTAGGCTACATGATTTACAACTTCCTTTGAGGCTACTTCCTCAATTTTCCTGTAGATATAATATATCTCTTAACTCCCTGCATAAACATTAGCTAATCAGCATATCTCTTTAACAATGTTTTGTATTGAACCAAACTTCAGTCTTTTGTCCAGCAGACATGCTTGAAGCTCAGACAGTGCAGACAATATCAAAAAACGTATTGTTAGTCATCTGCTGTTGTTACTGTGGCCAAGGTTTGACACTGTGCTTCCACTCTGGTCTACTGAGGGGGTTACAAAACTCAAGGACATCTCTGCATTCTGACTAGAAAATGTTATTATGAAAAGGTATGGACTACTAATCAACCAAATTTGCAGCAACATGGTCAACCCGAATGATTTTAACAGACAATGTTTTACAAAAGGCAAATGTTACTTTGCATTTAATGCCTTTCTTTGAGTTTGTTTGCATTTAAGCTGCCTCCAAATTGTCAGCAAATGCCTGAACACCTTAAACAAACATATCACAAATGGTTGCAAGATAATGGTCTTGTTATCATTGTGGAGTAAGAATCCTATTTTATGTAAAGACAGCACCTTCAAATGTTTTACCAATCCAAATGAATACATAGGAAATATGGGTTTTGGGTGACCAGTTTATAATTATGTTTATTTCTCTGAGTGAATCAACAACCACAACATTGAATTTGTTTCTCCCCAGTCCCACCATCAGGTATATTTATCTGAAGTGCTGCAAAGTATTTGACTGTAAACCAAGCCTAGATCTGGAAAAAAAGTGACTTGGAAATAACCAAAAACAAAACCTTCCTAAATATTTTCTGTCTATGGTCAATTATTCATTTCAAACTGTAAAAAAATATGAGCATAAAGGCAATCACCACAAACCTCTGACATCTATTATATCTGGCACTTTTGCATTTAGACTCAACATACCAGTTATCTTGTTTTGTAGTATACCCTTGTGATTTAATTGACACCACTGAAGAACAAAACGTGAAATACACCTACTTGAGCCAACATTAAACAAAACAATGAAATCACTTTATTGAAGACCATGGAAATGACAAATGATCCTTCTTACACTGGGTTTTCCGTTTGATGTAACTGGAAGGGCATGTATGCATCTTTCTGTGTGTGTGTCAAGTCAGTAAGTCTCTGAGCCCACAGGGGAATGGGACCAAGCTTAGTATTCTTGAGCCTTGGACATTCATCTGAGTCTCTATCTTTCCTTCAGTGTTTGCCCACTGCACTTCTCGGTCCATCCTCGGCTCCAAGGATCACACTTTCCCTGCCGTACGGCCTTGAGCCCTCTGGTACTCCTGCTGGAGGCTGGACAGGACCTCACGGTGCTGCTCAGACTTCTTCTCCATCTCCTTCAGCAGGTTTTCATGACGCTGACTGAAGTGAGAGAGAGTCTCATCAGTAAATTCCTCCCACCATCTTTGCATGAGACTTACTAATAAAAGACATGTGCCTTCTATTAATTACTGAAGATCACTTTATGAATGCAGTCACCATCATGGAAAGGTTCAATACTGTACATAATGTCTGAACCAGACAGTCACGTTATAGGAAAAGTCTGGAGCATTTAAATCCTGTTGTTCGACGTATTTGAGTGCTATTTGACTAATTGCAAATTATAGTAATAATCTAGTATGAAATGGGGCATAAAAACAGATCTGCAGTTGAAGTGTTCTGGACACTCCCTTTAAAGTGATATTTCAACTTCATTCAATCATACCCTATTGTAAGAGCTAGATAGTGAGGAGAATAAAAGAGTTTAGAACAACAGACTCAATAGTGAATAGATAGTTTTGATAACTAAATAGAACTATAATCTCACTATCAATTTTGTTACATACAATACCATTCACTTGGCATTAGCTACCGGTTCACCTTTTGGTCTAAGTTGTTCCAAATTCTTTCAATCACTCTCTCCCATTAACTACCATACCACAAACCTGTACAAATATGATTGAATGACGTCAAACTATCGCTGTAAGTTGGCACTGTATGATTGTTGACATCTGACAATACTGCAAATAACACATGGTTTTCAATTAAAAACACATTACACTGTTATTATATATAAACATTATAAACATATGTTTAGACTTACATCTCCCCATTGATGTATTCCAACCTCTTTCCCACTGTGGCTTTGGCTTCATCAAGATCCTGCTTCACCAAAACGGGCCCGATGAGTTTATAGACAACATTCTGTGCGTTTAATAAATCCAATTCCTGCAGAAAAACACACACACCAGAACATTGAACACAAGTAAATACAGTAAATACAAGCATAATCACCACACGCATAGTAGGCTACGCCAGACAATGATTCAGCAATAAAGTAGATGGTCATTTCAATTTCTGATACTATGGACATCACAAATAAAATAATAATTACAAAAAAATGAATTAAAAAATTTACTGTTTCATCAGAGATAATTATTATGGAACTTGACATCTTCATGTTGAGAAGAAGACTTCCACTACAGTGTGTTGGATTTCATTTAAGATCTTTCACTGTCAATGGGATGATCATAAAAAAGGTCTGGCTCAAATTAGCCTCCTTATTCATTGTTCTTCCAACCTTAATGATACTGTAGTTCTTCATATTCAACACTTAAATATGTTATGATAGTAAGTAAAAATATATAAGCAAATCAACATACCTCTTTGACAATGTTATTTTCAGTGAGTTGAGCTTCAAGCTTTTGTCTGGCAGACATGCTTTTACTCACATCTGAAAAAGACAAGTGGACGTTAGAAATGGTCCAACTACAAACAAAAACGGGAAAGGGAAAAATAGAAACAAATAACTACAGAGTACACTCATCGGATATTTCAAGTAGTATTGAAGGGTGGTGGCCTCACTTCAACCACCAGCAATGTACCCACCCACCATCATGTTTCATTCATGTTCGTGTTAAGGTTCAAGATAAGTTCACATAATAACTGTGTACTGCCAAAACAAATGCACGCCAACAAATGTAACGTTACGCCATCCTTGTCTGTAGCGGAACGCTGTCTTACTATCCTCTATCTCTACACCAACCGCACAAAACACAGTTTCCCTTAATAGGCATTCCCTACAGATGCGTGTATGGCTAGCAATCGACAAGCTAGCCACCACGAGTAGCTACGTATAAGGATCAGTAATGAACCAATACACCACCTTTTTGAATCATTTGGTATTTTTCCAACTCTGACTGCAACTTCTTCTGAATTGCTTCAGCCATATTGTATGTAATTTCAGTGATATTCCTCTGTACACAACGATTCCGCAAAGGAAGGGTTAGCACCGCTTTGCTCAGACAGTTGAGTTATTCTCGTCGCACCGGAAAATGCGTCAGGCCGCGCCCATAAAATACCATATTTCATAATAAAGGTAGGGTACCAGGAGCTGACAACAAATGAAAAGTCTCTTGCAGTGAAGGCATGCTCATCAGAGCAAATGGGATACTATAATTAACAGGCTGCGTTTGGAGTTCGATTTGTCAAATGACAATCTTCTTGGAGTTCGAGCTGTCAAATGACAATCTTCTTGAAAACCAACACTATTTTCCTTCATGTTGATGTGTAGGCCACTGATGAGATGTGCCATTGCCAATAGGAGTTGAATGAGCCCCCTGTACATTGAGCATGAAACATCAATAGTCTACTAAAAAATGTGTTTCTTTAAAGAGGGTTTCAATCACTCCTGACTAATATCAGGCTTAATGGCAGACTTTTCATGAAGAATGACACATTATTTTAAAAAGGCCTACGAGGTTTCAGGGTTTTGGGGTTTCACAGTTACTGGCCTAGGCCTGCATAAAGCCAGTTATCAGCAGTAGGCTAAAAATAGCCTATATAACCAATAATAATGACCAATTGTCAACATAATAGGGTAGGCTTAGGCAAAATAAGGCATGGACCATAATAAAACCCACATAGCAAGAGGTTGGTACAGTAGCCCACCAGGGGCTGATCTGATGGTCTGCTGGTATTTTGCTCCTCAGTCGTCCATTCTCCACTAACCTAACGTTATCTCCCAAAAAATACCCAACTATTTTGCCACTAAATGTGTCCAGCAAGTTGTATTTAAAGTAATGGTGGTCCGTGGTCCTGGTCCAACAGCAGTCAAATCTGAAAATCTGATTTTGTGGTTTTGCTCTCTGAGAAAGACTGTCTGACTAATACAATATTCACTTTCAAGAGAGCAGTCTTAAAAAGTCTTTGCTCTCTATGTCTTTGAAAACATCCGTGTCACACTACTGCCATCCTCTGTCCATTTCTTTCCTTGCTGTAAGCATTTCTGGTGTCTGGCTTTTTACTGTAGGTGGCAGTAATGGGCTTTGTTATGCTTCCAGTAGAACGCCAAAGAAGAAGACAACATGGCTGCGCGCATGAAGTAACAAGTCCATTAAGGTTTTTTACAATAACATCCGAACAAATTGTCCCTGACAGGTAATTACCTAATGGCATGTAATACGTGTGATAACCGATTGTAATAGCTTGTAATTATACCATCAACTGTTCCTAATTTTGAATTTTGTAGGAAGGGCCACGTTCATCACGGTCAGTAAGTCCTTGTGACTAGCTGAATGTATGTGAACGTGATCCCTCTACGTCAAATGAACTATATAATGTAGCGGGTATTTACGCTTTTTTTGGTGAAAATGTGTTGGAAGCTTAACATTACCTAAAAGCCTTGAATTTGACATCTTCCTATGTGTGTGTGACAAGCTCCGATTTTATTGCAAATTATGTAGTTTGCCTCCACAGAAACCTTTCATGGAACATTGTGTCCTGTACTTTGTCCATGAAAATGACACCATTATAAATCATAATATTTCATAACCACCAGTTAAACGTTATCAGACTACAGTTAGGGCTATTCCTAGGGGGGCTTTTTAGTGGGCCTATGTAATGGTAGGCCCATATGGATGTACTGTATGGAGCATCCCCAGACATCCCAACCTGCTCATTGCTCTTACAATGCCATATTATTGGTATATGTGTTCTTACTTAATCAGTGTTATTTATTTTTAATGGGTTTTGGTAGGCAGAAACCCTCTTCTCTTACCGTATTTACCACGTGTTAATCTTATACCTATACTTAGTATAGGTGCGTATACCTATACTTAGTATAGTTGCTTCTAGGCTTACTTTCAGCCCTGCTTATATCACATTTTGCAGGATGTTTTTTACTGAACCTAAGACCACCCTAGCATGACAAGCAGTGCTGGGCAAGTTACTACAAAACTTTAATGCGTTATTTTCCTTGTCACTATATCATTCTAAAATAATCCCTTACTTTACAATTACTGTTTTGAAAATGTAAGGCGTTACACTACTGTTGCATTACTTTTAAGTTACTCTTCAGGCCTTCCAGTAGCCTATGACCTTCACTAATTCGGTGTGAATGTTGAGAATGACAAGCGGAGATTATAAAGTTTTATATCAATTCGTTTTACCCTTGCTGATCTCTCAGTGATTTTGGGTGAATTTATATGAAGGAAAAAAAACACTATTTCATTCTAAATTAAAAATGCATTCTAATTTGTGTTACTGACAATTGTACCGAGTAAAATATACAGAGTAAAAAATTTTTTAGTTACCACATAAGTTACCACAAAAAGCAATGCATAGGCCTAACAGTAATTAGTTACTTTTGTAACTCGTTACTCCCAACACTGATGACAAGTGGATGTTAATTGCTGTTAATATTATGTGAACCCTCAATGTCAGTGTTCTTGTATTGAAGGGAGAGAACAGTGACCCCACCCAGTCTTAACCGTAGTGATGGTACTCTGTCACACTGTTTTCCCCTTTGGGAAGCGCACGCACTCGCTTCACGCATACTTGTCCCTCACGCATTTACCAACCGTACTTCTCCCATCCCAGGGCACCCCACATTCTAGTGCTTCATTCTAGGCCCTCACACCGGGGTCAACTTATCCTGGTCCCTCATACGGCTCGCACATTGGGTACGCTCCCGATGGCCTCACGGCAGCCATCCCACTTCTGACACCATATGTGGCGAAGGGAGAGAAAAGTGACCCCACCCGGTCTCGAACCCGGGTCTCCGGAGTGCTAAACGTGCAACTTGAGCCAGGCTCGGTGGTATGTCAGTCAGAGCGCATACTCAACCGTAGTGACGGTACTCTGTCACAGTCCTGATGAGATTTTTTAATAAATAAAATGAGAGATAAACAGGCTATGTAGGCAAAGGGGTGGGGATGGTTTCTGTAATATCTCCTAAAGTAGAGACAGTTGATATATGAGATATTGTCGGTACACTTCAAAGAGCCTAACTGAAATATTTGACAGGTCCTAGTACAGTTCTTCAGAATGCTGCATGAAGTGTAATTGCCTCCGCCAAGGAGGTTATGTTTTCGCTGGCGTCTGTCTGGGTGTCTGTGTATAATACAACTTGAAAAGTACTGCACAGATTTGGATGAAATATTTGGACAACGTGTGTATTGGGACAAGTAACAACTGATTCAATTTTGGTGTTGATCAGTCATCCAGATCAAATCAGAAAATTTATATTGTGTCTGTGACCACATTGCCGTGGCGGAGGTCTGTGCTCACGAGTGCTTGTCTGGTATTTGTGTCTGTGACCGCATTGCCTTGGCGGAGGTCTAAGATCTCCGAGTGCTTTTCTAGTTGAATTAGCCATCACATCAGGGTCAATATTTCTTCATCATGTTCATTGAAATCTCATAATCACTGTGACTAACTGGTTCTTTTTTTGTGCACTGTACATAGTTCATTGAAATTTAGGCTACTCTTAGCAAAGTATTTTAGCTCCTTACACAACAACTGAACCCTTATTAAGTTTTACTGCTATGAAGATCTATGCTCGTTTTTCTAAGCAGATGTCCCACCATCAAAATCGCCATAGGCATCACCATCAAAATGGAAAAATGAATATTACATATGTTACATTACTTGTTAAGTAGTTTTAACTAGTGGGAATGTGCAGTGTATTATACAGTGTGTTCATCCTGTATTTTAAATCAAATGACTGGCAGACAATGTAGCCTTTGTTACATAGTAGACAATGTACAATACCTATTATTTAATTGAGTTTAGTTTTAGTTTAGTTAGACCATGTAAAAAATACATAAATCACTTACACTAAAAAGAGATAAGATACTGTACATTGCATCAGATTTAGCACCCTACTAATTCACGTCTTCATCAAACACCCACCTACACCTCACAGAAAAACAACAGAAAAA
This sequence comes from Sardinella longiceps, assembly GCA_027497455.2. Classification (NCBI taxonomy): domain Eukaryota; kingdom Metazoa; phylum Chordata; class Actinopteri; order Clupeiformes; family Clupeidae; genus Sardinella; species Sardinella longiceps. Next base: position 2,869,170 of record JAODXP020000030.1, read on the forward strand.
AAGGCAATAGACAGTAAAGTGCTTACATACAGATAAAATTGGGACAGCAAGATCCCCCCGCCCAAACAGGTTTTCATATTATTGATTGATTAATTGTATGAACAAATTTGCTCTTTTACTATGTGTAAACTACAGGAGTGCACTCAAATCCTTGTCATTGTGAACTGGTTTGATTAATTAATTTAAGGCTTTTTGCCTTTAATATTAGAGTGACAGGAAACCATTGGGAGAGAGATGGGGAAGGATGGGGAAATGACCTCGAGTCAGACATGAGCCTGGGTCCCTGGGTTTAGGTATGACATTTTAGCCCACTAAGTCACAGTACTCCCAAATGAACAGACTTATTTTCATGACATTTATTCCTCACAGCTAGTTCTAATTGAGGTCTATAACTATCACTCTTATCACGGAGGCCCACTTGGAGGAGGGCTGGAGTCATGATTTCCTGGCATGGCCAGATGGTTATGTGGGAGCGAAATTACTTTTAAATGGCCTGTGTTGGGCGGAAAAATGATGTTTGCTCTCTGTGCAGTGAGAAACATTGTGATCTAGAAATATGGTGTTTCTACTTTTTGTGCCAACCTTGATGTGTGGTCCTCAACTATACTTCTGAAAATGACCACAGACATCATATATTTTCCCCCAATGTATAAAGTCCCCCGTTATTGCCCCATTGAAAAGGCTATGAATATGAGTAGAATCAACCCTTTGAATGAAAGAGTGTTTTCCACTGCTGTCTTCTACAGGAGAAAAGAAATTCAGTTACAATTCACGCCATTGATTTTTACCTCCTGTCACTTCAGCTAACACAAGGGAAACAGATCCTCACTCTTCTGGCATTTGTAGAAAGTTTAGTCTAATTTTACCTGTAATTCACCGTCCCTTTTCTCTTCTCAGTTTGACACCTTCTGTCTTAGCCCAGTATCAATATGCAGAATGAGGCCTGAGGGTTTGAGAGCATGGAATACTAATTTGACTGAATGCCAGGGGCATACTAAATTTGTCTCTCTTTTCTGAAGCTGCACAATGTATGTGACTCAATATAAGATCTGAAGAATGCCAGCAGCCCTCCTATATTGTATAACTGTCTGCAGTCAAGCTGAATCGAATGTCAGACTGCAGTGCACTTTTCCAGCAGTAGCTAGATGGTGATGTCTTCCCTCAGTTAAGTGTTCTTTGATGTCAGACAAGCCAAGGGAGCGAACCTTGACAGCACATTGCAACAGGGCCAGACTTATTGTTATTGCTGTGATACACAACACTGCTGCATCTCTTTAAAGCTTCCTTCTTTTCTTTACTTTGTGAAGCGTGGAATTTCTTGCTCAGCAATTCTAAAAGAAACAAGAGGGGAAACGGCAAGTCTACTGAAGGTTTCTCATATATTAATGTCTACTTGATCTATTAAAACTACCAGGAGACTGAACTAAGCGATAGCTTTTCAGACATCTCAGTTATTCATCTAAATATGCAGATATGAAGGTCGCGGAGGGACTGTCTCTCCACAACTAAATTACTTTATAAGCATGAGCATGTCTCAATTTGTCATTTATTGCATCGAGCAAGGCCAAGGAGAGCTTCTCTGTAATTCAACTTTTTGCTCTCTCTAAAAACGTCCCTCATCCTCTCTCAAAATCCGTCATATCACACGGCTGGATCAATACGGCTCAGTCCTCAGCTGGAGGTCAGTTAGAGATGTGGTGACGGACTGGCGCAGTGCAAATATTTGAATTATCTCTCTGTTGTTGCGCTGAAAAACAGCCTCAGCAGATTGGTTGCTTGATTGCCTGGTTTCTTTTGTCGGTAATTGTTTATCGCAAGCATGCCAGTGAATCCCAAACAGTTGTTTAATATGCGGTCCGAGGTGTTGTCAGATGTCTACGCTGTGGGCTGATTTAATCCAAGATGAGTCATAACCGAACTGCCGAATGTAAATAAATGATAAGTTTGGTAATTGGCAAAAGAGTAGAATGTACCCAATGTTTATCTTTGCTGTGATCCTCCTCTAATTGCGGCGTCTTGATATGCTTGTAAAATCTTTACAGCATAATCCTTCTGCCAGGAGTCCTGCTTTCATCAGGTTGCTTATCTTGCAGCTGATTATGCCTAATATAATGGGGGACCGTTGCGCCACACAACATTGCATTTTAATGGATTGCACTCGCAAGGCTTCACTAATTTCCTGCTCAAATATAGCCGGCACGTTCTTGAGCAGTGGGAGTATGTCACTGGTTTTCTGATTGACAGCATATTTGCTCTGGGGTCCAGCTGCTGCGGACACAAAGGAAATAAAAGGGGCCTTGGGCTTGGTGTGTCATGTTGAGAAATCAATGTTTGTGAGAAATATTTGTTTGCTTTCTGTGTTGAGCTGATGGATGCTGAAATGCCATCTTTTATTAAAGGCCAACCCATAAGCTACCCAGTTCGCCACATTAACATATTTGCCATTTGTTTGGAATATTAATATTGAACTTATGATAATTAAAGTTCAGCTTATGGTCTTGGCAACGAAAGCCTATTTCTCATAAAATAATTTACCCAAGCAATAACATGTAGACTGTTTTGGGGATGTTGGTCTTCCTACAGCCCTACACATCAGTGGGAATATTTTCTTTGTTAATGTTTACCTTTGTGACTCCTGTGAAAGGAGCTGTTTCTCTTATTTATTAGTTCAGGGAAATGTTTGTCCCCATTTGAATCATTTATCGCCAACAAAAGCCACAAACATTGTATTTTGTGGGAGACAGAGGCACTCTAATTGGAATCTGCACACTAGCATACGTTATTGATACTCTCTTGCATTTAAATCCCAGAGTTGTCCTTTATTTCCATATCTTTATCCTCGGAATTGTGAATAAATGCATCTCCTAGTACCAGCAACCTCCAAACTGCTATGAGTATCCGGGAAATAGACTTTATAGACAATACGCTGCAATAAATGGATTGGCTCTCTCAATCAAGCCTGAAGTAGCAGCAGATTCATCCCGATTTAGAAAATTCAACAATTCACAAGATGGGACACCCCCCCCGCAGGCTTCTCTTGAGCTTTCTGTTAACCGTGTATGTGTGTGTGTGTGTGTGTGTGTGTGTGTGTGTGTGTGTGTGTGTGTGTGTGTGTGTATGTGTATGTGTATGTCTATCTCTGTGTGAGGCGAGGTTGTATTTGAAAAAGTGTGCATATGCCAATTTACTGGAAACCCTCTCGCTCGCTGACTGCTTCTCAAATTGATTTGGGCGGCAACATGGCTCCTTAAGAGTGGAGCAACGTAAGGTGAGCAGCATGAAATTGACTGCCGAAATGTAGTGTCGTACGTGAGTGACATTTCAAGAAAGGCCGCTTGGCAAGGTTTTTCTTACGCAAATGCATTCATGAGGTGTCCAGCAGCAGCAGCGGCAGCAGCGGCAGCAGCCTCACCGCAGCGCAGCCCCTGGTGTCTGGGGAGTTGCCTCGGGTGGGCCTGGCTTTGACTGCTTTGTCCCTGGAGATGTAAGCTGCATGTTTCATCTCGGCTGGCAGCCGCAGTAAGCTCCCCCCTACCCCCAAGCTGCCGCCGGTGCACACTTCCAGAGGATGTAGCCTAACTAAGCTGCCCAGAGCCAACGTCCGTAGTGACGAGATAGCCAGGCCAAAATCATTTTTCAAATCTGGCATATCTGGCTTTGAGACTAGTCACACTCACCCAAAGGTTTGAAGGGTTTGCTGTTCCAGAAAATGAAACCAAAGGATGAGGTCAGTACAGTCCAGCTAGCTTATGCCTGCTGCCAGAAACAAGTCACTGAATTCAGTTAGCCTATACTGCAGAGACATCAAGTGTAGACTAGCCGTATATCCAGTCTAAACATCACCCCATCCAATCTTCCGCTCATGTTTGTAAACATGAGAGAGGTAATCAAACGGGAAACGGCTTGGCTTGGATCTGCGATGGCTTACAATATCGACTTCAATCAAAAGGTGATGAAAACCCTGGACTGGAAACCTGCAGGGCGTCACTCAGGAGATTGCAATAGAGACAGACAGACAGACAGATAGACAGGTGAAAAGCTTTGGGTTGAAGGATGTGTATTCTCAGAACCTCAACAGATTTAGGATGTGATCTCAGAGCTTAGACAGTTAGTCATGCGCCAAACGCTGCAAGTGTGTTTTGGCGCCGTCCCAGACAGGTTTGCGTTGGGAGTTATTTTCGTAGCTGTCTATTTATCTTCCCTTGGTTCCCCGGGCAAGGAGAAGACCTCGGGCCATTCCCACCACTCAACTAATTGACTGAAGCTGGTAATTGCCCCCCTGCCTCCGAGCGGGAACAGGCAGACATTAGCCTCCTGCCCCTTCTCCTTGCATCAGGCTGAGAAGTGCCACGTCCGTCCCCCTGGTCCTCCCCCGCTGGCTCCTGTCCAGGTCGCCAACATTGACCCTCCCTGCTACCGGTGTCCCCTGGAGCTCAAGGCTCCCCTCCCTCGCTACCTGCCCAGTGAAGATAATGAAGCAGGCAGCAGTCGCAGCGGCAGCAGCAGTGTTGAGTATCTCTGTTTGCCGTGGGGCAGACTCATGTTTGAGCTCCAGCGCTCCCCTTGGACCCCCAGCCCCAGCCCTGTAATCTCTCTGACAAAGTCCCTGCCTTCAGTGACACCAAGTGTGTGTGAGTTGGAGTGGGGGTGGGGGGGTGACTCACACACTCACACACACAGAAGGAATTGTGTGGGTTGTGTGTCACATCACACTACTTCGATACAGAGCTGGAATGCCTGCGGGGCCGAGACGGGTCAATTCTGATGAAACTTTAATGAATTTAAGGCCAACCTGATAATTAGCTTCACTCTCTCTTTCTCTTTCTCTCTCTCTCTCTCTTTGCAGGTAGCGGACAGAAAGTCGGACAAAAGGACCACAGCCAGAGGGAGAGCTCCTGCTCAAGAAAAAGCAAACTAAGATGTCCAAGATTTCGAAGGCGGCCAAGGCCGTTAAGAAGATGGACACGGGCAACTTAATCCGGGCCATCGTCAGGTCCGGCCAGGCAGCCCCCGGGCCTCCTCTTGGCCCAATCCTCGGACAGGTAAGCGGGGACACCTCCACCTTCAGCTGTCATTCACAGCAAAGGTGACATCAGCTTCTCTTAGTGTTTCCTTTGTTTTATTATTGGGTATATGTGCCTGAGCCTTCCATATCTGCTGCTAATTTAGCATTTTAATGACGCCATTACACAGTCCCGGAGCCCATAATGATTATAAATGACTCTGACACTGCAGAAAGACGATGTACACGTCCTCTGAGGTGTGAGTGTGTTTGTGTGTACGTGGATGCGTGTGTGTGTGTGTGTGTGTGTAGTATGTGTGTACGTGTGTGTTCCTGCTCAGCGGAGATGTGCGCTTGCAAGTGAGGTGAACTGAAAGACGACTGAAGCAAAACAACGCCATATGTTTGCATAGCCACGCACTCACCCCTGCCGAGCACACTTCAGCATGGAGTGTCTGCCCTGCTTTTGCTTTGTGCATGAATGCATGCATGTGTGTGTTTAAGAGAGTACTGCACATGCACATACAGGACCCCCACCCCCTACCCTACACACCACTAATATTCCCCCTCCTCATTTTCACTCATTTCTTTATCTCTCTCCATCCTCTCTTCTCCTCTCCTCCTCTCTCCTCTTCTCTACCAGGGTGCAGCCCGCGTAGTAAACTGTAAATAAATTGTATTCGGCAGCCGTTGTGCTCCAGGCACCAGCCCTTTAATCTTGCCTCTTCTCTCCCTCTCCATCCCTCCCTCCCCCCCACACACACCTCCACCCCCCCGTTTCTTCCCCTCCTCTTCTCTGCCTAACCACCCCTGACAGGGGAAGGCGCGCAGAGGTAGGCTGCTGTCGGCCGTGGGGCAAATTTAAACAAACGAGAGGAATAAAAGGGGGGTGCGGGTGAGGAAGAAGAGGAACTGACAGCGTCGGTGGGGGAGAATAATTACATTCCTGAGCGGAATTAGCACAGCCCAATGCAGGAGAAGAATAAGTGGCAGAACAAAATAAAGGAGGGATGGTGGTGGAGGTGGTGGTGGAGGGATGGAGAAGGAGTGCAGGAGATCTAGACTGAAAATGTTTTTGTTAGCTTCTCATTAGCATCTTGCACAGATAGTCAGCGAGAAGGAAAAGAGGAAATAAGGAGGGGAAAATTTGCTGAGTGTCGCCTGTGTGTGTGTGTGTGTGTGTGTGTGTGTGTGTGTGTGTGTGTGTGTGTGTGTGTGTGCGTGCATGCGTGGCCACAAAACAGGTGTCGCAAACTCCAGGAAGAATAAATTGAGTTATCCTGTTCTATTTTCACCCTTCTCTTGCCCTCACTCACACTCACTCACACACACACACACACAGAGAACCTCTCTCAGTCAAAATGCTTTTACCCTCTCATCTCGGCTTGTGCACGTATACACAACCGTTTCTTGTTCTCATTTTCCCCCCATTTTATTAGTGAGCTGAAAAGTTGCCCACTGGGGTTTGCATGTAGGCCCCTGCGCGCGTGCGTTTGAAATGAAGAGAGAGAGAGAGAGAGAGAGAGAGAGAGAGCGGAGGCTGGTGGAGATGAAAGGCACAGGGCGAGTGGGACTCTCTCTCTCTCTCTCTCCGACCGCCTCGCTCACCTCCCCAGCCGGCCTCGCTGAAATCCGTCTGAAGCTGGCCAGAGCTGCCCCACGGGAGAACACTCTCCCTTCTTTAATTAATAAATAGGCCCTTTTTTGTCAGCCAGTCAGGCATGTAAAAGAGAAAGTGTGTGTGTCTCGGTGTGTGTGTGTGTGTGTGTGTGTGCTGCAGGTTGTTGTTGGGGGCTTTTTTAATACAGCTTGTAAATATTCACAGTAAATCACCTTTTGCGGCGGAATACGAGCTCTTAGTGCTTTGACAAATGAGTCCCATTTCAATTAATATGAGTATTAAGGTTGGCCATGTGCTCAGGCTGGGGACACTGGGGAGGGTGCTGGTGGTGCTGGTGGCGGAGGTGGGGCGGGGTGGGTGGGGTGTGCTGGGTGCTTGGTGAAGCTGCACTGGGATGCATTAGCAGCAGCTGATGGAGATTGAATGGCCCCTCACCATCCCCACCCACCCCCACCCTCTTTTACCGTCCTGCACGGCCAGTGGGACATTCATTCCAACACCTCTCTCAGAGAGCCTGTCGTTAGGTAATTGCAGAAGCGTCCAGAGCCAATGCATGTACTCTGATGGCGGCATAATTATGATTGATGGTAAATTTCAGGTGAGCATCTTCCAGGGCTGAGACCTCATACACTGGTGGGGTGGGGTGGGGTGACACGGCACAGCACTGAAGCAATAGCAACAACACTGATCCACCTCGAACAGCGCCGTGCTTTTTAACTGGCATTACACGCTCACGCAGCCACGCTTGATGCCAACACATCCTGCCCCGTTCTGTTTATACAACACAGAGATAAAAACCATTCAACACTTATTCAAAAGGAAAATCGCTAAATTAATTCTGGGCTGCCACCCCCCCTACCCCCAAACACACGCGCACACACACACAAACACCTCCTCCCTCCCCACATAAATCTCTCTTACACTTGGGAATGGATTGTGAGTGAGCACCCGCGCTTGTTTCCCTTCATGCATTGAGTGTGTGGGTGTGTTCACACTGCCACATGAAAAGGAGAATAAGAGACAAGGCTGTGCAGCAGCCATCTCAATCCCCTGGGTGACAGCCTGTCAGCGAATGATGGGATTCAGCACCAGGCAAACAACATGTCAGGAGTGAGGGAGAGAGAGTGAGAGAGACAGAGAGAGAGAGGGACTGTGTGTGAGAGAGTGAGAGAGAGACTGTGTGTGAGAGAGTGTGAGAGAGAGAGAGTGTACAGCGCCTTTCAACACCCTACTGTGGGAAATGAAACCTCTCCTGGACATAGAACAAGCAGCCACACATACACAAACACACACACTTTTTTATTTCATCATTATTATAATTATTACTTGTGTCCCAACGTAAAAGGAGAGCAGAGTCAAATAGTGCTGATGTTCGTTTGCTTGTTCGTTCGTTCCTTCGACAGAGAAAAAAGGCACTTAACTATGAAATGTTTCAGTCTAACTGGATCCAACGTCCTTTGAGAGCTCCATGCCCACAACAACAGGCTGCCAGAGCCCTGGCCGGATGAATCACACTTTGCAGTAATGGGATGAGTTTTTCTACTGTTCCCATCTTGGCCTCGAGCTGCCTTTGGTTTGTCCAGGGCGCTGTTTGTGGGGACAGTCCTTTAGCAGATGGCACACTGTCATCTCTTTTGTGTGGCCAACCAGCCGGGCTCAAGGGAGGCACCCTTCGCCTTTGGGGATTGTCAGTTTCGAAAGTCCTTTGTTGGCGGATCCTTTGTGGAGTTTGCTTGTAAGAAACAACAATAATAACAAATGGCGTGTTTTTTTGTTTTGTTTTTGTTTTGTTTTTGTGTTTTGTGAAGTGGCAGAGGTTTTACATCTCGCGAGAGATGTAGGCGGGTCCCAATGCGGCCTCGGTGTGGTCCAGGTTGACGCTGACTCGGGCGTGGCTGTGCGTGCGCGTGAGTGTGTGGTAACGCGAGGGCGGTAGGGTGCCCGGCGGGCAAATCCCATCCAGCTGCCGCTCCTCCTCCCCCTCCCCTGCCCCGCATCCTCCTGTGTCCGTGTCGTCGCCCGCGGACCCCCCAGCAGTCCTCCCTCGGGTGATGGTGCCCAGCATCGATGTCGTCTGCTGCTTCTGCCGTCTCCGCCGCCGCTCCCACGCCGCGCTCAGTTTGACGGCCAGAGCCAGCAGGTTCTTTCCCAGGAAGATGGTGGAGACGCGCGGGTCGCGGTACCACAGCACGCCCGCCCCCCGCAGCAGCAGCGTTAGCACGTTAATAGTGACCAGGCTGAGCCAAGGGTAGACCGCCTCCCTCCGTGACCCCGAACCTGACCCCGCCCCTGACCCTGCCCCCGGGCCCTGCTCCTGTTGCTGGGCTGGCGGCTGGGGCACGGTCGCCCGGGGCTGCGCCCACCCTCCTCCTCCGACCGTGCCGAGCTCGGTGAGCGAGACGCAGGGCAGCAGCAGCAGCAGCACGTAACAGTAGAAGAAGACAAGACCCTCGGCCCAGAGCGGAGCGCGGCTGCTCCCTGCGCCCCCCGTGCTGGCCTCCCACAGGCCCGCCTGGAGGTCCAGCACGTCCAGCAGGTCCAGCACCACCCAGAGCAGACGGCCGCGCACCTCCTGCTTGCGTCGCAGCGGCGTGACGTGCTCGGCGCCTGTGAGGATGATGAAGAGCGAGGGCAGGCAGACGGAGAGCAGCAGCGTGAGGGTCTTCCGCGCCAGCGGGTCGGGCGGCCGGCGTTCCTGCCGGTAGTTCTGGCACACGAAGAAGAGCTTGAGCTGGAGGAGGGACAGGAAGAGGAACCAGAGGGCGCTGGCGAATCCGCGGCGGGGCGAACCGGCCTCCGACACCACCCCCGCCGACACGAAGCGCAGCGCCAGCAGGAAGCAGAGGTCGCCTAGGGCCACCGCCACACACGCCCACACCCCGGGGTGCCCTTGCGAGCCGCCGCCACCACCCCCACCGCTGCGTGTTCCCAGCATGCTCTGCTCCAGCAGGTAGAGGTCGACCACCGCCATCGTGCTCACAGTCACCAGGGTGGAGACGCACACCTGGGGAGAGGGCACCATCCCTGCAAGGGCAAAGCAAAGACTTGTGAGACAAACTTCTGCATTCCTGATTCAAAAACAAAAGAGACACAAGCTGACTTCCTCCTGCCTGTTTAAAGGCACAGGCTGTTCCTTGTTCCTCCTAGTTTGAATTTCAGAACACACAAGATGGTGTTAATGGCAGGCAGTAAGCCCATCATATTCCCTGGTGACGCCACACACTGCTGCCTGCCTGCCTGCCTGCCTGCCTGCCTGGGTCTGGGCATTCTGAGCACGTCAGCTACTCCCAGGCCTTGTCTAATTGTTTGCTCCCAAGAAGATGCTGAGGATAACAAGGGTTTTTCTTGGAAACGCTGTCTTGGGTTTTTATGCTCGCATATTCGCTCAGTTACACACGATCCCTCACTGCCGCTCACACTTTCCCCTCACTGATAGATACCACACACACACACACACACACACACACACACACTCACACACCCACAGAGGGAGAGGGTTATAAATTTTTCATTCAAGCACAAACATTTACACTTCCTTTCCCTGGCCTTTCCACGTTTTGTGTATTTACCCCAGATTTCCTTTCACTAAGTAGCTGAGTTTTGTTGAAATCCATGGGAGCAGCGTGGGCAAGGCCTTCCTATTCTTCTCCCTGCACCTCCTTCATTATTTATTAAGTGTATTAGGGGGCACTCAGGCATATTGTCAAATCCTGTTTTGCCCCGCCATTTCCTCTGCCCTGTTGATTTCCCATTATGCCGACTTAAAGTCTTTAGAGCTCATAATTCTAGTTGACCGGGAAGTGTCGTTTGTAATATGCTACTCCCTTGGGTGTTTGCAAGAGCATCGCCAAGGTGCCTGTTTGTTTGTTTATTTGTTTGTTTGTGGGTGTGCCGATCTATCTGTGTGTGTGTGTGTGTGTGTGTGTGTGTGTGTGTGTGTGTTTGTGGCCACAATTGACCTTCTCTCAGGGTGGTGCCAGATCTCACTGCTCTCTCATTGAGTATGAATTTGATAATTTCTCTCCTGAGCCATATTTCAGCTGCAGACAGTATAAAACCACGCTATTGATCCGCCTGCAGAAATCATCACAGACTTTACAGTGAAATCGAAGCCTGCCCTCCTTATCCCATTGAGCTCAAAGGCCCATAGCTTATGGGTTCTGACAGAATGGGTTATGTGTCAGGTAGCAGCCACCGCGCCTGTCACGACTCGCCACGATCAATGGACTTTTAACACTAAAATCATTAGCATTTAGAAAAAGCAACTTAATGACAGCTTTGGCGACCCCATAGAGGGTTGTCTCCCCCCGTCTGATATTCTAGTGCTATGATTGAAGGTCCACAGGATGGTTGCGTCTGTCGACGGCCGCAACGGTGGTTAACTACACAAGCCGAAACGAGACTGATTTGAGTTGCTCCAAGCTTGAGAAGGGAATGGAGAGACTCAAAGCGTGATTCATTCCAGTGATTTTTTACAGGCTTAATAAAGTGTTACTGCATGATGGTAATAGTTCATAAATAAATGCAGGGGATGGAGGGGAGGGAGAGGAGGAGGAGGAGGCGGTGGCGGAGGAGAGGGGAGAAAGAGAGAGGTTTGCAGAAAGATGAAGGGAGCTGAGGGGGAAATGCAAGAGACAAAAAGCTCTGGAAGAAGACCTGTTTCATTTGAGTGCAGGCCAGGTTTTTTTTCTCTCCTTTTAATGTAAAAATAGCGGGAAGTGCCATTTTCCATCTGCTGAGTGGAAGACTCAAATGTATTCATCTTTGGGGAAGTGTTGAAATTAAAGGCATTATAGCATGCGTGGAGAAGATGAGGGAAATGTGTTGGTGAATGACCTAGAATGATTAAGCTGGTGAGATCCAGACGCAGGGAAATGAAATGGAAGTCTGCCTCACTAATATCTGATTATCCCCAGAAAGGCTGTTGGTTTTTTTTTCACCCTTTAATATATCCACAAGGCAAAATGATTGATTTTTAGAATTAAAATTTCAAGCTACAAACAGAGGAAATTTCTGTAAATGCGTAGGCCAGGGTAAACGCATGAATAAATGGAGAAAGTAGAAGCACGGCTGAACCCCCCACCCAACCCCCCTCCCGCTTTGGTCCATCGTGTTATTTCGGCCTGACCGAGTGTGTCATCATGTTGGCTGCACAGACACGAGAGTTTCTGTCGTGACTTCTGTTTATCTCCCTGTTCTTACTATCTGTCTTGTTTTGACAAGTGAGCATCTCATCAACTTGCCTATTAAGGAGGCCATCACAATGGGAATGGTCATAAATAACAATTCATCACTCCTTGACTGTGATGGCAGCAGGGTGCCACTGCAGACTGTTTTATGTTCTCACTCAACAGTCTACAGAGACACAATGGAAATTTGATCGACTGTGCGTTATATTCTGGCTCCAGTGAAATATGCAAAATACTGTGATTTGTTTGCATTCTGTTTTGCCATCCAGTAGAGGAGCTGGAAACTTTAAATACTTAAGCTGGTGTGTGTGTGTGTGTGTGTGTGTGTGTGTGTGTGTGTGAGAGAGAGAGAGAGAGAGAGAAATAATGCTCTTAACAAATGCTATGAGAGCAATTTTTGCAACCTGTGTCTATGTCTATGTCTATAAATTCAGCATTTTGAGGTAGCAATGTACCCCATCATCATTCTGTTTCTACAACTGGAGGTGAGCCAGGTGCTCCTCCGTGTAGGTAAACGGCAAGATGGATTGCCCTTGACACTAATTTCACGAGAAGAGTGAACCATTATCAGAGCCATATTTTCTGTGTTGCTATTGGAGAAGTAGTGAAGAGGCTATCTCCTGACGTGACCGTACACAACCTTAAAAAATGTTTTGGACACAACACAAGTGCTGACCGCTGATGACAGCGCTGAATGCACTGATGACCGCTATTTGTAGATGTTAACAGGAACATTCATGACAAGTGTTGCCCTACTTTTTCCAAGAGAAATGCAACATGTAGACTACTATAGAGCTTTAAAAGTTATTGAAAACCTTGTTGTTATTTCACCATTAACCAATATTAAGCATTTAGTTTTTATATAGCATAGCATTTTGCACTTGAGGTTATCGGAGCAAAAAGTGTAGTTACCCAAAGCATGCGGTACAGATCTTGGTGCTCCTGCTGATTTGATTTGCAGTCAGTCGAATCTTCCGTCAATTCGCCTTGACGATTTGGCTTCCGACAGATTCGACCCGAAATTCACACCACGGGAAACCTGTATAGAAGTCACATGTGTTATTGCTTGAATCCCTCGAATATTCCCTTTCCTCTTTTCTTGGTCTGCACAACATCGGTTCATTTCTAAATTTAAAACTCTCCATTTGCCCAGCTGCCGTGCAGAAAACAAGATCTCCTCATTCCTTTTGCGAATAAAAGGAGGAGAACGCGAGGACTGTTTCTTTCAGAGATGTCAGATTACTTAGTCCATATTTAGTAAGCGATGACAAACGATTTTAATCCGCAACCATAGGCGTTCGGTATATCCTTAGTTGTCCCCGCCGGTATAGTGCTCGCTGCTTCTCACTTGAGTCTGCCTTCTCCGGGGCTTGTCTGCCAGTCTATAAGGAGTCCAAGTCGGTCAGAAGTGGATCGGTGTATTCGCTGAATCATTACCAGAATCGATCCCAGCATGAGGAGAATGTAACAAAGCTAGTTATTCGTTAAGTTATTTGACATGATGAGCATTCAAGAGGGGGAAGCCATCAGTGTGCACTGTGACTTTTATGATTGCAGCGTTAATTTGTAGGCAGGTTACGTGCTCTTGCACCCCTCCCCGCGCTGTTTCTTGCACACTCCCCCCGTTTTGCTCTCCTTCCAACCCCCTGTGTTTAACCACTAGAACCATAACTTTAAAGAACAGGCGGGGGTGGTTGAATATGGACAACAGAGACTAGCCTACCAGTACGGTCCTTGGGCATTGATAATTATGCGTTGAGAAATCATAACAATGGTAATTGCACTGTAATAAAAGGAAGTACATCTGTGATTACCCTGCCACACACTGAGAAATGAGTGCCCCGCTGGAGCCAGAGGCAGCAGCATGTTTATTTTACTACCCAGATGTTACCTTTAGTACTCCAATTAATCCCCCTGCACCATCTCTCTCTCTCTCTCTCTCTCTCTCTCTCTCTCTCTCTCTCTCTCTCTCTCTCCCTCCATCTCTCTGACCATCCAAGCTCCTTGCAGTTTCTTGCCATAGATCTCCCAAGTATTTCTTTATGAATTCCAAGGAACAGTTTTTATATCGAATGACAAACATATTTATCAACCCCCCAAATCACACACACACACACACACACACACACACACACACACACACACACACACACACACACACACACACACACACATACTTCACACGCGTGAAACACTGGATGACTGAAACATTCCCCAGCTGGTCCTAGACCGCTGTGAGATACTGGAGTGGGATTCCTTAAAGCAGATGATGTGGTGTGTTCAGTGGTGGCTGTCTGGACGATGATGATAAAAGACTAGGCTCCATCCTGTTAACCATTCCATGTTACTTGCTGGGCTCAGCCATGCCTGCCTCCATTTCCTCAATGTCACATCTAAATTCAAAGGGTTCTCTCATCTTTAGTCCACACACTACATGCACACGCACACACACACACACGCGCGCACGCACAGAGACTCTTGTTCGTTCATTGGCATGCACTCACACAAACACACACACACACACACACGTTCATCCGCATACACACAAACACATTCCCTCACACACACACGCGCGCCTGTGCACTCGGAATGCATCATTTTGTTTCTTCCTTGTAGGGGGTCAGCATTGACTTTCTTAATCCTGCAGGTAAGCAAGCTGGTAGCTTTCCTGTGTTTTGGAGGGGATCATCCCTCTTGTCACAATCAGCTACGCGCTCCACTGCTTTCCAGAGAGAGATTTTCCATTCTCTGCCTACAGTTTGTTTTTCTTACCCCTCTCTCTCTCTCTGTCTCTGACTCTCTCTCTCTCTCTCTTTCCTTCTTCCCCTTTCATTCCCAATTTCCTCTCTCTCTCTCTCTCTCTCTCTCTCTCTCTCTCTCTCTCTCTCTCTCTCTCTCTGTCCTTCTTTCCTTTTCATTCTCAATTATTTCTGTCTCTCTCTCTCTCTCTCTCTCTCTCTCTCTGCTCTTGTGCTCCCTTCGTTCCCAGTGGGTGTGGTTGAAGGTCACTCCGCTCCAGCTCTCTCCTCTCTCCCTCCATGTGCCTTCAGATGGGGAGAGGTGGAACAAGCATGGAGTGCAGGACGGGGTGGAGAGATGGAGAGAGAGAGAGAGAGAGAGAGGAAGAGAGGGTGTAAATGTGCAAAGAGAAAAGGCATACAGTGCAGGATGGGGTGGAGGGATGGAGAAAGGGAGTGAGAGAGAGAGAGAGAGAGAGGGCGTAAATGTGCAAAGAAAAAAAGGCATAGCGTGCAGGACTGGGTGGAGGGCTGAGGAGAGAGAGGGTGTAAATGTGCAAAGAGGAAGGGGGGGTGGGGTGAAGAGTAGAGTTTCTGAGTGCCCACAGCACTGCACAGTCATCACTTTCCAAGCCCACTGTCTCATCCCTCACCCCTTTTCACCTGCATGGGTCCGGGGTGGGGGTGGGGTGGGGGGGATTTTTGGAAGGACACATAGCTTTCAGAGGCACTCGCTTGGTGAGCAGAACCCAAATGTTTGTGCGCCGTCACGGCCGGAGTCAAGGCTCTCCCTTTCGCCACGCCGCCATCTGCCAATCACACTGCCCACCCACCACAGCCGCAGTGGCAGCCGCGTGGGCAGAGTTTGCCCGTGGCATGCGCTTCGGGCATCTGCCCGCAGGTCCCAAAATGAAAGCTATTTGGCAAGGGAAGAGCCAGGAGCGCTAGCAAAACGGCGAGCATGCAGCATACATGATTCACCAGACCTGAAGACTTTGAGTTGAGTCGGGAAGAGTATCTAATGCCCGTCCTCAAAAGAGAACTTTCACAAAATCTGATCATTTAAAGGTTAAGGGAATGTCAACTGAAAATTGATGTCTCATCCAGTGAGACAGTGCAAGCTGCGGTAGGAAATGCTTATTTTAGAACACAAGACTGACCTTACTGTTGGATATCAGAAATAGATGCTGTCAGGACGTGTTTCCTGTCCGCTCTCAGGATATGTAATACAGAACTGACATGCTCTAATTTAAATGTATTCGTTAGGATGCATCCTAAAAGTGGAGCCATGTCTCCTATCTCCTGCATGCACGCTGCATATTGAACAGAGTGGGTTGTCTCCGGCGCTGATTGTCTGGCTAAAGAACATGGCTTACAGCATCAGCAGCAGTCCTCCTGGACCACCAGTCAATTTGAGTTTTCCAAGCTGCAGCTTGTGGCTCGGAATGCGGAATTCGAGGTAAAGGTAGATTTTTGTTCAGTCAATTAATATTTTACACGCTAACAGCGTGAACACCGGGCCTGCTTGTCTGAGCCAGCATATCTCACACTGAGAGTCGACTCTGCCTCTTTGCAAAGGAGGAGAAATGGAGTGGCAAGCGCACATGTGGTCTACTCGATTCCCCAAAGTAGCGCACTGCATTTGACACAGCTGAGTGCAGGGGCGTCTGTCGGCCCCTAATAAGAATTGTTGAAAGAGCAATACTCAGTCTAATCCATTTCTGGATTTCAGGCACTTTCCGGGCGAAAAGCGAAGTGACGACATTCTAATCCTTTGTTTGGCACAAAGACCCTGCAGGGAGCCCTAAGCCAAATGGGGGTCCGCCGTGCGAGCCCGAGGGTCGCCATGCCACATTTTTAAACATTGACATTGATTAAGCCGTTGGTCAGAAGCACTTAACGTCTCCGCACATGAGAGCAGTGACCAGGCGTGGCCGATGGCCTACATGGGGGAATGCTCCGGAACTTAGTTTTTTTTTTCTGACATGTTCGTGAAGGCTGAGGGTGACCTTAGTGAACTCTCCTGTCTCAGTCCTGGCATGGTTTGGGTGGGATGGGGGTTGACGGAAACATCTAGACCAGCAGAGCTGGGGAGGCGTGGCTCGGACGGACGGACAGTGGTGGCCATGCAACAGGAGGGCGCGTGTAGTACGAGGCGGTTAAAATTAATCAGCTGTATGACACCCCGATAGGGATGAGTGCGATAACGCAGGAAGAGCGGCGGAGATTAAATTAGGTGGGGGATGAAGGTAATTAATGAGAGTGTCTCACTCCGTGGAGTTTAATTAACCCAGTGTCCTATCCTTGCATCAGAATGCCCCCACCCACACCCCCACCCATCTCTCCCCAACACCCGTCCCTACCCCTCCGGAGTACTCTTACCCGCCCGCACCCCACTGCCACCGTCTGTCAGGGCAATTAATCCCACCTCGGCGACTGTCCGCCTGTGTGCCTTCTGTGCTTGCTTACACTCTTCCGCCCCAGCTCATATCTCACAGCACTGCTGCTGACTCCAGAATGTGGCATGTGAGGAGGAGGCTGGACTGCTTCCCCAGAGCCAGCCGGCTGGCCTGTCTGTCTGTCTGTCTGTCTGTCTGTCCATCAGTCTGTGGGTCTGTCTGTCTGTCTGACGGCAGATGCTACTAAGCTCCAGCTGCCACAGGCTGGTCAGCCTGCCTTGCTGCTCCATCATGCATTCCCTTTTTCTGTGTGTGTGTGTGTGTGTGTGTGTGTGTGTGTGTGTGTGTGTGTGTGTGTGTGTGTGTCTGTCTTTTCTCTTTACTGTCTCATTCACTCACACGCTCTCTCCTCTCTCCTTCCCATCCCTCCCTCACTCTATCTCTCTCTTTCTGTCCTTTCCCTCCCCCCGTCTCTGTATCTGTCTCTATCTCTCATAGTCAGACACACACAGTAAAACTCATGCACTCCTTCACACATACACACACACACATATACATACACACACCACACACAGTCTCTGTCTCACCCTTTTTCACAAACACACACACACACACACACACACACACAAACATACACACACACACGTTGCACACACATTCACATTTTGCAACTCACAAATGCATATATGTCCCTTTCCTTTACTGTCCATGTAGTGTCTATGTGTTGGATGGATGATTTGTGTCTGTCCGGAGGCTGGTACTCATAGTTAGCCTGTGCCTGCTGTGCACCAGCCACCTTGCTACTCTCATCGTCCCACTTTATCAGGCAAGCCACTCCAATGGACATATTGATCGTTATTACTGTTCTCCTCAAGAGCGCGCTTCTAATCTCCTGTTCTCATCCCTCGAGTCTGCAGGCACGGACGCCAGCGCATGCACACACACGCACACACACGCACACACACACACACACACACACACACACACACACACACACTCACTCACACACACACACACAGAGCCCCTGGTTTGCACATGCATAAGCTCCCTTTCACTCTCATTCATTTTAAAGTCTTATCAGAACCTCATCTTGTTACAAAAATGACTGAAGCCTGAAGTTCGATCACATTACTGAGAGGACTAAAAGAAAGGTGTGGGGGTTGGGAAGGGGTGGATGTGGGTGGGCTGGCGGTCAGTACGTTCTGTGAGACGACTAGGTCATGAGAGCATGAGGGAGATATACTGTGTGCATCTACTTATCTTAATCAAACCTGTAATCGCAGCAATTGAAATTCAAATATGGCTGCGCATATGCCCTCTGCAATTTTAATGGAGATTGGAGGAGATCAGAGCCGATTGCCTTTGCTTCATACAGTATAACTCAACAGCCAATGAAAGATTCATAGGGCCGCACCATTAAAATGATAAACATGCTCAATATTCTCTTAAGATCATGAGTTAGCTTCTCTTTCTTCAGCCGTGGTCCTACGCCCACCTAGGTGGTGAACAGCAGCCATATTGTTACTGAGAGCTTGGCTGCTACTGTCAGAAAATGGTTGGGTGTGGAGAAGGGCACAGAAGAGGCTTTGCATTTAATTGGCCAACTAGGCAAGAGGATGATTATATCTTGGGTTTTAGAAGGCCAGATTGGCAATTTGGCTCAACACACAAAAGTGATTGCGCCTGTACCCCCTAGCCCACCACCTCCGCCCCCCGCCCCCACTGTAAATGCCCCCAAAGCCAGTGAAGCATAGCCGCGCCTTTCAAAGAACCCAAAAGACGGACAGCCCCGAGAATTTCATTTCAATTATCAGTGAAACTCCATTATTCGAGTGGAGCCATTACGGCTGTGAAAAACTCCTAAAAAGAGAACTTGTATGCATTTTTCCTCCCTCTGTGGATGTCG
>JAODXP020000030.1:2895524-3087745 GCA_027497455.2 Sardinella longiceps
CCTTATCCAGTATTTCTTTTATGTGTTGGGCTTAGATGTTTTGAAGAAGCCATACTGCAGCCATATTGCTGTCTCTCTCTTGTGGCTTTTTCAGCTTGCATCATTGTGTGCTAAGCCCCTCTGTCCAGTTTTTGATACTCACTCCTGTGAAGAAGTGCTCATTTCCAGCCCATAATTCATAGCTTGTTTGGTTAACCTCCAATGTATTGTTCTGTCAGCCTTTAATTGTCTTTTGTCCGTTAAAAAAACAACTCTTGGCTTGGACAGTGACCAAGGCCCATGAGGAAACCTTAATTAGTGCCTCGGTTCGGATTTCCCAGCCAAAGTCTTTCACTGCAATTGTAACTAAAATCGGCATTTAATGACACTGTTTAATCAATTCATTTAAATTAATCAACATCATTGAGAACCTTAAGTTCTGGAGTAATTATTTTTTTCGGGAGGTACCACATCATGACAATGAAGGTGGCAAAAGACGAAGTAGCGAAATCCAGAGCCCACACCTTTAAAATGAAATCAGCAGCAGCCATAATACTCAGCTGCCATCAATCAGTGTGAATAATTCATAATGATTATATGAAAAGCGCTTCACTCTCGCACTAATTGTCAAAGTTCTAAGTTCATCCAGCCCTTGCTCCACAGCCTTGGAGCTCGGCTTTTTAAATAATAGATGGAACACTTAATGCTTTTTACTCTGGGGGTTTAAATAATAGCAAAGAGGCAACTGAAGACCTCATTTGGCATTTTGGCTGTCATGCTCTCTGCAGCCCTCTGACTCGCCGTGAAACACGCCGGCCCTGTTTTTTTTCCTTTGCACCACATGAAAAGAGGTGAAAGGTGTTGGCGCTAATTGAGCTCATTAACTTTGCATACTGTATTCATTTGCATCCGCCGCACGAGACAGCGCTCACTCAAATGCACATCCAAAGACACACACACACACACACACACACACACACACACACACACACACACACACACACACACACACACACACCCAGACATGCATGAGTGTGCACGTGCACGCACAGAGAGAGGAATGCTAACCCACTCATAATTGGTAAAGTGTGGGCACATATGCTCTCTGAAGCACTCGCACAGACACAAACTCCTCATCTGGAAGAAAGCCGAGGAGAACAGGGAGCCATTCACTTCTGGCATTTGGCAGAGGATAAAAAAGCCAGGCAGGCAGGCATGCAGGCAGGCAGAGAGGAATGAGTAACTCTAAAGCAATCTCTCCTCTTCTCTACACTACACCCCCCCCCCCTCCTTTTTTTTTCTTTTTTCTTCTCCCCTCTGAATTTCTGTCACTGATCTCTGCCTCCACATCTTGCCCTCCCCATCCTCCTCTTCCTCCCCCTCCTCCTCATCCTCCTCCACATCTCCTCTTCTACCACCCCCCCCTCTCTCTCTCTCTCTCTCTCTCTCTCTCCTCTGTTCACCCTCTCCTCTCTGTTCATTTTCATCACCTCTCCCCTGTCACTCCTGTCTTGTCAGTCTATCGGCGGAGGAGTACGGGGAGTTCCTGAAGATGCGTGAGGAGAAGCTGAAGGCTGAGGCCGCCGCCGCCGCTGCTGCAGCCGCCGCTCAGGGCAAGAAGAAATGAATGAAGACGCCGGAACAGTGGCGGCGACAGCGACGTCTGGTGCTACACACACACACACACCCTCCCCACCCCACCCCCTCTACTGTACATACCCACTGCACTGCCCCCCCCCCCTCTCTCTCTTTCATAATAAACATAATAAATGGGACTGTGTTACCCAGGATCTTTGGCTTCTTGGTGTCTCTGTCATCTCTACGGCGGGCAGGCAGGCAGGCGGGCCGGTCGGCAGCGTGTCCATATGAGGGATTATGCGGCTGTCAGTAATGCAATTAGGGGGGCGCTTGGTCATAACAGCACTGGCCGCTCAGCATCAGTGTTTGGCAATAAACACGACTAGCACGCTGTCCCCAGGGGCCACGGCGGTGTGGATGGGACGCGTGTTTACTTTGCCTGCCAGCCGGCTGCCTGCCGCGGGGCTATTGCCTGGGATGGCATGTCAAGATGGCTGATGGCGGAGAGTGTGGAGGCCCCTCTCACCCCCTACACCCCCACCCCACCCCACCCTCCTCACGGCTTATGGTGAGAGATGAGGCCATTAAGAGGCTATGAGGGCGTGCGGTGCCCATTTGTATGGCTACGCCGCCTTATCTCAGCGACCCCACTACAATCCTCCCTGGGAGAACATCGCTTATCTTGATCATCTCCATCTATCCTTCTCTCTGTCCTTTCTCTGTTGGTGCTATCCTTCCCTTTATCTTTCTCTCTCTCTCTCTCTCTCTCTCGCTCTCTATCTCTCTCTTTCTCTCCCCCCCGCGCTCCCTCCCTGCCCACCTCCACATGTGGCAGACCTCTTTCATGTCTGTCTCCCAGCTCAGCTATGCCACGTTAATAAGCTGAAAACCCATAGCTGTTATTAATTAATGTGTTGATTTATGTGTTGTATTTTTAGTCCGGAGATCGCTCTGCTTAAAATTCAACAGTTCCCCAGGCATATGCACACTTGTGGGAATAATTTGTTTTATCTCTGTTGTGGGAAAAAAAAATAATAAAACAAATCGTGAAACTTAATCTTGGAGGTTACCTTTGAATAAGAAAACTATTCCATTAACTGAGCTCCAGGAGTGACACGATACTGCAATCCTAGACGCTGGTTCTTTGTTGCGTATTCAGTATCTCATCTCTGCAATTTCCCCCAATATTTTCATTTTATTTTCTCCATTATTTCCTCAGTCTTTGTGTGAAGAGCAGAGAGAAAGATCTAATTTCACTACCAAACTGCGCCTTGAAAAGATCCTCATCGTGTAATCTATCATGCTATCCAATATTCTAACAAGGTTGGGTAATAAGACCGGAGAGCATCGAATGCTGGAGAAAATGAAAGACTTCTGTATGGTGTCCCAATTTTTCTCACTTTCCAAAAGGGCAATGCAAAGTGCAACTACCCAAAAGTGCTGAGAGGTTGGTATTTCACCCAGACTCACCTAAGGGATACGGTTCATTTGTATGCAGTCTTATCCTACCCAGATCAGAATAATGTAAAAGTACCTGTAGTATAATGTTGGTCCGATCCCCAAATGAAGATGAAATGTTTTGGTGTTTAGGACCCAGCCTGTGGTCAGGCGTCTGAGTAAAAATGTAAAATAATTTAATATTTGAAAGGAATAAATGCAGCCAAGAATATAATCTGACAGGACTCAATCCCCTTAAGTCTTAATCATGAAAATGGCAAATGGGCAAAGTTTACTTTTTAAAGTAATTCAATTGTATTGAAATACAATGGAGTGTAACTTAATATTTTGGACAGTTATTATCCCATTTCTCAGGTAAAAAGCTTTTGCTAATACAGAGTAGGTGCTACTCAGCAGGCACATCTCAGCTTGTCTTTGCCTGTGATTGACCACCAGATGGCAGTGGTGCTCAGTGAAAAGATACGAGTGCTGCTGCACAAAGGCAGTCCAGCTCCAGGGTCGCCATTGTATTCCACTTCCATAAAAGGCAAGGCAGTAGCACTCCTGCTGTCATCACTGGCTTGCACTGAATCAGTATGCAGCATCACAGCCCCAATTACATGGGAATAACAGGAGTTTATCAGTCAGTACACAAAGGGCTTAAGCAACCTTCCCTGAGGCTTTGCAGGGGTAGGGGGTGCATCAGCTCTTTCTCTCTCCAGCTCTCTCAAGCAAGACTGTCCAAGTTGCAGTCGGCTTGCTCCCCTTTGCTGCGGGGGGAAATGGCAAATGAATCTTTTTCATGTCCCTTAATGCCACGCGGCGTGTGTCTCACAGATGAGACGTAGAGGTGGCGTCCTCTGCAATGTGCCAGTCTGACAGCTGCGCTGGTTGTTGGTGGCTCCCCGGGGGGTGGTGACGGGGTGGGGGGGCTTCCAAATGACTGACACCAGGAAGATGAAAAGCAGTGTGTTGGTGTGTGTGTGTGTGTGTTTATGGTGCGTGCGTATTTGTGTTTGCGCGCGCGTGTGTGTGTGTGTGTGTGTGTGTGTGTGTGTGTGTGTGGGGCGGGGGGTCTACTTCTCCAGCCTCTGAGACTCTCATCTCATCCGACTAACTCAAACAAACACAAACAAGCATGCAGGCCGTCAGCCCATCTCAGCCTCAGCCAAGCAAAGCACTCTGCTGACCTCCTCTGCCTTTGTCTTTGCCTTTGCCTTGATTTCCCATGTGTGCATCAGTAAGCATTGTTTGCTGTCGGGGAGGAGAGGAGAGGAGAGGGGAGGAGAGTGGAGGGCTGCTGGTGGAGGGGGCTGAGGTGGCTGTTGTGGGGGAGAACTAATATTTGATCCACTAGTAGACTACACATACACATACATACACAGGACCTAATGCTCCTGGAAGCAGAGTGGACTGATCTCAGATCAGTTCTGTGGGACTCCTTATATACTTTTAATGAAGGCCCTGACTTAATGACTCAGGCTTGTCCACTCAGTCCCCTTTGTCCCATTGTACCCCTTTACCTCTCTACCCTGAACCCTCAGCGTCTAAAGGCCCATTCAGACTGAAGATCCGCAATGAGACGAAACGTCTGTAAGAGTTGTGGTGGTGTAAATCAATCGCCAAATGCCATTGCAAGCAGTTGCAAGCCGTCACAAAAGATTCAACATGTCAAGTCGCAGTTTCAGAGTTTTAGAACGTTGCTGGTTTTTAGAACAACGCAGCCCATCTTGTCGCATATCTTTGGTGTGTAGCCACCTTAACAGTCTATTCATTCAAGTTTTCAAGGGTCCATGGATGAGGGTTTAGTGGAGACGTGTTTTAATGAATCAATGATGATTGATTTAACCATTTTATTAAAGCTATTTTAACTTTTTTGAAGAGTGCCTTGGATACTTTATCTGCGGCTTAGTGGAGACATTGAGATTCACACAGTGTGTGTTGTGAGTGGGAAATCCGCTGTGTTACTGAGTCTGCAGCAGGCAGGCTGGCTGTGAGACTGATGTGCTGTATCACACCCTGCCTGTGAGCAGTTCTACAGTATCTGCACTGCCATCAGCAGGGAAAGGCCCCTAGAGCCGCCACTGGAGCAGCACTTCCTCTCTTGCGCCACCGGGTGGCAGACGTGAGCTATGTGGGTCTGTGTGGCAGTGTGCTTCCTCTTCCTCCCTCCTCCCCAACACACTGTCAGGAACGTCACAAGTGACGGTTATGGGAACAAAATGTTCGCCTGCAGAGCGGCAGAATTCAGCGCTCGCCATTGTCCTGGCAGCCTTGCTCTGTGAATAGAACCCTTTCACACATCTCACGTTCTAATTTTATGTCCTATGGGCATGCAAGGACATCTTTTGGAGAGGGAGAAAGGTGGGCGACTGTATGACTATAATAGGCCCATTTTGAGCCCTTGGCTTTTTATGAATGAGCCTGGACTTGATGAGGTGCACAGGTGTACAAAAGCTGCATTGCTGAAGCACACGGTGCAGTTGTGTGAGTGTACTGTATGTGAAAGACAGAGAGAGAGAGAGGAAGAGAGGGATGAAGGCTGAGCAGGGAAAAGGAAGGGAGGGAGGGAGGGGGGCAGAAATGATGCCCCTGAGCGGGAAAGACCATATATGGAGTTTGACATGGTTGCTGGCGTACGACGTCGGAATAGCAGGTACGACGCGTGTGGGCTGCTGACAGAGAAGGCAGAAGGGGCGGGGCCAAGCTGCTTGGGTTTTTTCTTTTTTTCTCTTTTGCGTGTGTGTGTGGCTTTCTGCGCGCGCGTGCGTGTGTGTACGTCAAAATGGGAAGCTGGCTGTCTGCGAGTGCCTCTGTGTCAAGTGTGTGCGTCAATCTGAGTCAGATGGTGTCTCATAGACCCGCGTCCTGCTCCTGTGAGTACGTCAGTACTGTTGCTGTGCAGCCCCACCATGCAGGGAGGAGAGGAGAGGAGAGGAGAGGAGGCTGCAGCTCTCTGGGAGAGAGAGAGAGAGAGAGAGAGCAAAGGATAGGGGCACTGGGGAGGAATGAGAGATGGAGAGATTGCACAGTAGACTGTAGAGGAGCCATAGATTGAGCAAAGGCATAATAGACACAGACAAGAAAAAGCCGCTTTAAGTGCACTTTAATATAAATGCATTTGTTTTAACAACCAAATACACTTATTGGCGACACAAACAAAAGAACACTGATCCACAATGTCCATTCGTCATAAATAGCATATGCCAAGTATGTATTTCTTCTTCATATAATAGAAATGCCTCTGATATTTACAGTCTTGTAGAGATTTATACAAATGTACAAATATACAAATGTGCACAACCCTCATCCATTCTGCATGTATCTATAGACGTATAGGCACATGCATGTGTAACTATCTTTTTGAAAACAGCACACATACCATAGAATGCTTCTTTTTAAAATATAGCGTTTAAATAGCTAGAACGTAGGAATCAATCCTTTACTTGACCGTAGACAACTCTACGTTAGCATGTCGACACCATGGGAGGAGAGCCATTCTCAAGCCCATGTCGAGTAGTAGCGGAATAGAAAGAGTAACCCCAACCCTTAATTTCCAGTTCATTTTTGAAACAAAACTTGTTTTGTTGTGTTTTTAAACCCCTCTCAAAAAAGAAGAATTGCTCATACACACACAGGTCATTACCAATTGACACCACACCGATTAATCGCTGCGATGTTACCATGATATTCATAATGACAGCCTGACCGAACATGGTAGACCCAAACTTTAACAGGCCAACAAAAGCTTCTAACAAAAGTTTGCCAGCATTACAAAAATGGATGCTGCAAAGTATCCAGTGCAAGTGCTTTTCAAAGTCCAGCGTAGCCATTCAAGGGGAAGTGGAACTCGCCCCTCTCAGAATGGAACCAAACGGTACATCAATCTTGGAGTGTGTGTGCACAACACACACACAGCACAGATATCCGCCCTCCTCGGGAAGAGTGTGTCGTCAGTAACCGGAGTCCTCTCCCCCTTTTTTTGTTCGATTTTGATGCGATTGCATCTTTTTTTGTTTGTTTTTTGGAAACTGTAGGAAATGTTCTTTTCCTCGCACACACAAAGAGACATCTTCACATATTGAGAAATGTTTTGAACATCATTATGCCATCACACAAGTTGTACACAAGTTCAGAGAAATCAAGTCAAATGTAAAAAAAATCAATGCAGCCACAAACACAGATCCCCAAGTGTTCAGGGGAGCATATTCATTGTGCAGTTTGACACCAGAGTCAAAATGAATGGAAGTGCTTTGAAGATTTGTTCTTGTTCTTGGACATCAATTCTACATCAGGTTATTAACTGTCACCGATTGACCTCTTTGGCGTGTGACTTTACTTGGTTCTGCAAGGTTTGTTTTAAAAACAAAAATAGTAAACATTGAATCCCACACTTTCAGGGGTTTGTGTTTGTGGCGCTGCATGGTAAGTATTGAGCTATGAGCTTGCTATTGTTTTTTTTTCCTATTGAATAGGAATGATGTCAAGTTCACAACAAAGTATTTTCACTACGAGTGAATACAAAAGTGCGTCTGTAAGTCAATGTTGCACTTACAAGGTCATAGATCTCATTGACTGTTCCTTTTTTGATAAGTTAAACTGATACAGATGATACTTACAGATAAAAGCGTTGAAAGGTTAACTGATCGCCATGTTGCATTGATGCCCCAGGGCACACAGCTAGTTAGAATGCACCATTGTTGAAATGTCGCACCATATTTGTACATAGAAATAACACAGATTAGCACATGAACAAAATATGATGTTGAATTGCTCGCAGAAGATATGAGGAGGTTCAAGTCTTTTTTTTAGATTTATATACATTATGTATATATATTTATACACTTTGATATTTTCACTGAAAAGTGAATATTATCTCCATGAAATATGACAATATGCCATACTTAATGAAGTAAGTCACAGACTTATTTTAGAACGGAGGATCACTACCGCTCCCATCTGGAAGACAAAAGAGAGAGGGAGAAGAAGAAGAAAAAGCATTAATACAACAGTCTTGGTAAAACCAATAAAACATGATTTAAATGAAGAGGTTCGTAGACCTGTATGTGTCAGTGAGAGTGAGAGACACTCACCTTTCTGGAAGCACTGAGGCATGGGGTGACATTGGAGTTGATACAACTCAGGTTGTTGCCCCAGGCCGGGGGTCATCGAGGCACCTGCCCCAAACATGGGTTCCAGGGCGGCCAGCTCCTCCAGGAGGGACTGGGCGCAGGGCAGGCCAGGCTGCACGGGGCTGACGGGCGGGGGGGAGGCTGACACTGACGAAGCGGCCAGTTGAGGCGACATGGGGACGCCGCTGGACAACAGAGGTGACTCCTCTATCTCCATGGCCTCCTCTTCATGGTCGGCCTGATTCCCCGGAGTTGGAGCGTGCTCCGTCGCCGCCCCGCAGCCGGCCGCCTGGTTACGGCGCGCCGATTGGACGCTACAGAAGTGACTGGCGCCTGCGGCAGAGGCTCCGTCAAAGTGCAAGGGTGGACGCCAGAGCATGGGAGATGTTGGGGTGGAGGGAGAGCTGGAGGGGGGAGTCGAAGACGGAGTGATAGATGGGGAAGACGAGGAGGAGGAGGAGAGAGACTGCGACAGGGAAGGGGTTGGCGAAGGGCATGGCGACGTGGCGAGGTCTTGGAGGAGGCTCTCGAGAATCCTCTCTTCAAACAGAGAGTCTTCGTCGGGGAAGATGGGAAGATCCAAGCCCCTCCAGGACTTGATGGGATAGAAGTCCCCCAGCAGGGAGAAGAGCGAGTCCAGGCCCACAGGGTCCAGAGTGGTTGGAGATGGAGGCTCGGAGGAGGTGGGGGTGAGTTTGGAGATGAGCGGGTCGGGGTAGAGGCCCTCGGCAAGCGTGTTGATGTGCTCCGCCAGGAGGGAGATCTCCATCTTCTCATGTTCGGGCTCCAGGGAGAAGAAGGACAGGTAGGGCTGCTTGCCAGGTGAGGCTTCAGGGGTCAGGAGACCCTCAGGAGGGCAGTGGTGGGGTCCCATTGGCACGTCAACAAACAGAGGCCCGCGCACCTCGGGCAGGGTCATGACCGTGCAGTCGCCGTCCCCAGGGCTGTCCGGGGTGGGGGGCAGCTTCTCATAGAGGGTGCCACTGCAGGGCTCGATGGGGAAGAGCAGTTCGGTGGTGGGCGTAGTCAGGGACAGAGGCAGGAGGGTGGAGAGGGTGGTGCTAGGAGGTGGGGGGCTGCCGGTGGGGTTGCTAGGGGATGATTGGGAGATAGTAGAGGCGGTGGTGGTGGTGACTGTGGCCGTGAGAGACCCCGGGGGAGGCGTGGTGGTACCGGAAGGGTCAAAGCTGAAGAGCGGGTCCCCGAAGGGGAAGTTGCTGCCACTGCCCACCTGTGGGGTGTAGGGAGGTGTGCAGACAAGCTCTTTCGTCTGCTGAGCTTGAGAGGTGGGCACGGGCGGGAGTGGTAAGGGCAGAGCGGGCACTGGGGGCTCCAGCTGGAAGGAAGGTGGCAGCAGAATGTTTTGGGTCAGGAAGTCCAGCTCGGGCACGGTCGCCACGGTGACTGGGATGGGCGAGGAGGCGGCCGACGGGCTGGCCAGGGGCTCACTGCTGCTGGGAGGCTGCTGCTGGAAGAGACTCTCCTCCTCCAGGGAAGACAGGCTGGAGCGGGGAGCCTCTTCCTCAGCCGTGGTCTTCGAGCTGCCGGCCTGCTCCTCGCTGCTGCACACCGTGGCTGTGCTGAAGTCAAAGGACTGCCCTGAGAGGCCGCTGCTGCCCGGTGTGAAGACCTGGTCTGGGCTGGAGAGTGTCTCGGGGGACTGGAGGCTGGCGCCCTCTGGCTGGGATGTGCTGGAGGAGCCCAACACCAGGGTGAGCTGACTCTGCTCTGTGCTCAGCTGCTGTCTCACCGACCAGGCCTCAGCCTCACTGCAGAAGAAAACACCATTGAGTTCCCCTATCCATTCCTCATACAGCCACTCCAGAACTATTCATGAGTTTCCAAACACTTCATCTCAACATTCTCATTCAGGAGCAGTAACACATTAAACTCCTCAAACACTTCAAGATCTTAAACATCTAAAACAACTCAAATATGGGCGACAAATGGCCGTTAAGTAAGTTATTCTTCTATTCCACATTCAGTCCCTTCCATAACTTCACAGGAAACCACATTCATGTTCCACAGCTGAACATTTTGTTGTTTAGGGTAATAATAGTAGCACCTTATAAGCTACAATAGCGTACCTGATTACGAAGTTATTGCTGCGGATGGGATGTTCTCCAGTCTCCAGCTGCAGTACCATGTATAGCCAGACCCAGGAGTGATCGGCGCTCTCCACCCGCACCACCATCTCTGCTCGGCCCTCGCCTCCCTCTCTCACTGTGTGGGCAAGAAGAGCACGAGTGAGGAGGAGGTAGGCTAGCCTAGTACTGTATGTCCTACACCATCAAAGCAGTGCTGTGGTGGCCATGCTGGCTGACGTGTGTGTGGAGTTGAGTTGTGGGGGTTGTAGGCGTGTTGTTGTGGATCGTGAGCTGCTGCTGTGAGGTGTGGCAGTGGGTTGTTAGAAAGCTGTGGGCAGGTGCTCGTGCAGTGTGTGTGTGTGTGTGTGTGTGTGTGTGTGTGTCAGAGAGGAAGAGATTGTGAGGGAGACTCACATAGGCTGCAGTGCTGGGCAGAAGCATGCGTGAGGTCCTGGGGATGCAGCAGGCTGTACCACGAGCGGGAGCGCAGCGTCTCTACATCCAGGCCCAGGTAGTCCCTCACACTGTAGAGGGGAGGAGGAGGAGGGGGGGAACACAGTCTTGGGTTGGTAATCTGAACGACTGGGCACTATTTATGTGCTCAAACAGTACAGACATGTGGGGCTTGTCTAGCAGTAAGTGGTGCTCAGGTGACCCTGTGAAAATATCAGGTGTGCTAACCTGTCTTGCACCTCCTGCAGCCTCATGTCGCGACTGTGTTGGGAGAAGAAGCAGGCCAGGAAGAGGTTGCTCTCGGCGGCCATGCGTCGGGAGGCCTCGGGTTCAGCAGCCGTGCCAGGTCGGGGAGGATGGGGTTCCAGCGGCGTGCAGAAGCACACCCACACGGGGTTGGAGGTCCAGTAGGAGCCAGGGGAGGTGGAGGTCACGGGAGGTGACAGGCAACGAGCTCGAATCAGCACCAGCTTATTACCAGCACTTTGGCGGCGCACTGACTTGGAGGTGTTGAAGCGGCAACGAAACAAGCGATCTTGGTCTTAAAAGTAAACACAATGGGACTGTGATGAGTTCAAGTGGTTGGTTACGTAAATGCACTTACTTTGCCACTTAAAGTAGGCCACTATAAATGCCTTTCAAGCATGTGTAATTAATCACCTGTCTCTGGAGTGGTTGGAGGCACCAGATTACTCCTCATGATGAAATGATCCGTGGGGTCTATGATGTCAAACACACTGTCACCCTGGGCAACCAGATCCACCTGTAAAAATGTCAGCAGTGAGAGTTAGCCTAATTGATGTACTGCACAAATGCACATATTTGTTCAGATAAATGTGATGAAAAGCACAGATCAATCCTTTCCAGTGACTTACCATAGAGTGACCAAGATGCTCAGAGACGCTGTCTGACAAGAACAGCAGTTTTCCCTCCCCCGTCAGCAGAAGAAGGAAACCTGGTACTTCATGCATCAACTCCGACAGTTCATGTGGGGAAAAAAAGCTCTCCTCGGGGGCTTCAGTAGCTGGGGCATCTGAGGGAATAACGTTTGATGCTCAATAAATGGCGCACCGATTACTCTGATACATAGCTTCACATCATGCGGTCTCGACTCGGCTAACCGTGTAGCAATAGTCGTTTTCAGCACCGTGGACAGCGAAAATGCTCTGCGACCGACCTGACTCTACTGTTATGTTCATACAGTTCTTTATCCATTAACATACATTGTCATAACCATATAGTATACCAAAAGACATGCTATCAAATTGCCATGGCACTAGTTAGAGATTCCACTTGTTGCTTCAACACGCTCTAATAATTTATCAATTAAAATGGCCGCCTTGAACATACTGTTGCATTCCTGGTGTTACATAAATCAACAGGTGCAGTTTTCAAACAAATCATGCTCTGTATCCTGAACATTACAACTATATAATATGTAAACTTACTCACCTTTGCAGAAATACACTGACTTTCTTGTGTACATGCAGGCCAGGGACATTATGTGTAGGTAGGAGAGTCGAGCCTTGTCCACATCGGAGATGGGGAGCAAGTCCTTGAGGTTCCGAATCTCTGCATTGATCTGGTCCCTGCGAGCTTTCGACGCTCCTTTGGTGGACCGATACATGATAGTTTGTGACCGTTCAGAGGAAATTCCCGGAGTTCGAATGAAACTCTGAGTTGAGCAGACTGCAGCGGATTGATCTGAGGAATGTCTGGATCCGCTCTTTCCCTTGATGTAGAGTCAGAGTACTGGATGGTCGTTATAAAACTGGCTTATTTATTGGACTGTCATCTCAGCGAATGTTCTGAGCAGGTATTTACTCCTGTCTCATGTTTACTCCGATCCTTGGTGCTCTTCTTTGGCTTCGCCACAGCGCCTGGTTCGGTTGCGGACCGGAGGCTTGATGGATCTTTCCCCCGGTTTGGTGTATGAGTTTGTCGGCAGCTATAAAAGCCGTCTCTCGCCCAGATGTCGGGAGCCCGTAAATCTGGTGGAGTTACTCTGCTCGCCGGTAACTTATATAGCCTGGGACTCCACCGGTGTAGGGGGGCTCCCAACGCGCCAACACCGACGTAAAAGGGAAAGGGGGGGTGAAAGAAGAAGGGGGGCCGCGGGGGATTGATACGTCTCATATCAATGTTAGCTATGCTGAAACACTCTCCGCTCCCCCCTCCCAAGCCTCTTACTCTGGGTGACTCTGCTCCGACGTCAGCCTTCCCTCTCTCTGGTGATGACGTTTGCTTGATATCGGGAGCTCCGGCGACGCAAAAAGCCCGATTTGGACAAAACCGAGGAATGGGCGGGGCCAACCGTATAACGTAGACGGAGTCACCGGACTCCGTCGTAGGGTGGAGGGGGGTGGGGGGGATACGGGAGGGGGTTTCAGAGGGGTGTGATGGAGGTGAGGTGCATGCGAAAGAGGTAGGGTAGCGATATCTTACTGTGTTTTAGAGTGCATCTGTCTGAGTAGTATCATCTCAAACAAGAGCAGCTTATCTGCAATCATAGTAGCCTACTAGCATGTACCCATGCATCAGTTGTTTTAGACTTTGCATACTGCATCCTGACAATGGCCGACGATAAAGGAGGTTATACATGACACTGGCCATAAACGCTGGCCATAGAGTTGCTTTTGTTTTACATTACGAATGATTATGTTATGCATTGCCTGGACTGTGGAAGGTGACCGCGGGGATGCACAGCCGAATGCTCTGGGCAAAGACGACAGAGTAGGGCAGTGTCACAATGCATCATTTTAGAAGCAGGGCATTTTTATGAATGGGTAGCCTACTCCAGTCAACCCTAATTAAAACGGTTCTCGTTGTGGTGGAGTAAGTAAACGGGAGAGCGAATTAAGGGGTGATGCAGCACAGCGTACGAGACACATTAAATGTTCCCTCGTTCGTTACATAAACCAGTATGTCCTTATAAGGTAAACACATGAGAGATGTGAGTGCAACTAAGCTGTGAAGAGGTAAAGGCTGTTGTTGCTGTTGCTAGCCAGTTACTGTAACTGATTGAAAGTGAGTCTTGCTATTAACGCGAGACCATGGTTAATACCATGGCCAGCGCAGTCAATGTGACACGAATGAATGGTTGCAAGCCACACGTTCAGAACCAAGTAGAAGGTTGCTGTCCGTGGTTCTGAAAAAGCCTCATCTGACGGTAAAGGCTATTTGCAACGCGAGATAAGGTCTGACTTACAATTAGGTGGCAATCAAATTATTAAACAAAGGGTGACGGGGATTCATGGCCAGGGCCAGCTTTAATAATCGGCCTTATCTCACCTCGTAACGTGCATCACACAGTCGCCGTGTTTGAGTCAACAGCAAACTCCAATAAACTCCCAAAAGCAACGCCACAAAAGAGATCAATGGTAAAAAACCAGGATGTTGGATTTTATAGAAACTTTATGTCAATAAGATAATGTGATCTATTCAGATATGTCTCCCATAAGAAGGGATAAATAGGTTTGTGTTTAGTTACGGTAAAATCGACTATGGAAGAGGCATTTCAAGTGTCTTCTCTGTTATCATGCACGCATACACTGTTAGGAAATACTTTTTGACGGGGAAAACAGACCAAAAATAACTGGATTGTTTTCCCATATTGACCTGATGCTCACAAACATTCAGGTATACAGACACGCAGACCTGTTGCGAGGCGAGCGTCGCGCTGTGCTAAAAATAGCTCACATCCCCTCCAATGACTTACAAATGCTTCCACAAATGGATGCCACAACTTAATTTCTTCTATATTTAGTAAAATGCATTTGTTTTGAATGCAAAAATAGGAATCGATCTCCGCGTCGTTTAATTTCAACATATTACCGTGCTATTTTCAGCTCCATATTTGCGTTTTTATCTACTGCCATCCCCACGAGTCATGGAATGCTGTGTAATTGAATGTAATGAATGATTTTCACGAAATTACCTGCATGAGATTGCGCTCGAACTGTGAACTGCCTTCAACTCTGAATGGACACCTCATCAGACCAAAAGCTGCCAAAATGTAAAGTTTCAATTGGTCACTGGGAAATTCTGTGACAGCAGATTCTTTCTCATGTTAAATATAAACTACTGTTTTATCTACTCATTTTAGTCATTGTCTACTCATCACTTAGGTGTCGCTGTCTGTTATTTAATGTTCTATCAAAACATACAACATGCAGTTGTATAACCACATTTAAAGAATGTTCTTAAAAGAAGCAATGTTAAACAATAATCAGTTCACAATGTAGTGCTATACCACCGACTTCTCCATGAAGGATCCAAAGTCTTTTTCATACACAAAATGCAACAAAAAAGTTGCATTGATTTGCCAGTTTCTGTATATATAACAATACTCATTTTTAGAAGCTGCTTAGAAGCATGATCCATTCCTGAATGTTGGCCAATGTCAGAATAATTAGAAGCAAATGTGTACAATGCATTTAGAGGAATAGCAAAACATTACAGAGACTCACACATAATGCTGCGAATCTCATCTCTGAGTTCTTGATCAGTCTACATATTTTGCTTGTTCCCCAAATAAATAAGTAAATAAATAAACAAACTCGGAACCAAGTAGTTTAGCTTCCTTCCTGGCAGTGTCTGAATTAGAGTTTTACCAGGCTCCCCTAGTGTGTAAAGTCCAGGGGCAGGGTGGCCCCCCTGTAGTCCTGGTAATGATAGGGCATTGTGAGTAGTGGCAGATAGCCCGGCCTGGGTAGGGGGGCAGGAAACGGAGGCCAGAGGAGTAGAGGGGTGCAGGGGTGGGGGGTAGTGGAAGGGAGAGTGGCGGAGGTGAGCAAGAGAATGCAGGTGAAAGAGGACAGATGGGGCCCCCCTCTCAGAGTCTCTCAGGCCTTAATGCCACAAGATTGGACCTCAGTAATGGCGGCTCCTCTGCTCCTCTCCCTGGCACAGGATAAGCAAAATGTGTCTCTATAAAAGTATCTGTACCTAATGTGTCTTCAGAGAGCCATTAAGCTGCACTGACACACAAAGCGCTCACAATACTTATGGTACATTTACATTTGAGACATCTATAATGCATACGAACGCTTTTGTATTATGATTATGGCATATATGTAAGACATAAATGTAAAGAAGTCACTGTCTTTTTTGAACCCTGTAGGTGACAAAGTTTCAGTCTTCCACTGGAAGACATATACAGGGCAACACCCAGTTCTGTTGTGCATCATCCACTAGGCTGGCTGAGTCATAGTAGAACTTGGTCAGTCAGTCCAGAATTCTTCTGCTTTGCTTCTGTGCCACGTTGAAGAAACAGTTCTTTGGGAGTGAAAAACCAAAGTTTTTTTTCTGATTTTGTCTGATTCATCTATTATATACACCGACTTTTTCAACAATTCTCAGAATTTGCATGAACTGAAAGTTAACCAAGCTACGTATCTCTGAAAAAGAGATGGCGTTCCTATTTATAGCTTTTTTGTTAATTACTTGGTGGTTGCAAGTGTGGAGAAAAAACAGTCAAGAGCATGTCAGAAGATACTTTACTGGCCAACAGAGCACAAGCGCTTTCCCTCAGGTAGCTGAAGGACGCTTGTGCTCTCTTTCACCACTTTTTCCATCTTTTCTCTGCTGTTTATTTTTATACAGAGAGGATCAAGGTCTTCACTCCACTTCTTGAAAGAAAAGAGCTAATCAGTCGCCTAGCAACACCTCCCACTCTTGCGTTGGAGCAAGAGTGAGCGAAGACACAGCGGGCAAGGAGAGGGGCATAGAGAGAGTGCTAATGAAAGAGAAAGAAAGAGAGAGAGAGAGAAAGACAGACAGGGAGAGAGAAAGAGAGATGTGAAAAGACAAGGATATGAGAAATGGAAGTAAAGACAAGGACTGTATGTTTAACAGAGGTGAGGTGAGAGAAATGGATGGAAATGTTACAGGATGAATGGATGGATTGAAATTGGATGGTTCTGTGATGGAACACATCTGTGCAAGAAGGACAGATTAATGGAGAAATGGATTTCTGAGGGAATAAAGCTAAGTTATAGCCCATGCATAAAGTCTTGTATAGCAGTGGACATCCATACATGATTATGACATGTAATTTAATGTAATGTATGGATGGTGCGCGCACACAAGGGCCCTGATTAGGTTGACGGTCACCAGAAGTGTGCCAGTTGTCTTGGCATGTGTGCAAGCAGCCCCATAGAGGGCTTAGCAACACAAGTGAGCAATACAAACGCCCACACACACCTACTCACTGCCTCAACTCCCTCTGTTGCTCTGTCTCTCTCTCTCTCTCTCTCTTCATCTCTCTCTCCCCATCTCCGTCTTGCTCTCCTCCCTGCTCCCTCCTCCCTCTGACGGTGATGCTTTCAGAGCCTGTAGCCTTGTGCTCTTTCTCTTTTTTTCCCCTTGTGCTGAGGCTATTTTTAGAACGTGGGGCACAGAACAGTGGGAACAGGGGGACTTTTGTTGCTGGTGTCGGTCTCACTCTTAGTCTCCTGCTCCGCTCTGCTCCACTCCGCTCCGAGGCAGGGAGGCATTCCGCATCAAGCCCTTGGGACCGGCACAGAAATAGTCTGGTCGCACAGGCTTGAATGGTGAACGCAGCCATTCATAAATCTGCAGTGTATTACACAGAACAGTGGCTGAGGCAAAGCAAGGCTGAAATATACATGCAGTACTTTAGTGACACCATATCAAAATCCTCTCTACATTTACAGTACAAATAGGATTCCTGTGTCTGTTTAGTTGCAGTATATTTCCAGAGCTCCTTTCTTTCTCATTGGTCTAGTGGCTGTTCCTACATACCACTAGTCTCTCATTCTCTCTCTCTTTCTCAGGCCTCCTCTCCTTTTTCAGTTACTTGGTGCTGATGCAAGGTTGCTATGGCGATGTGATGTAAATGTGTGACATCACTACAGACCTCCTAGCAGCAGGATTTTTTTTTTTTTTTTTTGCTTCTTTGTTCTCTCTTAGTCTGTCGCCCTCTCCAGTTCTTTATTGCCCAGCCAAAGGCATCCCATTACAAAAGCTCTCCATGGACACATGATGTAAAACAGCTTTGGCCATTTAACAGCAGATACGTTCTTATGGAGGTGCGTTCAGACTTGAGAAATACAGCTCCTCCTCCCTCCAGAGCTATGAATCATTCTCCCTGCCTGTGTTCTAGATTCTTCTTCCACTCAATGGAAGCTTCCACTGACAGAAGATGAATGTTCTCTGCACAGCACCACTCGGTCTTGCTCTCTCCCTCTCTCTCTCTTTCTCTCTCTTTCTGTGTCCCCTCTTTTACCCTTCCACTTTGCCCCGCTTTGGAATGCTGTGAAATCTCACACGTAGTTCCTGGGAATCACATTTAGTTGACCTCTGGATCATTTTTTCCCTCATGAAAGCGCACCTTAGCATTACCAAAGCCACTGTGGTTTTGCCTTGCTTGCATGCTGTGAACGGTGAGGCAGCGTAATGGTGGCAATAACCAGCACGTCTGATGGAATGTTGCATAACCATCAGAGGAGAGGAGAGAAGAGGAGAGAGAGTGGGCCAAAAAAGGAGAGGAATAGAGTGATTGAGATAGCGAGGGAGAGAGAGAGAGAGGAAGGAAGAGATGTGTTTTTTTTTTTCTCGCTTCAGGCTAGAGTTATGATTATTGCTTTCATCTTCCTTTACTGCCTCAACCTCCCTCTCCCTCAGTGGCCTAATGAAGGAGCTTTTATGGCCATCATTTTTTAGTTGAGGGAAATGCGCATGCAAGAATGTAAATTTCGCTTGCCTATTTACCTACTGAAATAGTTCCCATCTCGAGGATTACTAGCAAGGGAGTGGAGCGTTATTTCCTAAAAACATTTAATGAAAGAATTAAACGAGATCAGCAAGTCTATATGGGTAGAGGCGTCTGAGTTTCTCTGTGTGCTCCCATGTTTGTCTGCTTGTGTATTAGCATCTGCTCACAGATTCTGAGTTAGTTTTCAATTTCTAAATGGGTAATCTTCTCATGGTGTGCATTTCTGTCGGCAAACATCTCACTCTGGTGAGTCTGGTGTGCATACTTAATCAGTTCATACTAACACACTTGCGTTCAAAGAACCTTTCCGAGTCTTGTGAGTTTCCTGATCAATGCAATGTGATCCATTAATTTTACATGAACTAGAGATTGAAAGATGGCAAAGCGCAAAGTGTGTAAATCTAATTAAATGTAACAACTAAAGCCATCGACATTTAGCACAAATATTGACATGTAGTTTAGCTCTATGATTCCACATGCAATGATAGGTGATGACACATTTTGCCAACCATTGGACTTGAGTGAACAGGATGTAAAATGACCACAGATTGTCTCCAATTCCCCCCAATATGGTCAGTGTTGGGTCAAAGACTCCCAGGGTTGTGGGCTGTGCTGCCATGCGGAGGCTTTGAGATGCTCTGAGTCTGGAGGTGCTGTAGTAGTCTGTGCTGTGACTCACCAGTCTAGGGCACGCGCTGCACTGCTGTCTGTCATTCACCTTCCAGAGAGACATTCACCAAACCACTTCCCATTGACATGAGTGGGCCCATTCATTCACACCCAGTCCCTAACACCGTGCCTTCACCATTCACAAGTTTGGAACAAGTTGTCCTTGCTTTCTTTTTTTTTTCGTGATGACTCCCAGGTATTACATACCACCACTCTCTCTCTCTCTCTCTCTCTCTCTCTCTCTCTACCTTTCTTTTTTCCCCACCAGATGACTTGAATGACAGATAAGAATAGCTTGGTGCTAGATCACTAGGAAAGAAGAACAGCATTGAGAACAGCATGCTACATCCTGTGACTCATTTCCAGGCTGTGGCCTTGGTTCAGCTTTGTTCCAATAGCTAGTGGAACTGAATTAGCCTAAGCAAACAGCATGGTGCGGACTGGTAGAACAGACAGTGGGCAATGTGACACATTTAAGATGATCAACTGTCTTGATCATCAAGTCATTGGTTTGTTTTAAGTGTAAGTTTAATTAAGTTATTTAAATATCGGTATGGGTATGTATCGTATCTGGCTACATGCACTGTTTCAAGGTTTGATTTTTTTTAATACACATTTTTCTTTCCATTCAAGGGAGAAGCTGTAATGTTTCATTTACATGAATTGAGTTTACAAATGTTTACAAATCTTTATAGTCTATAGGATGCCTGACTGAGGACTGATCTGTGCGTTCTAGGCATTTATGTCTGTCATCTCCGCCAAGTTTTACAAAGCAGTGGTCAATTAGGAGCAGCACTGAAAGTTGAAAATGCACATATGACAGCAAGTAATTCACATAATTCAGCTTGAGCCTTATAAAATCATGTTTATGCCAAAGTTTGTAACTCTTCACTTATGGATTCTGCTGGAAGGTGGTCTTGCATTCAGTGACTCCACTCTGTGATTCTAGACCTTCATGGCAGTTTGCCGTTGTTTCTAAACACTTCCACGTAGAGATAATACAAGCTACCAATACCTCCAGTTGACCACAAAGGAGTTAACAGAAATGAAAGAAAAGAAAAGGTTTGGATTACAAAACTGGCATCTAATCACACCGTGCCATGCTTGAATACATGTACATTGAGCTGTCAAATCTAGCCATTCTAACACAAATCTACCTTTCTAATGTACATCACACCACCCTGAGCTAGAGGGGCATAAACATATGCCTTCTGTATAACTTCATAAAAAAACTGCAATTTAGTTTAGCTTACACTTCCACAGCAGATTTGTATGATGGTAGTAAATGAGTCCTATCTTCACTTTGTGTTGTGTTTACTGGAGATTTGGGGTAATTAATAGCCTTACTTTTGCACTAAAACTGTGATGGTGATGGCGAAGAAAGACTTTAAAGACAGAATATTATTCCCTGCTTGCATACACTAATGAACAGCAAACTGAATTTTTTAAGTCAATCAAAGCGCTGGGGATGAAAAGGAATGGTCCAATCTCCTTCAGCCAACAGAGGCCACAAACTGTCAAAAAGGCAACAGTGAACAGGGTGATCAAAGCACAGCAAGATGGAAAAGACTTGTGTGTTTGTTCAATTATATTACCTGTTTTCACCATGTCTAAAATCCATGGGCTGTGTAAGCTACATACCATCATTCCATGTAATAGGCTACTGAGTGTATTATAATTAAGCTTCCCGCTGACAGAGACCCGTGTAGCAAAGCTGAGAGAATAAAAACGGAGTATTCAATCATCTTTGGGTTATCAGTAGTGAATGCGTGAGTGGACACGTTTTTTCCAAGTTACGCGATAAGAACGTTTCTGTGCGCAATTGGAACTTGTGACAGCTGGAGCGCAGCGCGACTTCACTCAAGCCTCTCTGCTGTTTTCTCTTTTACTTGTAAATCCCTGAACCCAACAAGACTGTCTTCTGGATTCTTTCAATTGGCGGGAATATTATCAGATAGAGATCCCTCTGCCACCCACGCGTCCATGGCAACACGCTGCCGTATCTTAGTAACCACATTTACGCATGTAGTAAGAAGGAAAGGGAGTTGGCTACCAATGAACAATTTTTCACTTTCCACTCTGTAAAGATAAAAGATTAGACTTGTTCATTGCCAGTCGATAATGTGTGCACCCAGGTCACAATTAGTATGAAACAGGTTAATGAATTAGCATGATAATTTAGAGTGTTCAACGTGGGAGAGCGACTGTTTTGAATGGGAAAGTCCGCTTCATTCACCTGTTGCATTACTACAGTCCCCAGTAATTATGACCACAAAAGACAATACTATATTGGGTTCATGCTTCTAAATAGTCATGGCCGCAAGTGGTGGTTTAAATTTATCTGAATAAAATGTTATCCAGGTTTTTGTGAGGATTGCAGAAGACTGTAGTGTAATCAAACCAACGAGAATGTTAAACACTTCATTTGAGGTGTTGAATCTTGTGCCTCCTTCCCCTTCCCCGTCATTAGCTTCCACTACAATTAGTCAGGTCTTGTGCGCAATGTGTAGATAACTCCCATTTGCGAGACTCCTAGAGCAATTAGCTCACTAATTGGATTTAGCTGATTATTTAATCAGAGGCAAATTGGGGATATGACTCTTGTTGTCAATGTCACTGTAATGCAGACAGCATTTTAATCAAGGCACCCCTTGTAATATTTGGAGGTCAATTGGATTCCCTCAAAATAAATGGCTCAATTACTGGTGACCAGCATGTGTCTTTCACAGTGTACCCTTTAGCTGTCTTGGCTGCTCATCTGTGCACTCTTCCATTGGCTCATTTTGCAGCAGCAGGAGCAGTACACCACAAGCCAGAGGCAGAAAAGGGATTTGTGAACTCTGCCATAAAGCTGCCTTTGATGTGTTTCTTTTGCATCCACAATAAATTAGGGCTTCTTTCAAACCAATATAAGAATAGGGAGCACAATAACAAGTCTTGAGTACAATAATATTTCTTTGAATATTAGAATTAACCCCAGCACTACAAACTTCAAACTTCTTCCCACAAATAGGTAGGTAATTATTCATTTTTATGTGAGAAATAAGCAAGTGTGATTGGGAAGTAAGAAATAGGCTGGAGGGGTGAGAGCCTCACGCACACTGACAGAGTTGACAGCCCTGTAACCCACATCTCCAGGGAGGCCGTATCATCAGCGGGAAGCTATTGTTGTTTCCCCTCCTTTTGCTCCTCCTGTGTCCGGATCTATCTTTGTCTGTCAGGCTGCTATATTAAGTTTACAAGACACCCCGAAATAACAATGAAAATGTTTCCTACCTATTTCCTGTCATCTCACCCCACCTGCCACTTTGCCACCACCTTATCCCAGCCACCCACACACATACACACACACACACACACAAACACAGATGTTTATGCTCTTTTGTGATGTAATTAAAATGGCGTAATGGATGCCATTCATTGTTTTGAGGGTACCTGTTTTTAATAATGGACCAAATTTGAGGGGGTGGACGAGGAAACAACACTTAACCAGCAGCAGGCCAAATGGCCACTTCCCCTATCTATAAAAATATCCCTGGCCCACAAGGTAAACATAGATACAGATGACAAAGGCAATGGCAAATGGTAGTGGGTTAATGCATGTTTACGTTCCTTACATTAGACAGGTGAGTTTGGTGTATTCCTGCTGCTGGCCTGTACTGATGGCACTCAGCTCTGGAACAGATGGGGGTGGGGGGGAGTTATTGTAAGTTGGCACTCAATTAATTCCTGAGTTAGTCGTTAGTTACGTAACCGGGTTAGAGGTCACTGTAAGCCCTCACCTTTGGTAAGCAGCAAACCATGGGCAGGTCTAGTACATTGACATTCAGAGGAAGAGGTAAAACTCCATGGCTTTTCTTCTCACAAATCATTGACTTAATTGGTATATCACTAAGCATCAGCGGAGCCATAGGCAATTGGCAGGAACATTGCAACCAACAAAGTTACTAATTAGGATTTTCCTAACCTGTCCATAACCCGCTCCTTTATGCTTCGCGGCCATTGAAAAACGATTGCTTGCTGGAGATGTTTAAATTCAATCCAATTGGATCAGCCCTTGACTGATAGCCAATCGCATTCTTGCGCTGCATTCTTTAAGTTCGCTGATTGGCTCAGGGTCAAAGCGAACAAGGTCAATGGTCTTCATCCCAGACCCTCTTACGAAGAGAAGTGTGGATGGAGGGGCTGGCAATGACCAGGCTAGGCTTTTCCATACAAAGCCCCTAGTCTACCCTACTCTAATTGGTTTGGGTTTACAGTCGCATTTCCGTTGCAAATAGGTACCAAATCTGCGTGCTAGTGGTGGGTGGGACAAGGGATAGCACAAACTGACTAGCCTAGGCTAATGTAGCCATAGGGAAATCAATCAGGCTACACCACCGCTGCTGATAGACACTGTAAGCTCGGCTCATAACTGCAAGCCTACTTCCATAGTGTTGGTTTCCAACTCCAAAGCTGACAGTGCCAGACTAGTGTGAAGTTAACTCTCGCATTGTAAACTGATTCAGCCTGTGCTGGTCCTCTAAGACCAATCAGTGGTCATCAGTCTGCTCACATCACTTTTTAGTATCAACTCCCTCATAGTAGGTGTCTGTTCTGTTCTGCATCTGTAAAACCTTTGGGCTGCTGAACCCTCAGCTGTTCTGGAGTCTTCCCTGCTCTTGTCAGTGCACAACAGTGGGTAACACTTTAGATTACATCCCCTTTATACATTTTTGTGTGGCTGTTCTTAACTACTCCTTCCTCAGTGCTTCATGTTTCATGGAGGTAGTAAAACTACATATCCCATGATCTTAAGGTTGAAGGGAGAGTTCCCCACTTTCATTCAGCAGTGTGATGCAGTTGTTTCTGAAAGTTAAAGGGCAAATCATGTATGAATCAATGCATAGGTCACCAAGTACTGCTGATAGGGGAAAATTGATACAACATAGACCTAGAACTGGCAGCTGAGCAACACTGAGTGAATGGGGCACAGAAACTTACTCTCATTTTATTTCACTATGCCCCATTCAGTTAGCATTAGTGATTGGTTTGTTGTTTGGTCTAGACCAGGGCTGGCCAAACATTTTTGTCTGAAGGCCATATGCTGAAACATCCAAGTTGCCAAGGGCCAATGAAAGATTAAGAGCAGCAATTTTCACCCAATTACAAGTGAACTTTTGCTATTATTAAAGGTGAGGTATGTGATCAGGAAAAACAATTTGAGAAAACCAGGCATTTGAAAAGAAGCAATTGAGAGGTCCAATCCCCTGTCTTCAGATTACCCCTGAAGCCACTCCTCCAGAGTATAGGAATGAATGGGGAGGGGGAGGGACTGACAGCAGTTGGGTTTGACAGACTTATCACCATCCAATCATTTTTGCTGGTTCCTTAAAATGATTGGATGTTGTTTTTCCTGTCCTGCGAATTTAATTTTTGCGTTGGAGTATTTAATTAATTGTTTGCAATGGATGTGTGAATGTCCTTTTAAGCAATATAGTAAAAAGTGCTCCAGGAAAGAATCACATACCCCCACCTTTAATATTAGATTAATGTAACAACAGGCTAAATTATTTTTTGACATCATGGTGGGCCGCATGAAAGATAGCAAATGGCCGCCGAGGCTTAGTTTGGTCTAGACCGTCTTGTGTTCTTTACAAATTCACTTCCTTAAACAGTTGACCACAGTTCAGTAGTGCCTGACCTCTCTTGATATGTTCGCATCCACCAAGGTATCGTTTCTCCATTTTTCTCAGTCAGTTAAGTTTCTCACACACACAGATATTCTCCCAAACAGACACAATACAAGTTCAGTCACACGTCACTTCATCTACATCCTCGACGATAGGCAAGGTATTATCTTCCGTATTTTTCTCAAAGACACACGTACACATTCTCCCCAAATGAGAGACAATTGGCTACAAGTTTACTGTCAGACTTGTTCCTGTGTGGGTCTGCAATGCCCTGGTACAGGGTGACCCCCTCCCACACTGCACGTGGCCAGGTTGATCATGGTGGCCTGCATCACAGCTGCCAGTGTCTGTGTGTGTGTGTGTGTGTGTGTGTGTGTGTGTGTGTGTGTGTGCTTTCTATCCCTCACCCACACACATCCACCCCCAGACATCACCTATTTGTCATAATCTGTGCCACCAACCGCTGATCTGAACGCCCTGCCAATGCCATCTGGATGGTGTGTGTACGTGTGTGTGCCTGTGTGTGAGAGAGAGGGAGAGTGCGTGGTTGTGTTTGTCTTTGTGTGGGTGGCATGGGGCAAGTACAGTTTGTTTTTAAATGGTTGGTGCATATGCTCTGTCTGCAGGGGCCTGCTGGATTCCAAGTCCACCTTGAGTTTCGATGAGACACTCTTTCTTTCTTTCTCTCTCCCTTTCTCCCTCTTTTCATCCTCTCTCTTCCTCTCTTCCCATCCACCCCTCTTCTCTGTACGTCTCGTGATGCTGTAACCCAACGGAAGGAGTTGAGGCGAGTTCATTGGTCAATTAGGTCTCAAAAACCGGGAGCAAGATTCCATCACCCGCACCCGTTACTATTCTTGGCCCTGGCCTTGGTTTCCTGAGTCTGTGTTACACTGCCCCCCTGTGGCGGATGAGTCTGCTCCCTCTTTGCAGGATTATATAAGTCCCTGTTTTATTTCCAGGGGGGTGAGTCATCGTCCTTGAGTGAGGACAGACTGGGTGTTTGAGAGAGGGGTTTTCGGGAGGGTTTTCGACAGGGGCGCAGCTGCTGCGGGGGCGATGGGTAATGGATTTCGGGATTCTCCCTCTTTTTCACCTCAGTGTATTTTTAGCTTTGAGGGGGGATCTGATCTGTGCAGTGAGAGTGAGGTTGGTTCACCTGCTGGCCCCGGCCCAAACTGCAGTGCCATAGAGGGCACAGGTGCTGCCAAGTCATTACGGTTCTTGTGCTGGTGCTGCCGTTTCTGCTCCTGCCCGCCGCCTCTCAGGTGACAGCCGCCAATAGAAGGGATGTGTGATGTGTGAGTCACCCCACACAAGAACCAACGCTCTACAGAG
This sequence comes from Sardinella longiceps, assembly GCA_027497455.2. Lineage (NCBI taxonomy): Eukaryota > Metazoa > Chordata > Actinopteri > Clupeiformes > Clupeidae > Sardinella > Sardinella longiceps. The sequence goes on from JAODXP020000030.1 coordinate 2,921,608, forward strand.
AACTCATTTATTTTAGTTCTCTATGGAAGTGGCCAGATCTTTAAGGAGAAATCTGGTGTGAATCAATTCCACATCATTTTTTATGTTTGTTCACTGTGTGCTGTTGTGCTATGGGATCGAGAACATAACATTTTGATACAACATAGACCAAGTAACAAAAAGGCAGCTGAATGTTCACTGAATTAGGCACAGGAAAATGAAGCGGAAAGTTGTAGGCTAGTTAATGTTAGTTTGCGTTGAGTCAATGAACCACACAATCATACTTTCGGTTTTGAATGTAGTATGTTACATTGACTCCATGTAAAGTGCTCGTTCAAATTTGTATTTGGTCTATGTTGTTCCAAATTCTTTCATTTCACTGGCTATGTAGTGCAGGCAGCAGGCTTATACAACAGGACTACAGGCTTGAATTACAACAAATTTTCACTTTAAGGTAGTGTATTATAGAACAGACAACACAAGATAGGGCATAAGTAGACTTGTACTACAGCTGTGTACTGCATAGTAACTTAAATGGAGGTAGTTAGTTGGAGGTAGAATGTATAAATAATGAAAAAAAATGGACAGCAGAGAAAGTGATCTTTTCAGCTGTCTGCTGCAGGGCCTTTTGTTCTGGAGCAGAGCAGTTTCCATACCATGCTGTGATGCCACTGCTGAGGATCTCAATGGGCCCACTGTAAAGGGTAGTCAGGATGGGGAAGGGGAGGTGGGCTTTCTGTATGCCTATGTGTATGTACAGTATATGCTATCTATCTATCTATCTATCTATCTATCTATCTATCTATCTAACTATGTATCTGTCTATCCCTATCTCTCTATGTATCTATCTCTTTCTCTCTCTCTTCTTGTTCGAGGTGACTTAGCTATTCATTGTGTTCATATAGAAGGTTAATTTAGATGCTGGCTCTGGCATCTGAAGTCAGATTTGATTTACCTACTGTAATTTCAATTCAATTTTATTTGTACAGCGCTCAAATACAGTACATTGTCTCGCGGCGCTTTACAGACAGTACAGGAAGCATCCATGAGAATCAGGGGCAAGGAAAAACTCCATTCGCTTTGTAAATAATTTGTTTTGTAGGAAGAAACCTTGGGCAGATCCACGCCTCATGGACTCAGCCTACCTGCCTGGGGCCTAAGAGAGTAATGTGTGCAATGTGTTTAAAGCAGGTTCACTCTAGAGGTATTATAGCCCTTCAGCTTAAAGAATCAACCGTTAAACATCTGAGGCATTACTGGGATATGGACTTGATTCCTGGAGTGCAAAAGGGAGATGACAAAGGCAATACGTAGACAATGTCTCCTTATCGTTTGGTATTTTTTTTTATTTTCAGCACACACAAGTACAAATTGTAATTTTAAAAAAGACTTTAAAAAAAGGTAACATATGTTGTAGTGAGGAAGTTTCCTGTGGTAAACTGGGAATGTGTGAATGATGTGTGATGTGTATTTGAGTGGTTACTGAGATAATGGCAGTGTTTGAAAGAAAGGTACAGATATGAGGGCCCCCCCTAACCCATCCACACATCCACCCATCCACTGAAGTGAATAAATGATGAATGGATCATCACCTCTAGCTTTAAGCGGTGAGCTTTCTTCATGGGCTGAGCACCTAACCTAGGGAATGGATGAACAGATGCCACTGAAAGGAACCTTTAAGTCATGTCCTTCACATCTGGTGAAATAGTCATAAATATTGAGAGTTTAGAAACTGTGTCAACAATACCGTGCAAAAGTGTTAGGCATGTGGAAGAAATGCTGTAATGTAAGGATGCCTTAAAAAGTTGAGATGAGTTTTCACTTAGCAAATAAAAACATAGAACATGTAGTAAAGAAAAAGAGAATTAAAAAAAGAGAATTTGAAAACACAAAATGTTTTCTATTGGCACACTAACGTTAAACAGAATAGCATATAACTATCTAAGACAAATGTTTACTAACGTGCCTAAAACGTTTGCACGGTACTGGACATCCATATGTTTTTGTAGCCTTCAAATACAGAAATAACAATAAAAAATCTAGAATGGAAAAAAAGACAAAAAAGCAGGTTCTAGAATCATTGGCATCCAAGATGTAGGTAAGAATGTACCAGTTGAGCCCTGACCAGTGTAACACCTGGCCTACTGTGTGTGACCTGCTCTCCAAAGGCACGTTTAAAGGGGTGGACAGAAGGGGTGGAGTTCAGGTTAAACAGCATCATACAGCAGTAATCATAGTGCAGAGGGCCACAAGGGTCTCAGTGGACTCAATGGACCTGAGGAGATGTTGAGCAGTGATCCTGTTTCACAGTCACACTGCCGTGTGGGGATGGGGCAGTCGGACATACATGGATGGATTGGTCACCGCCACCACCGGATTATTCGCTAATGTGGGACTTTTTGCTTGGCCATGTCAAGTGAGAGGAAGAGCTGCAAAGGATTCTGGGAATATGTAAACGAGTTTAGCTTGCCTTCCTCCTCCACCTCTCTTTCTCTTTCTCTTGTGCTTCTCTCCTTTCTTCCCTGTCCTCTCTCTCCCTCTACTTCTCGCTCCCTCCTTCCCTCCCTCTCTCTCTCTCTCCCTCTCATTTTTCTCTCATCCTGCGTTCTTAGAAAGCGTGTGGTCCCACGTGGATGGTCAGGCGGAGTGCGGAGCTGCTGTGGTAGCTCATGACGGCGTTGACGGACACCATCTCCAGGTCCAGCACGTACTCCTTGGGTCCGCTCACGGCCCTGGCCAGCACCAGCATAGCGCTGATGTTATTGATTTGCTGCGCTCAGAGACAAGGGAGATCAAAGAGAGATAAAGGGAGATCAAAATGAGTTGAACTTGTGAAGCATCACCTCTGCTTCACCCTGTCTGTTGATCCACACAGGACTGCTAACAGAGTGTGAACCAGCTCCCTTACAAAACCAACCCTGTGTCATATGAAGCCTACATACATAAATACATTCATAAGGAAATGATGAAATTCATGTATGAATAATGTATCCTACATAAATAGAGATAAATTAGGATGCGCATATTGTGATGTTGCTTCCTTATAGGAATATGGAAGCATTGCAGTAGAGCTACAGTGCACTCAGCCCTGAGACTCTGAGCCATACATTCACCCCATACACTCTGAGCCATACATTCACCCCATACACTCTGAGCCATACATTCACCCATACATTGGCCCATTGTAGACATTATAAAGGCTATAAATGTGTGAGGAAAAACAATTATAGTTTATTGCCATTCTTACTCGAATATAGAAGTCTCCGTTGTCATCCCCGGAGCGGATGCGGAAGGAGTTGTTGGCGCCGGGGAAGATGCTGGTGGCATGGATCTGGAAGATGTCGGAGGGGACGGAGCGCTCAGATGTGATGGTCATGTATCGGTACACGATGAAGTAGGGCAGGTCCCGGCAGGCCGGCTTGCTCGCCGGACACGTACAGCGGCTGGGAAAACACACAGCCACAGGGGGGAGGCTCAACACAGGTTTATCACAACCCACACACACACACACACACACACACACACACACACACGCACACACACACAAACACACTCAGCAAAATGCTGCCCCTGTCAGATCCCATTTTCTTTTAGGCCTACTTTTTCGTCTTCCCTCCCTCTCTCCCACACAAGGCTGACTTTCAGACTAGCAAGTAAAAAATGGAGAGTGCAGAAGTGCCTAGTCAGCCGTTTGCCCATTATACCATTCAACATGTCAGATTCTCCGAGTCTCCACTCCCCACACTAAGTCATTTTGCTCGTTAAGCAGTCATGGCTAATTGAGCCTTCAGAAAAGCCTCATCACTCAGGGTACAGTAAGGCCTGTGACCACTAGGGGGCGACGCTGTCGCAGGAGAAACCAGATGTCTCTAAAACAGATGCCTCCCTGTTGCAGTGCTACACACCAACCATGCTTGTGCTGAACATCTCTGTATTTCCACTCTAAGCAGCTCTGATAGGTCAGAACACATACAATCTGCTTACAATAAGCAGCCAAAAAGTGTCCTTAGTCTGACAGGCTGGACTTTGCCAGCAAATTTGTGGCCTGGAGGAGATATGTTAATAACATTGGACTGGCTCCAGAGACAGAGATGATCAAATTTGGACTGAGGCACGGAAAGAATAATCAAGGAAGATACAAAGTGAAAGGCAACAGAAACATTGATGTCTAATGGAGAAAATATGGGCATGGCTGTAGTAGGCCTACACAAGCAGGCTGGATCCTAGCGGCATTGTTACAGCGCGTGTATGTATGTACTGTGTGTGTGTGTGTGTGTGTGTGTGTGTGTGTGTGTGTGTGTGTGTGTGTGTGTGTGTGTGTGTGTGTGTATGTGTGTGTGTGTGTGTGTGTGTGTGTGTGTGTGTGTGTGTGTGTGTGTGAGAGAGAGAGAGAGAGAGAGAGAGAGAGAGAGAGAGAGAGAGAGAGAGCAGACATGTGTATGCTCAGGAGATGAGCGGTAGCAAGGTCCTACTCACTTATCAGTCAGCTGCACATAGGGCTCAATGCAGGGGTTGGTGTCCACACACTTGTAACCCCCATTAATGTTGATGCAGTTCTGTGTCTCTGTGCAGTCATGTGCTCCAGTCTCACACTCATTCACATCTGAGGGGAGGGAGGGAGGGAGGGAAAGAGGGAGGGAGGGAGGGGGAAACAAAGTTTGAGCACAAGGGCACAGTAAGTAAGGGATAATATTCTATAAGGCGGTCAGTATCATGGAATAGTTCCTGACAGAGTGATGCAGGGCGGTCTGAGGCCTACTGGGATGTTTCCCAGTATACTCTGAAGGAAGATATTCCATGGTTGTTATCCCGCTTATTAAACGGCTACCCACTTTGTTTAGCTATTATTGCTTTCATCGTCAATTTAATGATTAAGACGGATTCTAGCTTCTTTAAAAAAAATAAGTAGTTTGTTAACTTTCAGATTAGCTGATTGGTTATGTCAAGGTTTTGTTTAGTTATACTTCACAACTGTCAGTTATGAAGAAATACCAGTCCCTAGAACCATGGGAAGTCCCACTGAAGTAAATGGAGCCTTCTACAGCATTATAAAGAGCCGTGTAATTAACATGAATACTATGCCATTCCTCCATGGTTGTTGTATACTAACCCTACACTGGGGAAGAATATCTTTAAAGACAGAGTAAGATTTGGCGTAGTCGCCAGATTGTAAAAAACAATATGTGAGCACTGCAGTGACCCTCTTGTCTGTCAGCCGCCTGTGTGGAACATCTCAAGTCCTTCTGGGGGATCGAGGGATTTGAGCGTCGATCCTCCTCAAGAGAGACTCCAGGAGTCAGACTCTATCCTTTATTGATTAGATCTTCATGAGGAGAGGAGGGGAGGCTAGAGAGATAAAGGGGAGGGAAAAAAAGAAAGAAAGAAAGAAAAGAGAAGAGAAGAGAGGAAAAGAGAAGAGAAGGGAAAAGAGTGCTCACCTTGGCAGAGGCGTGTGCCCAGGAGCTGATAGCCCTCTGGACAAACACAGGAGAATTTGCCCGGCTCATTCACACACTGATACTGACACAGGAAACTGGAGTAGCTGCACTCGTCAATGTCTGTCAAAATAAGATTGGATGAAGGCAGAGAGGATGAGTGAATATGGCTGTGTGTGTGTGTGTGTGTGTGTGTGTGTGTGTGTGTGTGTGTGTGTGTGTGTGTGTGTGTGTGTGTGTGTGTGTGTGTGTGTAATGACACCATATCAAATAAAAAGTAATGACATGTCAAACTCAGTGCTCAGTGACAATGGCGTCATTATGTCTGAAGTTGCTGTGACACACAGTGCTGTGGGTTGGCTGGTGTAATAATGTCAAACAATATGAGAGGCAGTCAGGAAAGTTTTTGTTAGTTCTGTGTGTTTTACTGTATGACTCTGTATCTGTGTGTGTGTGTGTGTGTGTGTGTGTGTGTGTGTGTGTGTGTGTGTGTGTGTGTGTGTGCATCTGTGAGTGTATGTGTGTGTGTGTGTGTGTGTGTGTGTGTGTGTGTGTGTGTGTGTGTGTGTGTGTGTGTGTGTGTTAGTTACCATTGCAGGTGTAGCCGTCTGCACCCAGCTCGTAGCCCTGGTCACAGCGACACAGGAAGGTCCCGTAGGTGTTGTAGCAGCGGTGCTGACAGGGGGCGCCCATCCCACACTCATCCACATCTGGAGGAACACACACACACACATCTGGAGTCAGCCCTCTGACTCTGGCCCAGTGATGGAGTTGTATCTCTCACTCAATCACACACACGCACACATACACACACAGTCACACATGCACATGCACACACACACCACACACATACTCACACAATCACACACACACATGCACACACAGCACACACACACACCCAGCCCCTGACTAAATAAGCAAACAAATGCTACGGACAGCTGACAGACACTGCGTCACTCACTCACACCGGAGGCCCCCTCCCCACACGCGCACATTCACACACACACACACACACACACACACACACACTCATTAACACCACCCGGAGCAAGTCAGTGTGGCATTATGAGCTTGAGATTAGGAAACACGAGCAGAAGAAAGCGGCACACATCCAAATTAGTCATCCAGAAAAGGAACTGCTTTTGCTAGTCAGTGGAAAAAAAGTCGTATGTGTAGGATGGCATTGTGCAATAAGTGTGTGGGCTCGCCTTCTGAAAGGGCAAGTTTGACTCTTCCTTTGTGTGTGAGTGTGTGTGTCACTGAGAGCGATGGAGAAAGAAAGAGAATGTGTGTGTGTGTGTGTGTGTGTGTGTGTGTGTGTGTGTGTGTGTGTGTGTGTGTGTGTGTGTGTGTGTGTGTGTGTGTGTGTGTGTGTGTGTGTGTGTGCGCGCGCACACACATCTGCGCGTTTATTGTCACTTGCGTGTAATTTGATATGTTTATCTGTAATTTAGCATCCCTCAGTGTGTGTCAAGCAAAATTTCCCTCTTTGTTGTTGTCCTCTTTGCATGTCTCCCAAATGTCACATATGGCTGAGCTGAGTGTGTTTGTGTTCACACACGCGTACATCATTTGGGTTCATACAAGCGTACTTTCTTGTGCTGTTTGCATGCCTGTAAAGGCATGTGGATTGGAATCCTTGCGTGTGAGGTGTGTGTGAGTGAGTGAATGTGTGGTTGAGGGTGTCTATGTGAGTGTGTGGGTGAGGGTGTGTGTGTGTGGGAATGTATGTCTGTGTGTATGGGTGTGTGTAAGTGGTGTGTGTGTGTGTGTGTGGGTGGTTGTGGGATGGGCAGTGACTCAGGCTGGCGTGGTAAGCGTGGGAGGTTACTGCCTGCTCACCGATGCAAGAGCGGTTGTTGCCAGCCAACTGGAAGCCCGGCTCACACTGGCATGAGAAGGATCCTGGGACGTTTACACAGCGGTGCTGGCAGTAACGGAAGCGGCACTCATCAATGTCTAGAGAGAGAGAGAGAGAGAGAGAGAGAGAGAGAGAGAGAATATAAGAGAATGTGAAAATATAAAAGACTGTGAATTCAGAGAAACATCCAAAATAGGGCAACATAGTCTATAGAAAACTACTTTTAAGAGAGGGATTTCTTTTTCAATTTGATTTAACATCTTAACAGAGAGAAATAGAATCAATAAAGCAAAATTGCTTTAGTGCACCAACCACGCACACATGGCATCTTAAACACAAAAGCAACCTCATTGTGCCTCTCACGTCTATCTGTTATTTGGGTCAATATGAGCGCAGTTAGTGCTAGTAGAATCGTCAGAGGGACATGTTCCAATTATCGTGTCCAGAATTATGAGTCATTCTCTAATGTTAACTGAAAACTATAATTCTACTTGTACGGTGATAGAGCATGGTGCCTGTCAGCATCAATTTATTAAATCAATTATCATGTTTTTATGATATCATCTTTTTAGTTGTCTGATTTGACTGTAAAGTTTGTGTTAACTGTGTCTTGTATGTCCTAATACAAAGGACCATGTTGGAAATAACTGTTATCACTTTAACATGTTATCCTTGTTTGTATGTCAATCAATCAATTAATTCAATCAGCATCAACTGACATAATGTAAGTTTCCATCTGATCGTCCAACGAGACACATTTGACATCTGACCTATGACCTTTGACCTCTGGCATGAGGAAAGTCAGCTGGCTAGCTTCTCACCAATGCACTCTGTGCCCACTTTGCGGTAGCCGTCTGGGCACTGGCAGTTGAAGCTCCCCTGGGTGTTGATGCACTCCTGACTGGGCTGGCAGTCGTGCCCGGCGTTTCCTGCTTCGTCCACCTGACACTCGTCAATGTCTGACGCCAGGCACAGCACAACACATAACACAACACACAGTTAGGACACGGCAGCAGTGGCTTAAACATTAATAGCTACATTAATTTATAAAACATACAGAATGAATGAATGAATGAATGAATGACTGAATGAATGAACGAACAAATGAATGAATGAATGAATGAATGAATGACACTTGGCATGGATATGCCACACACACACACACACACACACACACACACACACACACACACACACACACACACACAGAGAGATATAATGTGGTCAGCATGTGGTTTAGTATCTGTCAGACACTGAGACAATCAGACAGAAGCATACAGGCAACTTAATGCTCACACAGTCATATCCAAACCTACTGGAGACTTGGACACGATGCGGCCCAATGATGAACTACTAGTCATGGAGGCCAGTGAAACACCTCATCCATCCTGTCCAAGTGAGTGTGTGTGTGTGTGTGTGTGTGTGTGTGTGTGTGTGTGTGTGTGTGTGTGTGTGTGTGTGTGAAACACCTCATAAGTCCTGTCAGAGTGTTATCTCATTAAGCTGCTATTGCACTGAGTACTGGGGACAGCTGAGAATCCCAAGCAGATGCTGAGGGCTGTGTCCAACAATACCCCCTACCCAGACACATACAAACACACACACACACACACACACACACACACACACACACACACCAGCCCTATTGCCAGATCACCGGCAAGGTTCCCACTGGCAGCTTGTAGCCACAAACCCCCCCCCTCCACACACACACACATACACACACATACACACACACACACAACCCTTGAGGCGGCGGTGCCCTTTGGCCTAGATGGCAACAGCTGTCTCTACCGGAAACGTCTGCATTCCTCTCCCCCCTGCAGACACTCTGACACGCTGGCGCTCCCACAGCGATGCTTTCACACCACACCAGCGCCACACACACCCCACACACACCACACACACCACACACACACCACACACACCCCACACAGCACACAGTTGTTCCCAGGGCCACACCTGTCCTGTCTCACTCACTCTCCTTCTCCTCTCCCCCTTTCCCATCCATCATACACATGCTCTCTTCCCATCCTCATCAGACTACTTAGCACTTTGGCTATGTGTGTGTGTGAGTGTGAGTGTCTGTGTGTGTGTGTGTGTGTGTGTGTGTGTGTGTGTGTGTGTGTGTGTGTGTGTGTGTGTGTGTGTGTGTGTGTCCGTGTCTGTGTGTGGTGTGTGAGTGTGTGTGTGTGTGTGTGTGTGTGTGTGTGTGTGTGTGTGTGTGTGTGTGTGTGTGTGTGTGTGTGTGTGTGTACTGTGTAGGTATGTCTTATGTAGAATTTATGTGTATATATCTGTATGTGTTATGTATGTATGTATGTATGTATTTATGTATGTATGCAAGCATATTATGCATGTATGGATGTTTTTGCTGTCCACCCATTTAATATCTCCCCATCTACATATGCATGTTTGGTTCACCCTCCCTCCTGCACAAATCCAGTCCACCATGTTTGTGTGTGTGTGTGTGTGTGTGTGTGTGTGTGTGTGTGTGTGTGTGTGTGTGTGTGTGTGTGTGTGTGTGTGTGTGTGTGTGTGAGCTCACCTATGCAGCTGTCGCCCTGAGGCTCGTAGCCCACGGGGCAGTGGTTATAGGGCTCAGGGCTGGGGGAGCCGGGGATGCTGGGGGCCGGGGGGTCTGGGGCTGGGATGACAGAGGCGGAGCGGGGCAGGCACAGGTAGCCGCCATAATGGTTAAAGCACTTCATCTCTCCTTTACAGGCATCAGGGATGGTCACACATTCATTAATGTCTGGTGGGGAGACGGAGGGAGAGAAAGAGAGAGAGAGAGAGAGAGAGAGAGAGAGAGAGAGAGAGAAAGAGAAAGAGAGAGAGAGAATTTTCATTAAAATGTTTTTCTTGTGTATGTAAAATGTATTTAAATGTTTTATTTGTCTCTGTGAAAACAACCCAATGTCAATATAATTCAACAGATGCTGCGGAAATGGAATAGAACTGAAGCTAATTGAAACTAAACGAAACAAAATGAATGGCAATGCAGTCTAATTTGTCAGAGTAGGGGGAGTTAGAGCCATGGGAGAGAGTAGAGAGGCCTGAACAACACAGTTGAACACCACTCCTATGTTACATGAGTAAAAAAAACATTACTACCAGCATTATCTAGTGTTACTAAGATAGTGGCATTATTAGTGGTATTTATTTGCTATTCTCTATACTTCTGTTCTTTCTTAAAACGTATGTGGGCTTATAGGCCTATTCGATCTCCATTGGGGCCTACATTTTGAAACAGTTCTTTGTTAATGAACCATCTGGATAAATCAGACTGCAAAGTACCAGTAAACATAAAAACAAACACAAACACCAACATATATATATAAGCATAAACATAAACATAAAGAGGAGCTGCACCTTTGCAGTGCTGCGTGCGTGAGTCCCACTGGTAGCCATCTGTGCATTCCTATGGAGTAAAAGTGCATGAGCGTCAGTGAGCCCCGACAACAGACACGGACGGCCCAGCGGGCCAGAATTAGCCCCGAGCCATCCAAGCATGTCATCTGATGACAAAGACACAGTCACGGCCACTGAGCAGTGGAGAATTCAATGAAACGCTTCTGATGGAAGCAATTAAACATGAATCAAACGCAATCATATCACACAGGCATTAATGGGCAATCTCCACTTGTACAAATTTGACAAGGAGGTCAAATTTAGCTTGAATGCCGATGGAGAGGAGGAAGATATTGGGGAAAAGAAAGTGGAAAAAGTCAGACATTCTAAAAGACATTTAGAAAGTCACCCACACAGTAAAGTGTTTTATGTGTCTGCTTAGCCTAATAATAGCCCCCTTATGACCACACTGGATCCCCGCAAACCAATTAAAATGTGGGTTCCCTTCATTTTTAGCCATCTTGTTAATATCCCAGAAACCTTTGCATTTACTTTCCCTCTATCTTATTGCCCTGCTACCACCCCAACCCCTACCGCCATCCCACACACACACACACACACACACACACACACACACACACACACACACACACACACACACACACACACATATATATACCATCTCACTACCCAGTCCTTCCACTCAGTCCCTTCATTTCAAATCATGTCAGTAGTTTTTGGAATAAACAATGAATAATTCTTAAAGAAACAGCATCAAAAGAAATAGACAGATGACAAGAAACAAAGACAGAATAATAACATTTGGCTGATGTCTGACAGACAGTGGGAGACGGAGAGTGAGAAAGAGAGGTGGCCATACCGTGTAGGTGTCACTTTCTGAGGGTGGCTGTGAAATCGCACTGGGGACGAAGAGAGACACACACACGCACACACACACCAGAAACACACACACGGGCGACGACATGCTCACACACTCTGCCAGTGCTGTCAGACTTTGATGGCGAACAAGCGGAAGGGCAATCGAGGAGACTGCACAGTGCAAATCAACAAACACTCACACACACACAAACATAAACACACACACACACAAACACACACAGATCGACACAGGTAAACGTCGATACGGAACAAGGAGCAGGGCCTTCGGCTGTGGACAAGGAGCGCTGTTCACTTTCACCGCAGCAGCACAATGAAATCTGCAGAGAGAGAGAGAGAGAGAGAGAGAGAGACAGAGAGAGAGAGAGAGAGAGAGAGAGAGAGAGAGAGAGAGAGAGAGAGAATGGAAAGAAGAAGGACAAAGAAGAGGGAGAGAGGATATGGGAACATAAGTTTACTTGCTGGAACATCAGGCTTGCCGGTCACATGGCACACACAAATACCTCACTGTCTGAGACCCAATGATCCATTCAGTCTCCTTTAACTGTTTTGTGGGGCCTGGACAAAGGGAGCCAGTGGCTTGTGAAAAGACTGGGAGAGACTGACTGCCGGCCGGGCTCTGTTGACTCAGACAAGAGCAGCCTACAGCCCGTACATATGTCTGCTTTTATAGTGTGGATGACCGGCTCCCTCTGCTGGTGCAAACCAGACCACACACCTTTCAATGCTCATAAAACCCCAAAGGTAGATGAAGCCTAAAGTTTAACGCACCATTTGTTTAACGCGTCTTTCACAGTCAGTCACTGTTGGTCTCAAAGGAGACATAGGCCTATAAAGTCAGAAAGTAGTTGAAAAAATGAGTGGTGTTGAGCCGCCTGGTAGGTGCATACAGACACATTAAAGGAGAACTATCTCAATGGCCCCTCAGACGTTGTACTGGTCAGAAAGTTTCCTGTGCCTTGTTCAGTTCAAGTCCTCCTCTATTTCTAGAGAGAGGGAACACAAACCCAGGGAAGCGTCCCCACACTCAGACAAAGACCCCCTTCTCATAGCAGCCTGTTCAAGTGAAGAGAAAATGTGTACGAGCGGCCAAACCAAATGCTATTCAAACATTTTCTAATTTTTACTGTCAACATGAAAAGCTGCAAGCTTAACAAAACGGAGCCAGGAAAAATTACACTTTCATCCGAGCATGTGGAAACACGTAGACACAGGCACACACCTGCGCACACACACACATACACACACACACACACACACACACACACACACACACACACACACAGACACACAGACTAGTGTCTAAATGTATGTTTACATAGCCTATAAGCATACAATGAGACACTGACATGCTTTACAGAAGATTTCACATTGCTGTTCCATGATCCAGTGATGTTTCCACCCTCTGCACAGTGACTGGCCTCAGGTAGGCCTGTCTGTGTAACCTATCATTTCCCCACACAGAGACGTGCAACCCCACATGCGGCTAGCCAGCGCAATCAGCCGAGTCTCAGGAGGGACAGTAAAGTATGACTTGTGTCACCGTGTTGCGCTGCCGTCTGACACAGCAAACCCACAAGGCGACGTGCAAGTCCCCACGTGCATCCTGAGAACTCTTACATCAGACTCTTAATGGCCAGGTTCCCTCTCCAGACCGCAGGGAAGTATTCACTGTGGACCTGAAACTGAACTGGCCACCCGCTCTCTCACTCTCTCTCTCTCTCTCTCTCTCTCTCTCTCTCTCTCTCTCTCTGTCTCTCTCTTCCTCTCTGAAACCAGTGATATAACACAGGTCTCTACACCAGGGGCTTCTATGATTAGATTATTACCCTTCAGTCTCTGATTCTCTCTGCTATTTCCAGCTGCGGAGCTCCACTCCACATGACCGCGTGGCACGAGAACTGAGAGAAATACACACAAATTAGATGCGAAGGACAGGGTTACAAAAATAAGTTGATTTATAAGCTTATATATAATACACCCCGTGACCACAAACAATGAGTCCTAGTCTAAAGATTCTGTGAGATGGGCTGCATTTGACCCAACCTGGGCCTGAGCATAGTAAGCCAGCAGCACAGTGTCCTCAATGGACCGTCTTACTGCCTTCTGATTGGTCAGTCAAGCACACAATGGGTTTCCCAGCCAGGGAAGCTTCTGCTCTCAGTGGTCACACTTACTGTATGCAGAGACTCTAATTAAAGCTGGCTTGCTGCTTCCCACCTGTTAGGTCCACCACAGGAGCCCAAAGCCCCCCAACACCCTGGGTCACCGGCCTGTGTCCATCAATGACCAGGATCCTTCCCGAAAACACACACACACACACACACACATACACACCCAGAGAAACCCACACACACAGAGAGAAACACACAAACACTCGGCCCCTGACCAAATAAGCAAACAAACACTGCGGACAGCTGACAGACACTGCGTCACTCACTTACTCCATCGGGGCCCCCCTCCCTCCCTCTGTGGCATGGGCTCGGGCAGAGAGGACAGAGAGGCCCGAGTGGCGACAGCGCCCGCCCCGTTGGAATGCCCGCGGCGAGGATGTGGCCGACACTTCCCTCCCGGGTCATGGCGGACACGGACCGAACCGTGTTTTCATTCCCAGAGTATCACATTCATGGGAAAACCCCCGTCGAGAAAAAAAAAAGAAAAAGAAAGAGCGAGATGGCCAAGTGGAGAGGGCAGACTGCGGCCAGTCTGATGCATGCAGACACTTGCGTGGCCTGGAGCGAGGCTCTCACTCATGGCCGACGTCCACACACACACACACACACACACACACACACACACACACACACACACACACACCCACCGGGACCCAGGCCAGGGTGGCGCCCTCAGGACGGTGCTGTGGCCGGTGTGAAGGCTGCTGCCCTGTTTACTCTGTCATGCTCCACGGACCTGCTTTTAAAAACTCAAGCAGAGGAATCGTAATTTTGTTCTTTTCCAAAAGTACAGGGTTTTCTCCACCATAAGTCACTCCACATCAGCTGCATTGTGCTGGACTGCGTGTGCGATTTTGTTTTGTGTCAGCAGGAGGCATTTTTCCCAGCGCAGCGCAGCCCAGCGCAGGCGTCTGTGGTGCCACCCTCCACCTCTGGCAGCTCCCAGCCCCAGCGGCTCATTTAAGCTGTCACTCACAGGTCTAAGGACAGCATTGTTTGGGCTATGGCATTTCAGTTGCTTGCTCTGGGTTTGGCAATAACCACTCTGTTTTTGAACACAAAGACCTTTACACACATTGCAATTTGAATCAAGTTAGTCTCTCTCCGTGGATGTAGGAGGGGAAAAGACATTACGTTTGTCAGCGAGGCTGCTGCATTTTCCAGTTCTACCAGAGGCCTTAATGATTGACCTTTAGGGGTGGCAAGGACATACACACGGATATACCAATATATTCTCTCTCACACACACACAAACACATACACACACATACACACACACACACACACACACACACACACACACACACACACACACACACACACACACACACGCAAGCATGCATACGTACACATACGCACCCACACACACACAAACAGAGAGAGAGAGAGAGAGAGAGAGAGAGAGAGAGAGAGAGAGAGAGAGAGAGAGAGAGAGAGTAACATATTCTTCTGTAATATATTACTATGGCTTTATCAGGCATGAAGTTGCTGATATGACCCGTGACTAAATGGATCCCATAATGCTGAATCATGGGTTTCAGCCAGTGCTGTTCAGCGCAAACCCCCCATGGACACACACACACACACACACACACACACACACACACACACACACACACACACACACACACACACAGCAGCAGCAGCCCCTCATGAGTCCCAGGCCAGCACAGCCCCTGGACACATGCATACCAGCATGTATGGGGCAGAAATCAATTCCATGCTGGGGGCCCAATAAGTCACAGTGCTTCAGATTATTTACAATCTTAAAAAAAGAAGGACTTGGCTGTAGCTCCAGAGGGGGCCGCTTCGCTCTCCTTCCTCTCTCCTTATAAGAGGAGCCTGCCTGAGGCCTTGGCTCACAGCACCTTGTCACCCTCCCCTGCCTCCCACTCAATACCCCAGTCACACAGCCATCATATAAATGACCAATAAGTCAAATGCACAGTCATTATTAAAACACATAAACAAAATGATGGAATGGTGCTTTAAGGTGGACAGAGAGGGTCTTTGTGCGAACAGTGAGAGTGACTGTGTTGGCCTATGATGTCATTACTGTAGTAATAACGTTTGTGAGGGTTTAGGCGCGAGAGGGAGAGGAGGCAATTATTGTTAATGGCACCTGTTTCGTTCCCCAAACACTGCTTACTCCATGCCCCCCTCTGAGTAACTGTCACAATGTATCATTTACACCAGCTCTCTGCATGCGCAATGAGGATTCCTGAAAACTCATTTCTGCGTAAAAGCAACATTGGGGAGGGGTTGTGAAATCCATGCTGGAAATGGGACAGAGTCATTTTGCAATGTTTTTTTGTTGTGCGTGTGCGTGTGTGTGTGTGTGTGTGTGTGTGTGTGTGTGTGTGTGTGTGTGTGTGTGTGTGTGTGTGTGTGCAACACTGTCCATGGAGTCATGCCACACACATACAGTATAAGTTTGCATAATCAGCCAGTGCCCACAAACTCCATCATGCTGGCCATTTAAACAAAAAACAGAACCGAAAAAGGGCTTGGTGTCAAGTTACTGTGTGTGGGTTTGCTGGTGAAACACAGACTTACTATGGGTTGTTTAGCAATCTGACTGCATAACCCCCCACCCCCACCCCCCCACCCCCAACCTTCAGCTTCTGTAGCCGTGGAAGTTTGGAAGGCAGCAATGGTGTAAGTGTGACGTGTGCAGAGGAGTCAGTCAGTACAGTTCACTCCTCGTGTCTACTCTACTCTCTCTCTCTCTCTCTCTCTCTCTCTCTCTCTCTCTCTTACTTAGAAAGTCCTGGTGACAAAACAGTCCATTCCCAAACTTTTAAGGAAACTGGAACTCTGTCGTTCACACAGTGTCACAATAGCACACCAGCTCAAACACTGTCATGGAAAGTGTCAATGATTTTCTCTAATATTTTTCTTAGAAGTCATTAAACAGACACACACTCTCTCTCTTACTGAAACACACACACACACACACACACACACACATACACACACAATGGCAGAAAGACACACTGGAATCTCTGATACTCACGGGCCGGCACTTTTCAGTTTCTCTGGAGTTTCTTTTTTCCCCCTGGCTGTCCTCTCTGTCTCTCTTCTCTTCTTCACAGACTTCTCTCTTCACTCTCTCTCCTCTTCCTTCACAGACTTCTCTCTTCCCTCTCTCTCCTCTTCTTCACAGGCTTCTCTCTTCACTCTCTCCTCTCTTCCGGTGCTGTTTGCAGGTCAGCCCCTCTCAGTGAGACTGCCTATGTGTGTCACGGAGTGTGTGTGAGTGTGTGTGTGTGTGTCTGAGAGAGAGTGTGTGTGCTGTTGCTGCTGGTGGTTGTTGGAGTGGCCCTCTCGTCCTCTCTTCCTCCTCCTGCGTCTTCGGCCCTGAGAGAGAGAGAGTGAGTGGGATAAAAACCGACAGCTGGAGTCTTGAATGTATGCAGGGGAGGGAGAGAGAGAGAGAGAGAAAGAAAGAGAGGAAGAGAGGGACAGCCCATTCCACCACCCCCATCTTCTCCATCCAGCCCCCCTGTGCTGCCATCCTCCACCCACTAGACCCCCCCTCAAGAGCCCCCCTCCCTCCTCCCTCCCCTCCCCACACACCCCACACACCCAACACCCCCTTACTCTGACCCCACAGGATGCAAATTCCTGGTCTGTGGCCCAAATTCCAAAATTCCAAATCTGTACTGATTCGCGAGGCAACAACTCACTCACAGATTCACACACACACCAATGCTACTCACAAACACGAGCCGTGGCCACATGGTACACCTGGTTTCATTTAAACGAACCCCCCACAGCTTTTGCCCCCCTCCCCCCAGCCCCCACCTCAGTTCACCCCCCTATCTCACTGTCTGTACCTCACCATCTCACTCTCTCTCTCACACACACACACACACACACACACACACACACACACACTAGCTCTCTCTCTCTCTCTCTCTCTCTCTCCCTCTCATTTCGAAGCAGACTCTCGCTTGCTCTCTGACTCTTTTCATTCGGACATGCCCGGATATTTATAGCTTGCGAGAGAAGCTAGAGGAATGTGGACAAAAATTAGAGAGTGAAGGAGAGCAGAAGTCAGAGACACACGTACACTTAGAAAATCAGTTTGCTTTTTTTTTTTTTTTTTTTTTTTTTTGGTCGTCTAAATATTTAAACTGGAGCTCCTCACTTGCTGATAGAAAAGGAGAAAGTATTTAGATGTGACAGTCAAAAGAGCCCTCTGGACATAATGGGGCTTATTTCTGAGCTTCTGATAAGACAACGCAGCTGAAACTTGCCAAAATGAATCATCAGTTTGGCTGAACTGTACAACAGCCTAATAATTATGGAAGGTTTTGTAGCACTGAAACTCTTTTCAATCATGCATATCATACTCTTACTGTGTACTTCATATACATGATGAAATATACAGTACCTGTAATGCCTGTTTGAATGAATTCATATCAAGATGTAATGTCAAACTGACATCGTTTTGATGATGATGGACACTTGTGTGTCCTAGTCACTGATGAGTGTTGAATGTAAGCAGTAATTGGACTTTTGGCATGCAGATCTAAAATCTCACCCATGTGTTCTCAGTGCATTTTCAACCAAATATTCTTGGGATCTGTTAGCACATTCTTCCTGACAAATTATCTTGATATACGATTCCCAAAAAAATCATATTGTTTTTAATTTGAAAAACTAATTAGGGTAATTTGTTTCCAGTGGTGTGCCAGACATGCACATTGAAGCTTGTATCACATACATACATACACACACACACACACACACACACACAATGCACCAACTGGGCTTGTCTAAGTGCTGACAGCTGTCATTACAAGCGTGCCATGTCTGTCAGAACAAACACACACACCCACCACCCCCTATGGTTATACCAAATTGTGCCCCCCTGCTGCTGACACTACCCCCAGTAGACACACACACACACACGCGCTTTACTGCCTTGTATGCATCTTCGCTCCTCTCAAGCAGAAGTATTCCCAAAGGAGTCCATTTCACCCATGAATGCTGTGAGGTTTCCATGCTCATCGCGTCAGCCCCATATGTTTGCAAACACTTTATTTATAGCTGTGGTTTGTGTGGCCCGCTTGAATGAGGCATATTTGGTTACAGCTAGCTGGCTGCGAGGCTCTGCCGTCTCACAGATGTTCACACCTACCGGAGTAGAGACCTAGCAGCGGTTTAATGCGCACTTCCTAAGGCCAATTGATTCATGACACCAAATTGCTATGTGGCGTCAAACGTCATGCTTGCATAAAAACAGTTTCGAAGGAATATCTTGGTGTCATACGTCATGCTCCAATAAAAAACATTTACGCAACAATATTTTTGTGGTCGAATTTGTCATTCTTTTTAGACCAGTCAAGAGGGGTCACACAAGAGTTGGTCTAATGTTTTCTGATGTCACTTCTGAGGTCTTAAAAAGTTATATTTTAACTCTTAACACGGTTTTTATACAGAAATTAGTGTACAGTGACTACTGTCAGAACCTTCAAAAAGCTAGCACTAAATAGCGGAAACACAACCAATTTCTTGCAAGTCTTCATAAACAAACATCAGACAAAGTGTACAAACATAGAGAGTTTATTTACAGGCGCACTAATGTGGCTGTGAGCTGCACCCAGAGAGAAGAAGAAGAAGAAGAAGAAGAAGAAGAAGGTGGGAGTGGAGCATGAGGACAGTCCAAACGAGTGGAGAGCAAAGAAAAACACAAGGACAGCTGGCAAAGGCCCTGCATCATGAGCACAGGGATTAGAGCAGAGAAAATGAGTTGGGGTTAAGCAAGGAGACGAGGGAGAGTGCAACTCCGGGACAGCGAGGGGGGGTTGGGGGAGGGGGGGGGGTTACTGTAAAGAGCAGAAGACAAATTGGGCACGTGCAAAGGGAGACGGTGAGAGGCCAAGAAAATGTCAGAGTTTTTCAGTCATGGTACATTCTTAAGATGCAACTTTTGATGACTCCCATGTACCTGTTCCAAACTGCCTGGTGCCTATGAGAGAGAGAGAGAGAGAGAGAGAGAGAGAGAGAGAGAGAGAGAGTGTGTTAATTTTGGTCTTAAATTAACAGCTCATAATGTTAAGGCATTCCAAACTCCGCATGGGGGAAAAAAAGGTCTGAATACTGTACATTTATTTGCGTAATCAATTTGATGTGAGGTTGGAGTTTTGTAAGGGTGGGCGATGAATATGTCTTTGTTGAGACTGTGAGTGGTGCAGGGTTTGTGTAAACAGCCAACCACATTCCAGGCAGGCTGGACTGGAGAAATGACTGACTGGGCCAGAAACAAGGTTCGCACACAGAGGAGAAAATGACGTGTCACACAGTGACCTCCACTGGTGAGAAAACACACTTCACCACAACACAAATGGTCCAATCCCTCACAGACTCACACACTACCACACACACAAACACACACACAAAAACAACCACACACACTACCACACACACGCACGCACACACGCCAAGGTTGTAAAATTGTCAGAATTTCAAAAATGGCTCCCATTCATTACAAAGGTTGGAGGAAAATGAACTTAATAATTTTAGTAATTTTTATCATTTAAATCAACAACAATAAAAGGAGGAATTAAATTCATTTCCTTTCAAAGAACTTCCACTGTAACTATATTAAATGCTAGCCTGGGAATTCCCATGCTCCTCTGCAGGCTTATTTCATTCCACTCTGCGGGACAGCATGGTGACCATGGCCGTTTTTCTCGCCTGCTTTCGGTATCCAATCGCAGAACAAAAAGGGATTTGTACGGCCCTCGATTGCATTTTATGTCACGTGGTGGCTCTGGTATTGGCTCCGAGGTATGTACAGACGCTATGATAGACATTCTTAGCGCCCAATAAACGGCTCTGGACAATTGTAAACGATGCTTCCGCTACGAGAAATGCAATAGGTAGGTCCCCAGACTAAATATCACTTGTGATTTTAGTTTGCCATTCGCCAGACTAATTAAATGCACTAATAAAGATTAGCTATAGAACTTTATAGTTGATATAATATCAGCCTCAAACAATATAAATAAATTTTCCATTTTAAATTTTATGTCCTTTAATTCTTATTTCATTTCTAGTTCTGCATCCTGTTTGAAGCTTTAGCTAAATAAAAATTCCGTTCTTGAAATAAGGTTTATTCTCAATTCAATCTGAGAGTCTCACAAACACAGACAACGAGGTCTCACAAACACGATCTGTCACATTCAGACATATAGAGCAAGTACAAGCTACATTAAGCTGGGTGTTTAGTAGGCCTCAAACCTATACCTAGTGCTACACTCTCTTGCCTTCTGAAGCAGAGGAAGGCTAAATGGAACTTCTCAAGCAGTGAAGCAGGTCAGTGCAGTGCCTCTCTGTCAGCTCAGACCAAAACTGGACCGCACACACAACCACCCACAAAAATGTTCTTATTCATATATGTTGGAAGTCACAAACAAGCTGTTGTTATCCGTTCCTGC
Source organism: Sardinella longiceps (assembly GCA_027497455.2). Classification (NCBI taxonomy): domain Eukaryota; kingdom Metazoa; phylum Chordata; class Actinopteri; order Clupeiformes; family Clupeidae; genus Sardinella; species Sardinella longiceps. Next base: position 2,942,756 of record JAODXP020000030.1, read on the forward strand.
ATTTGTGAGACACCAAATGTGGCTTGGAAAAAAATGTTGAATTCTGTATCCTGTATGCCTATGACTGTCTAGGTGGTTGTTCAGCAGGTACCCACAAGGAGAGGGCTGCTATTGACTGTTCTAACACAGCTGAACAGCACAGAGGCTGAATGTGATCTGAACTTATTACAGTACAAAATACAAATCCCCCCTCCACTGACCTGAAGGCGTCCAGTAAGTGTGCAGAGTTGGCGTAGTGCGTGAGGTAGAGAGCCACATCCACAGTGGTCCACCGGTCAGATCGGCATGGCTCAATAAACTGGGGAGGAGACACATGATATAGTCTTTCAGAATATCAGCCTCTAAAGAAGGACCCCCCCCACCACCACCACCACCACCACCACCGCCCAAGATATATAAATAAGTAAATTCAGTTTGCCAAGTCTTTCAACATAAAACCCAAGCCCATAACTAAAATAAATAAATAAATAAATAAGAAATAATCACCTTCTCTACAAGGTCAATGAAGAAATCTCGAACATCTTTTGTGTTAGTCAGTTTGGCAGCAATGTTGACGAGCCCTCGAGAGAGATTCTGTCAGGATGAAAGGAGGTCTAGTCATTACTATTCATCAGTAAGACACACGCTATGGATTAAGCCAAATGTTAGTATTCCTCCAAGAACCACCAACTTAAGCATTTGCTATAAAAACAGATATCTGACATTATGGTTGCGATGGTACACGCTACATAAAAGCTCCTAAGAGATCAATGACTCACTTTGAAATTGGCTTCCATCTCATTGAAGACTTTTGTTTTGCCCCGGAGAGCTGCGCACACTAGACTGTTGAGTGAGAGGCAGAGAGATGGGGTTTAATTAAAGGGTTATCTAAGCACTCTCTCTCTCACACATACAGTACACTCATACACACACACACACAGACCTTATATGTTGGTCCAGCTATCTCTCTCTCACTCACACACTCACACACACACACACACACACACACACACACCTCTTATGCTGGTCCAATAAATCCTTATCAGTGATTAAAATCTTCAGGTCTTTCAGATCCTGCAGAAACTCTTTATCAAGGTCGACGTCCATGTCCTCTGCCAAGTTATCTGAAACAGAGTGAGTATTGATTAAACAGAGAAAACGAAAGAGCTGATGACAAAAGATTTTGAGGGATACTGCATATCCACTTCAATATTCAGAGAATACAGGACTGTTCAGATATATTCTACGTTTTCCCATACTTTTGTTGGCATTATCACAGATCAAGACTAGACCAAATACTCAGCACAATCACTCAAAACTGAGTCAAAAGAGGTTTGTTATGCTAACCTCGTGGTTCTGTCTGTTATTTACTTTCCTCAAGAAAAAAAGCCAGCTCCTACATACCTTCATCATGTGCAGCTGAACTTCTTTAATGTGCAATGTTTCGGTCAGATGAACATCATCAAGAAAATTCCTTGATGATCCTCATCTGACCAGAACGTTGCGCATCAAAACTGCAAATGATGACAGATGACATCCCTGTCTAAAAGAGGCTTGCAGAAGTACTCATTCTTGATTGGACTGCACCAGCAGATCCTTACCCAGTGACCCAAAGGTCCAGTTGTTGATGAGCTGGCCAGCACAGAAAGCAAAGTCCTGAAAGGTGAGATAGTGCAACTTCCTCTTCCCCGTCTCAAAGCGGTTACTCGCAAAGAACACGATAGCAGCGTAGTCCCTGAGAAGACAAACAACAATACTAATGTCTCCAAGTACAGAATACACAAAACATGAATTACAGAGGAAAGGAAGGGCAGGATTACTGGATTAACACAAACTAGTGATTTCATTTCATATTTTATAATCTAACACCGTGAATCACTATCATAGAGTATAACAACACCATGTAGGGAATAATACACGTAAACATATATCAAAACATTTCTAAAAGAATGTTATTTGATACAAAATTAGGATGTTGATTGGATCATCATGTATTGTGAGAATGTGTACAGGGTTTTGACCAAAGATTCTAAAGTGGAGCGGATCTTTGCTTTTGACACCTGCGGTGGACTGGAAGGAAAGCGTGTTCAAGGCTAAAGGTGTGATTCTTTCAGAGAAAAACTCTGAGCACATTATTGTCTTGCCTGAAAAATGAGTCATCCCTGTGCGCAGTGAAAACAAGCGCTCTCACTCCTCCACATTTTCCACTCAGATATGTGACTTCTGCAGAGATCAAAACTGGAAGTGGTATTTTTGGGGCTCTTACAGAGGTGGATTTGGGAGGATTGCTGAAGCCGCCTCACCTGGCCAGTGCGTCCGAGAGCAGGAAGTGTTGCCGTATGTTCTCCACCAGAGGGCCTTTCAGCTCCTCCACCACTTTAAACACACGTTTGAAGTTATCGAACTGGGACAGGGAACACAACAATAAAGACAGATTAACAAAGAGGAACAAAGCCTTAAGTAGTACTCAAAGTTTAAACACAATACTGTGGATTTAGCCATTTTATCCAAGAAACCATTAAGGTATAGAATGATACCTAGCAACAAAACTGTCATTGACATCTTTTTCTTACCTGACGTCGGCAGCTCTTCAGTGTGATGCCCGTCTTTCCACTGATGTCATCCAGATCCTTCTTGGTTCCTTTGGAGAGCTTTTTCCCAAGCACTTCTCTTGCAAAAGCATCATCAAAGGCATAGTACCTAAGGAAATACTCAAATCATCACTTCTCTTTCAAAAGCATCATCAAAGGCATAGTACCCTTATACACAACATACCCATAGAGCATATATATATATATATTTCTGACACTACTTTTCATTTAAAACACCAAAAGCACCAGCACATGTACAGTACTTTGCTCAGAGGTACCAACAGTTACGGACACTATGATTGCTAGTAAATATATATATTAATTATAAACCATCCTATAACATTCAAATGTACAGTCTAGCATCGATAGATAGACCTAACTCAATCGTGGGCGGAACTAAGCAGTTCTCATAGAAACTGCCTCTGCACGCAATAGGACAGCGCAATGACCAATCAGAGCATTGAACAAGATGTAAACACCAATTCAGAAGGCCCTTGTTTTCAGCGAAGCCCACCCTACGACTCTCTAAACACAGAGCGTTGTGATAAGTGAACACCAACGGTGTCCGACCAATCAAATTCCCTATGGTCTGCTACTCGACGTGCAGGCTGAGCAAATTTGTTTGTCAGGGTACGTCTTGATTTCTAGGCTACAATATAATGGGAGTTAGGAAGGGGTAATGTAGACACCTGAGCAAACTCTCTGTACCCAGCACCAGTAGCCCAAAGAGGCCCAAAGCACAGACTAAAATCAGGGCATTAAGCCTCCCCGCCTTATGTTCACATGAACAGGCTCTTGGGAGGACAGTTGGCATGGAAAAGACTTAAAGTGTATCAAACAGGAGATCATAATGTTTTGACTTCTAGATGCATTAAGCTTTGACTTCTAAGAAGACAAGGTACCTTTGTAGAATCACATGCTGACAAGGATGCACATTCAACATAGACATATGATTTTAAAAGTTTACATTTCAAAGTAAACTATTATGCCATCAATCAGAAGAATCTCAAACCTCTCAATGAGCATGGTCTGGCGATCAGGTGGAATTTGGAATAAAAGCTGATTGGCCAGTTTGGCGGGGATATGTAAGAGGCGCTCGCACATCTGGAAGGTCCTGAACTGATCCATGGTGTCGCTCAGTAGGACCTCAGCACTGGCCTCACACTCCTCCATCACCCCTCCTTCCATGCGAACTCTCACGGCATCATTCACTGTAAGAAGATAAACTAACGTTATAACATATCTCAGAGCCTCAAGTGGAATGTATGACATGTAACGTTAACATATGAATGTATGGTTAAGTTACCTGTATATCCATTCAACCATAACTGATAAACCTCCTTATCCATGATGGTAGTGTTCCCAACGAATACATCGAGCTCTACAGACATCGTGGCTGATGTAATGCAACTAAACCACAATAGTACAACTAACGTTACAGTGCCTTCACTTTGGGATGCAGGTTCAAGAACAGGTGTTATAGTCACAAACCTAGCCTATAGCTGCTCTACGACAACAGCCTTGGGGTAACGTTGTCTCAGCTAAGAGATTCGGTAAGTTGAAAGGTGGCAGCGTCCACTACACTTTGGCACAAGTTTGTGACAAACATACCAACGTTAACACGACACGGACAAACAAGAGGGGACAAAGGACACATGACAACGCACAAGACGAAGAACTCCAGGCATCGGTAACCCAGTACACAATTACACACAGATTAAAGACGTGGAAAATAACTCGTATACGTCTATAAACCTAGCTAACGTTAGCCGAGGTTAGCTGATTAAGACAGCTGTTTACAAACAAGGCCTTGTCAGGTCTTGCTGAATAAAATACATGCAACGTTATACTATAAACGCATAATAAGTAATGCAAATAAATGCACAACTTCTATATCGATACAGTTAAGAACGTACTATAGCGGTTCATTTGATATTTGAAAACAACAAGACCACCACTTCCACGCTTCCGCTTTCGAATGGCCCTTCTTATTGACGTCATTCCACGTGACCTTTTCCCAACTAGGCCTATGTATTTTTTCCAAGTTCTGTTTTTGTTTTGTTTATCTATCAATATTTTCTTTTTGACAACCGACAAACATTTCATTTTATTAATTTAATTATTGAAAAAATACATATTTTTTTAAAAAACTAAGCTCATCTTAGCTTTAAAAACAGCTAATGGAGACAGCAAATTGCCGGGCTTTATGACTTTATGTCTTTATGTCTTTGATTTATGGACTTACAGTCTAGCTATCTATTGCATTTCATCCAGATGGAAACATGCTGAATAGACTATATCACACCTGCCTGTCCAAGGACCTTTTATTTACAGATTCACCACATGCTGCACACGTGCAAATTATTATTTGGGAGGCTAACCTTTGGAGTGCACCTTAGGTTTTAGGATGTGGACCTAAAACTCAAGCAGAGAAGTAGATCTGTTTGGAAACAAAAACAGTTCAACCTCTTTTCAGAATTAATATTAATTATTAATTATTAATATTATATTAAATGACATTAAACATAATTAAATGGTATGCCTGGAAATTAGGCATAGGTGAATCTAATATAATCACCACAATAAATCACCACAATATCTACTATAAACCTACCTTTTCCATATCTGCTTCATTGTAGGAACCACTGGGCCAATAATATACTGTACATCCTATTCATCGGCAAATCGATGGCACCGCAGAACTGGCCCTCACTTAGCCCTCTCTAGGCCCACATGGGGCCCACATGTGTTTAATGCCTAATTGTGGGCTGCCCACAGAGAGCCCAAAGCTTGGGCCTAACCTGCTCAAACCCACACTAATGCACACTACCTGAAGAATGAATGCATGGACTTTGTGTGGGCCCTACAAGGCATGTTTGATGGGTATGTCTGTCTCATGGGTCTTTATTAGCTATTTTCTCCAGTTGTAAAATAGTTTGATCCAGGGCCACATCTTTAGAGAAAGAAGTATTTAGCATGTATTTAGTATGTATTTGCTGAAATGGTTGCAGAACCAAGGTAACAACACTGGCATAATACGCACACAAGCCTTTGTAACAGTCAGCCACAACACTTCTGTTGAATGGTGCATTTTTAGTGCAGTACCTTAAAAGAGTTGTAAAGGAGTTGCCTGAGGCTGCTGAATAGGCAAGCTGGTTGTAGTAGAAGCACAGACTCTGGAGTCATGCAACTGAGTGAACTTAGGGATATGACAGACCTTTGTCTCTATAGGGGTTGACATTGGATGTTCTAAATAAGTGAATGAGCATAATAGGGGGGATGGTTTGGTTTGGGGGTGTCAGTCAGACTATGGGCAGTTTACCGTTGAAGACTGATGTCTGTTTGATAACCCCTGTGAAATACACTCTCGAGTTTGTTATGTTTGGTGTTTCTGTTTTTGCTTTTGAAAACTGAGTGCACACATTGTGCATGTGCTCCATCTACCTTAATACATGTTATTCCAAGCAACGCTGTTGCACTGCCAACATCTTACTCAGGTCAATCCAGACTATGTTGTTCCACACTGATGGAATGACCTTCCAAGTGCTTCCAAATCAGCAGATACCGTCTCTATCTTCAAGAAATTATTTAAAACTGACAATACCTCCTGCCTTTGTGTTGGGAGGGCGCTCAACTTCAAAAGTAAAATAAAAGACTTTGGGTGCGTGAAAAGGAAAGCTATAGTCTTAAAGAAAATCCGCACTCGAGCTATATCTCATTATTTACCACCATGTCCAATGCAGACGCGTTGCTAGCCATCATCAGTGCGTGATACGCGCTGATGATGGCACTGATGATGGCTTAGGCCGAAACGCGTCTGCATTGGACATGGTGTATAATAAATAATGAGATATACTCGTGTGCGATTTTCTTTAAGACAATACCTCCTGCCTTGAAACTCCTAACTTCCTGGAATTATTACAATCCCTCCCTCAGCCCAACCCCAAACCCACACACTCACTCTCCTTCCACTGCACTTTTATCAATCTTCTGCACTATCATCTCCTGCCAATCTCCTGTTAGCAACTCATACTCTTAGTAAGGTTTTTATTGTGGTGTAGTGTAATCCTCTTTTCGTAAGTCACTTTGGATAAAAGGGTCTGCTAAATGCATTGCAATGTAAAGGAAGGACAGCATTTATGCCTGACACAGTCCCCAGATACAACTTGTAACGCACTGTGTGTGACAGCTGTGAGCCAATGTGTTGCTGTTGTGCCTTGCATCCCGTTGAAATTTTAGATAGGATAGGTTGTTAGCTTCTGTGGAAGTCTGTGAGTAGCATATTCTGCTATGTTTGTCAATGTTGTTTAATCTCCTGGTGTTGTGTGGAATGTGGAAGAGGCTTGATTGTTGGTCAACCACAGGGGAAAATCCCCAACCTATACCACAAAGAATTTGCCACCTTTCCTGTTTGTGTCCGACATTCAAGGTCATGTCATTCTTACTGTATTTCTTCCTTACTGTTATACTTCGGCTCTTGGTTCACTGTAAAAGTGAACTTGGAGCAAATATTCTCTCTTCTGTCGGGAGAGGTGGGCTTGCATTGCATATTACATCCCCCTCTCTCTTTTTTTCTCTCTCTCTCTCTCTCTCTCTCTCTCTCTCTCTCTCTCTCTCTCTCTCTCTCTCTCTCTCTCTCACACACACACACACACACACACACACACACACACACACACACATATAAATATTTCTTGTGTTACAGTATTAACCTGGACAAGTGAGCCAAATAGCATACCACTACACAACACACCCTACTCAATGCAGATACTGTATTCAGTCTCTACATGGACTCTCAAGAAACCTACTTTTAACACGCTTTTATTTGAAAGCCCACCTCTGTGTTTGAATTATTGATGTATCATTTTTTAAACATAGGGACATAACGCCAGTGAATCATTTATAAGACTGTGCGAACAATGTGCTCTGCTGTTCAGCCGTGTTCTCAGGGCTGGATCTAATAGCTCTGGACAGCTGGAAGGCCAGCAGTGCTGTGTAACTCAAAACATCCAACAGTTTTCAGTTCCTCAGGAGATCACTGTGCTTGTTGCCAGGATTGGTCTGTCACCAGAGTCAACAACTTGTTACATGGATTAAAAAATCCCAGTCCATTACTACAAAAAATACATCTTAACAGAAAATATAGCTATAATTTGCATCTTGATTTAATCAGTGTCTAACCAAGTCCATCCCCAATGCAGTTCAATCAGGCTTCGTCTGTGTGCCTAATGAGAAGTTGCCGGAATCTAACAACAAGCATTACATAATAACATCCACATCAGACTTACTACATCTGGGCAGCAATAAAGCATCTGGTCATAAGCTGTTTGCTGACAAATAAATAAGAAATGTTGCAAAGATAATCCTCATTCTAATAGCATTTGGTCAGCTATAACTTCATGAATAAACAAGACTCACACAGTTACTTGAGGCTGAGGATGTGAAAAGTGTTTTGAGTACATGGACAAAAATAAAAACAAGCATCAGTCACAGTTCATTAATATTGCATATGCCCTTCAGTCGTTCAAAGAGCCCAGAAGCAGTCTTGAACTGCTTGCTTTTTTAAAAAAAAAAAACACTAGTGACTCAGATGGTGTGTGTGTGTGTGTGTGTGTGTGTGTGTGTGTGTGTGTGTGTGTGTGTGTGTGTGTGAGAGAGAGAGAGATGGGGAAAAATGAGTAAGAATTGAAACAACGTTATGAGAGCATACACAGAAAGTACTGACACTGTATCCCCATAGACTTAAGAAAGTGGAGATTCAGTCATCCTGCTAATGATCACATAAGCTCTGACACTTAACTTCATGTATCACATGTCCTACATTTGTGGCCCAAAACAGCCATCAGGAAAGTCATCCTGTGTGTGTAGAGGTCTGTACTAAGATACAGCGTGTTTGTAGACATTTTAGCTTTAATTATACTTGTAACTAAAATGATTGGACATTGATGCAAATACATAGTTTTAAAGCTTCACTATACATGTGACTAAACTGATTGACATCATACGTTTGACTAAACTGATTGACATTGATGCAAATACATATAGTTTTAAAGCTTCACTATACATGTCTGATAAGTTGTGTTACTACAATTTTCCTCTAGTTCCATGAGGAGATTAATCACTATAAATCCTCCCAAATCCCTGGCTCTTTCCCTCCCACCCCACCCCCCCTTTCGCTCTCTCACCCATTCCCTGCTTTCTGAATTACACAAGTGAGGAAAAATGACATAGTCAACTGTTCTTTTGTTTTGAAACTTTCTGTACTGTCTTTCTGGTCACTGTACCCCAACCCCCCCCCAAGCTTTCCGTAGACTCTCCATGGCCTATTTCCAGTCCCACCCATGCACTCTCCCAGGCTGCCCTCTAAAAAACACCCCTCATTGTTATAGCCTCATGGTGACAATAGGTTTGGACCACAGGGCGGAAGGATGTGGCTGAATACCATGGCTTAATCTACAAAAACGCCTTTTGTCACAGTCGTTCTCTCTCTCTCTCTCTCTCTCTCTCTCTCTCTCTCTCTCTCTCTCTCTCTCTCTCTCTCTGTGTGTGTGTGTGTGCTGGGGGGAACAACAAGGGTCACTATCATATCATCTTATACCACGTGCGCGTAAAAATCGACAGGGTGGTGAGCGTAAACTGGAAGTGTGTTTAAATTGTGACAATTTCACAAAGTGATGTCATAGTTCCCATGTGGTACAATACGGATCTTTACCGTAAGGAAAGAGAAAAGGAAGCGGGGGAGGATGGTGTTTCAGAGAACAGAGTACCAATTCCTTATGCGATTTTCAGGACGGCTATGACCGGGGAAAAACCGTAACCGATCTTGAAAAATATTTACTTCAGTATTCTACAGAAGGTGTAGCCTTACCATTGGGCACGACTCCATTGCGCACCATTCACTGGAATCTCCCCATCCCCATATTGACTCGGACAGGCCGTTCCATTTTTTCCCCCTCATGTATTTATTTAATTATTTCGCTTGAGGAAAAAAACATCGTTTGCCCATCGCCACTGCCGAGATCCTTGATGAGATGCTAAACAGCAAAATACGAGAATGCGCAAAAGATTGTTTGACATAAAAGAAAAGAAAGAAGGTGCATGAAGGTGGAATGAAGAGCGTGACAGAGAAAGGCGGGCTGGTTCATCTCTGAAAGGCATAGAAAGGAAGAGCGGACATTGCAGGCTAATCCTTGACAACAGACCAGCGCACAAGATTGTGATGAGTGCAGAGCGGTTTATTTTGTGCTTGTACTGTGTTTATTCTTTCACTTCATCCAGTCATCGTTGTATCGTTTTCATCAACGGGAACAAGCTAAAACGGTAATCGGAGGAAAAGACAACGCATTTGATGGAGCATTTAGTACGTCATCCTCAGCGATAACAGAGCACAATGATGCCTCGGGTGCACATTTAAAAACGCTCTGTACAATCAAGTCGAAGATTAAAAGACACTGGGGAAAATACAGGGATTTTCATGTTTACAATCACTGTTCACGATTACGTTCATTTTTAGATTAATCGTGAAACTACAAGTTTCCTAGGCCTGAAAACGGGAGTGTCGTGACGAACACAGATCTGGCTACATTGACGAATTGTGCGGTGTAGCTCTGTGATTATTTTGTCGTAGCCTATGTATTTTTAGTTTACTGGATGCATTATTCGGACACTTGAACTGAGCGCATTTTTCGTATAGGCTACTCTCAGTTGCATATCAACGAAATGGGGAGCGACAGTGAAATTTTCAACAGAGAGTTGTCAAAGATGTCTGACGAGGACTTGCTCGCCTGCTCCAAAGAAGAGCTAGTTAGCAGACTGCGTAAAGAGGAGACAGAAAAGATGTCAGCTCTTATACAGCGTGGTCGACTCATCAAAGAGGTAAATAAACAACTGCAGGGGCATCTTCTCGAAATCAGGGAGCTGAAAGTCATCAATCAGCGCCTGCAAGAGGAAAACCAGGAGCTGCGAGATTTGTGTTGTTTCCTGGACGATGACCGGCTGAAGGTGAAGAAATTGGCCCGAGAATGGCAATTATTTGGCCACCACGCAGCGAAAGTGATGCGGGAAGATCTGGGTGGATACCTTAAAAAACTCGCCGACTTGGAGCGCATGCAAGATGGACTAGTCAAGGAAAACTTGGATCTGAAAGAACTTTGTTTGGTGCTTGAGGAGGAATGTGTCAGCCGAAGTGACTCCAGTCCTGGAGGGTCCACCGAGCTGAATCTACCGTGCATGGTGGCCCGGGACTTAGGCGATGGCAGCTCCAGCACGGGGAGCGTGGGAAGCCCGGATCAACTGCACTTAGTGTGCTCACCTGATGACTGAAGTCCTCCAACGCCGCCAGCTTTTATCCTCATATACCCAATCCCAGTGAAAATGAAGTAAAGCAGAACTGAAAAGAAAATGTCTACAGTAGGCTACGTTGACAAAATAAGATAGGCCTAGTTTACAGCTTGTACATGTTTTATGACTCCTCTTGAGATGGGTTGGAGCTCCCAGTTTTTTTCCTTGGGGGGATTTGGACTGATGACTGACTGTGACAACATGGTCCTCAGTCACCAATCCTCTGTCAAAGCAGTTTTACCTTTGAAAACAGTCTATCAACAACTGGATTTCTATGACTCGGTGATTTGAAGGTTATACAGATATTTTTACAGAGAGCTCAGGCCTTTTCCATCTCCTGTTTTATTTTTTTTCTGTGAACTATTGTAAAATTACTTATTATTTTAGGAACTGTATATTGAAATGAAATGTACATTTTATCTAAATATGATGGTCTTTCCATGCAAGGAAAAGCCAAATTGCTGAATTTGCCCAGGTTTTCAACACGTGCACTGGACTACATGTCATTGTGGGCTAATTTTTTACTGCACTGCACTAGACGAGGCTGTGGGTGAATCCTTTAACACGATTCATGTGTTAATCCTGATTTGAGCCATAATGATCTATTTTAGATCAGATCAAAACCACTGAGCTGAAGTTAAAGGGCAAATTGTGAACAAAAATCATATCAGAGAGTTGAGAAGATAGTATTTAGATGTTTGTGACTTAAAACAACCAAGTTGGAATCCCTAATCAGGTTCTGGAGGTGCTATCAGTACTACTCAGTAAGCCTAATTGCACATGCGAGGCACAGCTGCCTTGCCTGAAACCAGAAGGATATGATACACCTGATCCAGCTGTGTAACAATGACTGAAACTTGTGTTTGTGGAGAAACAGCACCAAATAAGACTATATAAATCTGCAGTGCTCTCATCTTGATGATGCCCACCTTATGCTGGAAGACCTCATTGCACATAGCTGTACTATATTTTTTTGTTCAACTGGATTCTCCCAAGACTGGATTTTTGGCACATGGTTCTAGGTTCATACACTGGCGATTTGAAAGATTGGTGACATTTTCACAAGATAGATTATTATTATTATTATTATCATTATTATTATTATTATTATTATTATTATTATTATTATTAATGCACAGAATAAGTTTGGCTCACCAGTCATTTGTTTTGTGTTAATGTTGTCAAAATGCTTTTTAATACCAGTACCACTGGCATGATCAACATCACTTTGGTGACAGCTATTTTGTTTTTTTGTTTTTCTTTTCTCCCTTTTTAGCATAAATCTTATTGCCTAGTAATAACATTGTCTCTGGCTGTAACTGTTGGGCTATGCTTGTAGTGTATCGGAGAGCTTTAAAAATACACTGATTGAGACACCCAATCCTGTCATGACTTTTTTGTGATGAATCTGAAGTATTTAAAGCTTGTTCTTCCCTTAAGACCAATCCAAAGGTATGATTTGTGGAGATTCCTGTTACTTATTTTCAGGTTGTGGTCAATGTAGCAGCTATTTCTGGTCAGTGATTCTGTGGCACAGAGGCTCCTTTATCAGGACATGTGCACATTGGTTAGCTCAGGACAAACTGCCCCTTTATCATAGTCTACATCATATGCTCTCAAGGCCATGAGTGAGTGAGTGAGTGCCTCACTTCTCTTTGGAGAGATAAAGAAACAGAGGACTCTGTGTTCTGCCTCACTGGCCACAAAGTTCACCAAATTTCTTTTTCACTTTCGCCTCATGCTGTTTTATTAGTCGAGTATTTCAGAAAACTGTATTCCTGCGTGTCAATTTTGTCTCTATGTTTGATATTATCTTCCAAGAACCTTTTTGTTGTGGTCGTTGAATTCCATGTGGTCTATCGCCCCTTCTGATGAGTTTTAGGATGTGTTGGCTTAGGAGCTTGGCTCCTCATTTGACTAAACACATGTTGTTCAAGTGCATCATACAAGCAAATGAATTCCACTTGTCTGGCTCCTCTGCTCTCCAAATCCCATACTGCGTTGGTTTAATCAGCACAAAGTTGTCTTTCCCGTAAATGTTTTTTTTTTTTCTTTTTACATTTTAGTCATAAACATGCATGGGTTTGCAGAGTTTTTTTTGCCAACATTTATTTATTTTTGAGATGCTGAACAGTCATAGGGGGTGTTCGAGTCACAGCATTTGTCTGCTTTCAGGACATCCTAAGAGGAAATTGTGTACCACGTCCTCCCTTCCTCCCTGAAGTTCACTCCTCTCTTTTTAGCATGGCATGAGTCAACCCTGAGTCGCATGAGGGCGGCCCATTGTATTAGCCACCATGACTCGTTGAATTACCTGTCCCTTTATGTATCAAGTCTATGGTGTATCATAGCTACGTCTAGAACCCATCATGCAATAAGGACTAGCCTGTTTTGAGGGTAAACAACATAAACAAAACCCTGTCATATTTGTTTACGACCAAAAAAATTGACACCCAGATCAGACATGTACTGTATGAGTCATTATTTTTTATTTCCTCAAAGAAAACATGTAGTCTCACACTTATTACAGACTAGTAATAACAAACAGCTCTTACAAAAATATCATATATTTATAGATTTTCTTTTTCCAAAATAAATATCTAGACGTACCCCTATGGTCCAGCCTTGGTTGTGTCTCTATGCCATACAGTTACATATATTACCTCTGTGTGTCAACATCTCAGACATATTAACCCACCAAACAAAACAGTTTAATGCTCAGACAAACATTTGAAGTGCGTAACAATCATATATTTTTGTGAAATATGCAGAGGACGACAGGCCTACTACACATGTCAGTGTAATGAAATTGAGTTTTAGTATCTTATGTGTAGAGGCTATAAGAAATGCTAAAAAGATGTTATGATTCCATCCCATAAAACATAACTTGTAGCTTTTTTTCTTGTAGGTTCCATTATTTATAATGCTAGCTTGATAAAAAATAAATAAATAATGGGAAAGGAGAAATACATCTTAACAAATGTAACACAAGTTTTCATGTAACAGTTTAACATGCTCACAACAACACACACACAACAGCAGGGCTGCCAGAAACTACAATCCACCTTCACTCATGCCGGAAATGGATGACAAAATCACAGAAAATGTCAAAAGAAAAAAAAAACTGTCCTAAAAAGTGCAATAAATACATTTCTGCAAGTTCATGCCATAGTTCATTCACAGGGATTCATTTAATAAAGCTACAATAGATATAAATATAGTATAGTATGTATATAAAGTGTTCTTCAGCCTTGAACTTTAAATGAATGAGCAGTGTTAGCACATAGGACTACTGTAGGTGGCAGAGTTGCAACTGAAATATTTACCTCCACCAAGCAAGTTATGTTTTTGCCGGTGTTTGTCTGTACGACTCGAAAAGTACTGCGTGGATTTAGATGAAATTTCTGGACAATGTGGGTTTTGGGGCAAGAAACATGATTAAAATACTAAACACTATCATGATTAAAACTCTATTAATATCGCATTAGTGGCCATATTGCCTTGGCGGAGGTCTGTGCACTCTGAGTGCTTTTCTAGTTTAAAGCATGGGATTTTTTGAATGATTCTTTATCTTCAGGAGTAGGCTTGTGAATATGGGATTCGATAGACAGACAATTTTGTCTAAAGCAATTTACAATTATACAGTAATGTTTGAAATGTTTGTTTTAAAAACTTTCATTTGTATCCGTTCCCTTCTAGACTAGACATGTTTTCTTTGATTGAAACTTCAATAAAAAAGGACATTCCAATTATTCATAATTAGCATCATCATCATAATCATCTTTCGTATGCAATTTAGTCCATGCACTGTAGTCATTACAGGATAGCTTCAAATGATCACAAGGTCAGGATAGTTGGAGAGTTGAGTGAGTGATCTGACTGGTCACCACTGCTGCTGCTGCGCCGATGGGCAATGCCACAAGGCTCATGTTTCCTAGGGGCGTGGATGGAGCTCTGGGAGCTGGAGCTGGAGCTAGAGGGGCCGGGAAGGCTGAGGTTTTGAGCGGTCGACTGGCTTGCATCCAGAGGGGCTGTCGGATAGGTGAACACCAGGCTGGCCGTGAACGGAGTGAGTGACGGCGTGGACATGAGCACAGGTGTGTGCAAAGCTTCAGATTCTACATGGATGGCAGCTGAGCTGGCACCAGATGGGGGTGGGATGGTGATTTTCGGCTTAGGTTTGTTGGCTCTCGCCTGGCCTGAGGTGGAAGGTCTTGGCATGTCAGAGTCGGCTGGTTCTATCTTGATGCCTCCAAGAGTAGGAAGAGCAGGGCGAGAGTCGGAATCAGTGTCGGAGTCAGAATCAACTTTGCAGATGGGACGATGAGCTTCGAGGACCAGTTCAAGCTTCTCTTTCTCTTTCTGCAGGTTTGCAATCTCCTTTTGTAGGCGAGACTTCTCATCCTCTAACACGTCCGTCTCCTGGAGAAGAGGAAAGAGATTTTCAGTTTTTTTTTTTGTACAAACCTCAAAAGACCATATGGGTTTTACAACTGAGAAAATTCTGCTGTTTTTTCCAGATAGACCTGAACTTACACTTTGAAGTGTCTCAGTCAGTTCCTTTCTGCGGTTTCGGCATTTAGCAGCAGCCATTTTGTTTCGCTCCCTTCTGATTCTTCGCCGTTCTTGTTCCTCACGGGACAACTGGAAAGATAAAAACACGTCTCATGAATACATCCATGTAATTTCAGTAATTTTTTTTATTTTTTACATGAGAGCAGTTGTATGCAACAATTAGTGTGAAGTTGGCCTACAGTCAATATATGCCACATTATTCTAATACAAGTCCATCACTGCCACCTGCTGGATGTATTCCATTATTACATGTCAGTGAGCTTGGAACTTGGCATGTGAAGCTAATGACCCTGTCTGTTTACCAGTTCAAATCCATGTACTCATCCGATGATTTTTGATTATCTCTGTTCTCTTCTGTCCTTTTTGTCTGTCTGTCTTTGTGTACCCTCCATTCCCTACCCTCACCCGTAATGATGATGAGTCACACCTCGACCCCCTTGATGACTCATGTTTGAGTCATATGATTTACCCCAATGAGTCACATGGTATTCCATTTCCTGTCGCATTATTTCACACTGTCTACTCATGTCTGAAACTGGATATATGAGGGTGAGAGGTCAACATAGACCAATAGCAAGTCACACTGATTACATTCAAAACATTCAAAAAATGTAAATAAACATGTACTTTTGCACCAGACTCAGGAACCTACAGTACAGCACATCTCTACAAACCAGTGTAATGTACATCAATCTAAAGCACTGAGAAGAAGTTCTGTTCTTCTCCTTTCTAGCGCTGACCTCTCAGTCCACATACTCTATCCTGATGAAACTGCGCAACCTTACAGGATATTACACACAACTGAGACACTGAGTCAAATATCTGTCTATCCATCTGTCAACTGAGCACTCCCTCTTCCTCTGTATGGAGTAAGACACAGGATTCCAGCAGGTCCCCACCCCACATAATGTAGCCCTCTGAAGATACACACACACACACACACACACACACACACACACACACACACACATACACACACACACACACACACACACACAACTGTGAAGAGCATCTTACATGTTCATCATTGCGCCGTCTTGTAGAGTTTCCTGACCCAGCAGGAGCTCTTATGACCCCCGGGCGGAGAATATGGCTCTGGGAAGGACGAGAGCCTCCTCCCATGGACTGAGCCCCGACTGGCATGGTGTAAGGGGGACGCAAGGGTCTTGACGGTCCAGGAGGACCCATGATTGATGGTTGTACCAGCCACTGCAGATCTTGACTTGAAGTGATTGCATTGAGGCTGGGAACAAACTGACTTGATCCTGCCACAGACAACTTCTATGGTTGCAGAAAAACATATAGTAAAGATGATTGATATTTTAATCTCTTTCTTCATTTTTTCATTCCAACAGCAACATTAAATGGTTAGAGTGGGAATATAAAGTTAATTTAGGCCTACTGAATAATGCAAGAAGGCTAGGCTAACAAAATTATGCATGTAAGACAGTCTGTAGGCCTATTACATTTTGCTGCTCACAATTTATTCTGTAATACTACAGTTGTGCCATTATGATAAGAGAGAAAGGAAATAAAAAAGAAATAATATTAATATGAAATAATAAGAAATAAAATGTGCTACAGTTTGCCAAAATATGGCCTACAGTGGGTGTAATTATTTGCCTACCAATGGCAGATGCAGCAGACCTTCAATGTAGAGATGTTATCAGCATCTAACCTATCCAGCTTGTTCAATGAAATCTGAATTAAATAGGTCTATGTGAAAAACTGCCCCAAAAGGTAACTCACCTGTTGCTGTGTGGTGGCAGTGCTTGTTCCGGTAGATGGGTTGGATCCGGAGCCAGAGCTACTCTCCGAGAAGGTCTGGCCGGTGCCTCTTAGATAGTTCCGATACATAAATGCGATGTGTCAGATAGTGTCCTTGTGTTCTACCCGGTTACACAGTGAAATGCTTTTGAATGAGTGAACCAACGTCTTCTTTACTTCACCAACTTGTAGGCTATCCGCTGTTCAAGAAAATACAGCACGTTCGAAAGTAAGAAAGCACCACCTATTGCCGGGAAGAATAATCCAATCTCCGGGGGTAGTAAGGAAACGAGGAAACACGTGCTGAATCGCAAAACAGCCAAAATTGTCTTTAAAATACGAAACTTGAAGCAGTCTGACACTTCGCATACATTCAGTTTCAAGATCTGGAGAGATTATGACGGAGTCATTGGATTATAAACACCCAATATCTTACAACTGATTACATGACGCCCCTCCCATTTCGGGAAATGGTGCGGGCAAGGTGACTCGTGACGTATATGACCATATTTAGTTTTTTTCCGGGAATCCCGTTTTGACAGTTCTTTCAGTAGCCTATTCAATGATCTTTGGTGCTACTGTCTTCTTCGTTGGTTTACAGAAACCCAAATCAGCAGGTCCGTGTTTCCAGAAAAAAAACACACAAATTAACATGATTATTATTATTGTATGAATTAATACGTGAGCAATATTTTCTGAAATGTCGTGTTTCATCGCAATATCTTTTGTCTGCTGTTTATTCAACATGCTCCCATGAAGTTAGTCTTCAAGTCATCGGAAGTTGAACATCAAACTTTTCTTTTAGGCTACGTTCAAACAACCTGCTGGTGAAATGAAACTGTAGCATAGCCTACCACAGTAGCCCAGTCTAGGCTATAATTTACACGAAGTAAAGGACACCACATTAATCGAAAGCAGGGAAAGCCGCCTGGCTTGTAAAATGACTCAGCCAGTGCACGTGACCGCTGAAACATACGGTTTTAGAGACCATTCGCTGCCTTCCCTCTCATGTTCTGTGATAGCCTAATCTTTGAATAAGCTTTAGGTTGAAGGGGTCTATTTGATTTTAACACTTTAATACTGTTGACAGCCGTACCATTTATTGTTATTATTATTATTATTATTATTATTGTTATTATTATTAGCCTATTATTATTAGTCTATTATGGTTTAACTATGTTGTTGTTAATAAAATTAATAAAATAACCTTTTTGGAAATTTAGTTAGAATGCATAAAAGTTAAAGTAAGCCTGATCGGTAAGTTGTCCATTGTGAAACTGCAACAACTAACAAACTTCTTTCTCTACATCAGTCTACATCAGTCTAGTCTACTCATTCTGAAACTCATTCCAAGGGATAATCGCTGGTTCACGGTATGCCCCGGTATCAACAATCGGAACGCGAAGGAAACTGAGAGGACCGTGTGTGACTCATCACGCTTTGGAATGCTGAAACGCCACACCCTCACACTCTGAAACATGTCGTGACCTGAAAAAAATGATTGCGTAGATCTCAACACACTTTGCCTGAAGGCCTGGTTGGACCAATGACGTTTGATACAGGTGTGCAGAACATGTGGACAGGCACACCTCATCCTCACTTAAGGACGCATCAATCACGTAGGTTGTCTTCATTAGAGATAGGCTATTTTTTTAATCGTCCCGCTTCTAACGCGTTTGTTCTTGCCTTTCAGAGGCTCTAGACCTGTGTTGCAAAGCCAATGCATGGTTTCCAATATTTATAGGCCTATGTAAAGATGGAACAGGGGTGCTTTGGTAGGCTATATTCTATCCTAATGCCCTATGAATATTATATTATATTATATTATATTATATTATATTATATTATAAGCCGTTATATTATATTATATTATATTTATAAGCCGTTTATTGGGCGCTACGAATGTCTATCATAGCATCTGTACATACCTCGGAGCCAATACCAGAGCCACCACGTGACGTAAAATGCAATCGAGGGCCGTACAAATCCCTTTTTGTTCTGCGATTGGATACCGAAAGTAAGCGAGAAAAACGGCCATGGTCACCATGCTCCTCTGCAGAGTGAAATGAAATAAGCACGCAAAGGAGCATGGGAATTCCCAGGCTAGAAAAAATGCGCATTTAGGCCTACCAGTCAGGCTAGAATCTATAGGCTTTTACAGACATCTATTTAGTTTGCGGGAGGGGGCGCTTTGAGGGTCCTCACCTGTGGTCAGCATTTCTGCTTACAAACTCCAGCTGTTATCTGGTAAATAAATAGCATCAAACTCACGAGTTGCAAATATTGACAACATGGATTTCATGATACAAGATTATCCCCATTTTGATTTTAGTAGGCTACTTATATTCTTTGAGGACACATCACATTAAATTTGCATTGTTTTGTCAACTTTTTACTTTTGGTTATTGATTGACATTCTCTTCCACCCAATAGTTTTGTAGAGTTTATCAACACACAAAAAAGTCTCCTTCACCAATAAAGTTACCAGGATCTCAACGCTTGCCACGCAGGCAAATGTTCATCAACCAATGACCGAAAGTTGGTGGGCGGGTCAGTGGAGGCTCTGGTAGACACGTAGGATAACAAGTAAGTGTCAGCTAATCAATGTGAGCTTTAAAATGTCTTCTGTGTGTGGTCACTAATGGAATTTAAATGGTTTCTGTGACTGATACCACTTTGTTGAAGTTATTTTAACAGTTTATGTCTGCGGTTTGTGAAGTTACTGTAAGGTCTTTATTTCTGATAAGGTTAGCTGCTAGCTATCATTAGCGATGTAGCTAGCAGTTGACGTGGATGCCCAGCTGACGAAGTGACTTGCCTCAACATCTGCTGCCAGCATTACAAGTTAACGAAAAGGTTTTGCAAACACACAAGGTTTATATAACTGTTTATTTATTGTTTAGAGTCAGACTACACTAGAAAATGGACCTTCCACACCATGGACACAGAGCGAGTAAGTAACGTCACATTACTACCTTCAGATAACGGTAACAGCTAGCTAACTAACGCTAACGTTACCTGTCCTACATCTAACTTAGCTGAACATGCACTCACTCTCCTTTTTACGTGTTGCTCAACTTAGACCTAACAACACTGTATAACACTATGAGTTGTGAAACGTTTGTGAACGTTCAGTCTATAGGCTGGGTAACGTTTGCATTGACTGAAAACTTAAACCGTTTACATCTTGGCGTCACTAACAATCCCTGTCCACATCTGCCATAACCATGGTCAGAGAATTTTGGTGTGGAGTAGGCCCTAGTTGTGAAGTTAACCCTCAGGTTAACATTAGGCCAACAACATGAACATGTAGCCAAATGCCTCTATCATGGTTCCTTCAATCAATCAAAGAATAGTTTTTCCTCTTCTCTATATCATAGATATCTTGGCTTATTTGCAGTTGAATTGACTGCATTCTGGTCTCCAGCGCAGCTTCAGAACCTGACATAGTGTAATTTGCTTGGTACTCATACAGCTAAGCCAAGAGCTCGCACAGGTCCTCCAGCTGGAGATCCCATGCTCTTTGACGATACCAGCTCAGGAGGGCCTCCGATGTCCGGTCCGGGTTACTACAATCCGGGGTACAACATGAGTGGAGCTCCTGGTGCTGGTGGTGGTGGCGGTGGCGGCGGCGGCATGAACAATTTATTTGCTGATCCAATGGCCAATGCTGCCATGATGTATGGTTCCTCAATAGCTAACCAGGGGAAAGATATTGTCAACAAAGAGGTAGGCTAAGTCTTTCTCTTGAGGAATAAGTTGACTAAGTAGATGTTCTTCATTGTTCACCTTGGTCATTTGAGAGCTGTGCACTTTTTCTGTTTGTCCAATCACAGATAAGCCGGTTTGTGTCCATCAACAAGCTCAAGTACTTCTTTGCAGTCGACACTAAATATGTAATCAAGAAACTGATGCTCCTTATGTTCCCCTATACGCATCAGGTAAATTACATATTAATGTTTTGTTCTATCTTATGTCGTTAATAACATGACTTAGAACCAGTGAGTGTCATATTGTTTGTCATATCAGTGCTGCTTAGATTTCCATCATGGTGTAGATTTTAAAAAGTTGGTAACACTTAGCTTGACACTGTTGACATGAGTGACTTGACCCTGTCGTAAACATGACATGTCATGAACTTCAACATTTTTGCAATCTTCATGCATGCCTATTACGTGCCTTCCTGCTTTTGCTATGCAAATATTACCATATTCATGATACTTCATTTTATGTTTATAACACTCTTATGTCACTCTTATACCGAAAGTGTCAAGTGTGCCCAAATTTTTTTGTCCTTTCATGCCATGGTAAAAAAAAAAAAACAGATAGGTCTATATACATGTACATACAATATATGTATATATTTTAGTTTGTTTTTTTTTAATTTTGTATTATGTTGTCATAAGGACTGGGAAGTGCGATACCACAGAGATACTCCTCTGCCACCCCGACATGATGTTAATGCTCCAGACCTCTACATACCCTGTGAGTCAAGGTTACTCCTTTGCTAAACTAAGAATAGTATCAGCATAAGACACAAGATGAACATACTTGCTTGTGATTATATTCCATTATAACACATTTTCCGCTAATGCATAATGCTCTGGTTATGTGTAGTAAGAATAAGAATTATCGGATATTTGCTCCACATTTTAATTGCGGTATCTTTTTTTCTATTTATCTAGCAATGGCTTTCATCACCTACATCTTGCTAGCTGGGATGGCCCTTGGAATCCAGAAACGGTTAGATACATTTACCTGAAGATTGCTTTGCAGCTCTGTTTAGCTTTTTCCTTGTGCTGTACTTTATACATTAAGTGTTACAAGAGTATCGGTAATGGATGAGTGGATGGATGATGCTAGCTTGTTTTCATGTCGGTTGCCATTTAAAGGATGCACATAGTTATGTAAAACAATATCTTCAAAACACTTTAACATACAGGAAAAATTTATTAGTTGCCACTTTTTTAACTTGTACATAGAACAGTGTTTCCACAGACCTTGTAGTATGTCTTACTAGAGAGTCTTATATACTTACTGTACCTCATGTCTCCTCTCTTCTTTGTGTCCTCTGTGGAGCAGGTTCAGTCCAGAGGTCCTGGGTCTGTGTGCTAGCACTGCTCTGGTCTGGATGGTCATTGAGGTTTTGGCCATGCTATTGAGCCTGTATTTGCTGACCGTGCACTCTGATCTTTCCACCTTTGACCTAATTGCCTACAGTGGATACAAATATGTGGGGTAAGGCCTCTTCATTCATCACTTCACTAAAACACTTTCATGGCCACTTGATTTTACTGTATAATACCATTTGGCTCCTTTGTAAAGGAGTACAAGGATTAGGACCACAAGGATTATGACAACATGACCATTTGGAGCTGAACTGTTTCTCTGATGTAGGATGATCTTCACTGTCCTGTGCGGCCTCATGTTTGGCAGTGACGGGTACTTTGTTGCTTTGGCCTGGAGTTCCTGTGCCCTCATGTTTTTCATAGTGAGTTCAGAGTTTTACATAATAACACCTTACATGAATGACTGTAGTGATATGTGTGATATGTTTGCATGTGTGACAACATGATTTATTATTACATATTGCGTAGTGCTAGTAACTGATCAATATGACTTTTTAATAAGTACAGTAATGCCAACAAAGGAGACACACACTCAAGCCACACACACACACACACACACACACACACACACACACACACACAGCAAGCTAGCCTCAGCACGACCACATATACTGTAATGAGTCAAGTTTTCCTTTTGTATATACTTTTCCTATACCGGTATTTGCATTTCAGTTGTTTAGTAGACTACGAATATACAGGACATATTACAATACGATTCTTACGTGGACAACAAAAAATAACATTGTTTGTTATTCAATTGCTTCTAATATTAGCAACATTTTACTCAATATATTGGTATTATTGTAGTATTAGGGAGAGAATGAATGCACGTTCTGGTCAGTATAATTTCAGTGGCATCTCTCCTCAGGTCCGCTCACTGAAGATGAAGATTCTTTCATCGCTGTCCTCAGACTCCATGGGTGCTGGAGCAAGCGCCAAACCCCGTTTCCGCCTCTACATCACCATGGCAACTGCTGTTTTTCAGCCAATTATCATTTACTGGCTTACCTCTCACCTGGTCAGGTGACGTGGTAGTGCTCCTCTGTCAGTATTGGCTGGCATGGAACTGTCAACGTCACATGTTGATGACCCACAACAGAGTGTCATCACCACACTTGCCTTTGGCCATTGTCTTCAAATGGCCTGTAGATATTTGCTTGTAGGCTGTTTGTTTTGGGGACTAAAGTGGTGATAAAGTCCTTACACCAACTCAATATGACATTATGGCAATCTGGTAAATGACAATGTCCTCAGGGTTGAGGGTCTTCACTTCAGCAGGAAACAACTTCTAAGAACCTTTGCAAGCTGTTTGGTTTTGATAGCCCAACCCAAAAAGAGAAATGGCAGTGGCCTACGTCAAATACGGATCATTATTGCAACTCCCTGGATTGACATTCTGTGCTGAAATATTGTGTATGTTGTGAACACACACTTGTATTACTCCTTTTGTATTTATCTGTGCTACTGAAAGCATGAACAGCAGTGTGTTTTTTGTTTGTTTGTTTTTTTGAAGGGGGGTGGGAGTGAAACAAAAAGAGAATGTTTGAATTTTAACCAAATGCATTTTACACATTTATGTTTTCTTTTCATTTTGGTTGATAGTGTCTGATGAAGTGGAACTCTTGATGAGTAATCTGATGTTTTAGATATAAAAGTGAAAACAAAACGGTGGATTATTGTGCTGTTTCCACAACCCACTCCTAAGTTGGGACATTGACTGTAAATAAATAAATTAAAAAAAAATGCTATAATTCTCATATCTTACAAGCAACCTATTTGTGAAGAATAGTCCAAGGACAACATATCAGACAAAACAGTTTCATGTTGTAGACAGCTATGTGTTAGATATGGACAGCAAGTTGCCCATTTTAGCAGCTGGTTGCCACACAGTTGTAAATTTGTATAGAATACCGTTTGCCTTCATGAACAGGTAATATTAAAGGCCTTCCCTCAAAGTATTATGTGTGGTTGGCATCTTATGCAATTAAAAAAACTACCATTCAGTATAAATTGTATCTGTCTAGATGAGTAAGTGACCATAACCAAGGCACATGTACCTTTTTTCCATATCCCCTACTGTAGGTCCATCCCAAATGAGCTTAAGCACATAAAATGAAATCTCTGAATCTTGCCCAAATGTCAAGTATTCTTTGCATAGTCAAGTTTTCACCGGTTGTCATAGTTGGAGGGGCAAAGTATATTTATAGACAATGGGCATTTTATGATCTAATTAACCCGTATATAATTTCCATTACAAAATTAGATCTTATGTGGTCTTGGTAATTAAATACTTTTATGTAAGCTAATAAGTAGCCTAAGTAATGAATGACTCCACATCTTAAATTATAAGAGACTCGGCCTCTCTGTGATGGTCTTTTACACATTCATATTTGCACTGCAGTTAATGTTGTTGAACTCATGTTAACTCATGTTAAACTCTTGATCCTAGTAGTTGTGTTGGTTTTAACCATTGAAATTTCTATAGTAGCCTATTGGCCCTGTCCCAACTTGTATGAGTTTTCTGGTTCAAAGAGTTTTCATGTAGTTCTCTATATCCAATATATGACTTTGATGTTTTGAAAATATAGTAGCCTATCATGCCTTTTTACTAGCATGCAACCTGGAAAGCCTTTGAATTTTTATGCCGCAAGCCTGACAACTAAAACTAGTGTAGCAAACGCACAATCTATTACAGCATAGCATATTAAACGTGGATATTTAAGTAAAGTAAAGCCAGTTTCTAGTTTTAATGCCGACTGGGGGTATCTTCAGTGATAAATCACATTCATGGGCATGTCACTTTAAGGTCGACCTAGAGGCGCGCCGGCTGCAAAGCGTCCTTTTGGTTACTAAGGAAACCAGGGAAAAGTAAGAACGCGCACACCAGTGATAATTCTTGTGCTGAGCTCTTGCCGCTGGATTGTTCAAACGAAATAATTTCTACGGATAAATGCATCTAGGCTGATGAACATTTACACCTTATCAACTTTACATTTAATTTGGCATTGAAGGTAAGTTACTTTTGTTTGCACCTGTCCCTATCGATACACCCAAATGCTCACAGAAGAAAGAAAGGATAGCTAGGTAATTGTTGAAAATGTAACATAATATTCTAGCGCCATTTTCTCAGGTGGAACACCATGCGGCTTCATTTTACTTTTGCTTGCTAACTGGAAGAAAAATAAATTATCAGACTTACTTTTTAAAAGCAAACAAACATGCAATAGAGATCATACTGCATCTCTTGTGTGCGCCTGTCTGCCTCCGTCGAACAGAGCCAGATCCGCTTGATGGCTCGCTAAATCATTTACACACGAGAGTTCCACTCAAACTGGAGCAAAAATAATATAGGACTTTGAACTGCGCGACTTTTTTGACCACACTATCTCGGTATATTTCTCAGTATAACTGTGCAGTCTCCTTTTTGATTAAGATTTATGCAATTACACAACAAAACGTGACCATTTGCTGTCATGCATGTTATGGTCATCTTCCAATTGCGATGCAAGAGGTGATTGCAATATGTTGTTGTTTTTCCCAATCAGGTTCATGTGAAGTTAATTTGTTTGTGGCAGGGAGAGCGATGGAGAAGGATCAAGCACTGCCACCCCTCTCTCCAATCCAGTCCCCAGGCACTCCCTGCAAAAACCTTTCATTGTCTCCCTCGCTGCCTCACTCCTCTGCCACTGTGCCCTTCACTCCTCCTCTCTCGCCCTCGACCCCAGTCTCCTTCCGTCAGTCCCACTCATCTCCCTCTTGTCCTGCACTGCCTCAGCCCTTTGCTGAACTTGCCTCACACTGCCACGGGCCAGTTCTCCCATCTGACCAAGATGACCTGACCTGTCTTAGCTGGCTTCACCAGAGACGTAACCTTCTCCCAATGCAGCCGCTGCTCAAAACTTCACTAGCCTCTGTAGAACCACAGAACCTTGTCCCTGCATCTCATAGTTCCCGTGCCCTTGGCAAACCCCCATATTCCTTCAGTAGCCTCATATTCATGGCAATAGAAGATTCACCAGAGAAACAGCTTCCAGTGAAGGATATCTACGAGTGGATTGTAAACACGTTCCCTTACTACAAGTCTGCCCCAGGAGGATGGAGGAATTCGGTTCGGCACAATCTGTCCTTGAGTAAGAGCTTCCGACGGATCAGCAGAGATAAGAGTAAGGTGAGGAGATCACAAGTTGGTCAGCCATGTCATTTGTTCTTTATAGGGTACCTTCCTAGATTCTTGTGTTTGTTATTGGACATTTGTGAGCATTTGGCTCAGATGTCTTGCAGTGACATGTAGTCATGATTTTTGTATTACAGTCTGGAGGAAAGGGGTCGCTGTGGTGCGTGTGCCCAGAGTATCGACCTGCTCTTTTAGAGGTTCTGAAGAAAACTCACTATTGTCACAGTACAAATGTCAATCTCCTCAATAATCCTGTATTGTAAGTATGAACACGTGAAAGTCAAATCGGTCTTCACATTTGCCATCCT
Source organism: Sardinella longiceps (assembly GCA_027497455.2). Classification (NCBI taxonomy): domain Eukaryota; kingdom Metazoa; phylum Chordata; class Actinopteri; order Clupeiformes; family Clupeidae; genus Sardinella; species Sardinella longiceps. Next base: position 2,969,619 of record JAODXP020000030.1, read on the forward strand.
TGTGATGTTCCTCACTATACTTCCTCAAAACTACAGGTAGTTGTTTATCATTGTGTATCTTCTGTGTCTTTAATTGAATGTATATTTATAGGCAAGAAGCTTCTAATTGTACGCCACCAATCATGTGTGAAACTGTGGAAATGTCAGGTAAGAATATTAAAATCAACATCATACACTCTATACTGTCATGACAAACGTAAATCTCACAATGTCAATACAACATGAAAGTGAAGAAAATGATGAGTTCACAGCATTATTTAACTTTGTGGAAGTGATTCCTTAAGTTTTCAACTTGTCTGGTCTGGCTTTTTCTCAGGGTTGCAAAAGTGGTGTGTTTGGGTGGCATTGTCATGGGAACAACCTGGCATTGCCCTGGCAACCTATAGACACAGCAACACCAGAACTGCCCTCTTTATGTGTGACTTTTATTGAAGTGCTTATGCAAAGTGATTTTCCAGCTTGTGTCAATGTGTGGTTGTATTTCTTACACACTGAGCTACTGTACATCTCTGACAAAAGCTGAATTATAACTATGAACAGCTGAGGTTACACTTTAATTGTTCTCAATACATTGTCAGAGCAATTGATGCCAGTTTTGCAATCACACAACGCATTCTACATTCCAGACTACTTACTACTAGAGTAGATATTGAATATAAAATTTCTGATGATTATACATGATGACTCCATGTCTAACTTTCAATGGAACTTATTCCACCTCCACAGATGACCTTTCCTCCAGTATGTCCTGCTCCATGACCCCTGACCACGAGGAACTAGTTGCTATAGAGTCGGTGACCCTTCACGAGGAGGAGGAAAAGGAGGGCGAGAAGGACATACTTGCTGACAGCGGCTACATTGAGCTCCATTATTACCAGTTCAACCAGTACCAGTACCTAGTTCTCCCTGGGGATGCGGAACTGGATCTGGAGACAGTAGAGATACTACAGTTGGATGCAGAGGCTCAGGAAGCAGCTGATTCACTCCTTGACCTTGCAGGGGGTGGACACTCTGGGTAATTAAAGCATGAGGTCAAGCAACCATTACTAAACACACTCACAGAGACTGAAGCAAAATGGCGTGAGTTGATAGGTTATATGATGATATGAAATTTCTACATGCTGACTATGGAGTGGTTGACTCAATGTTGACACCTTAAAACTGCCTTAGAATTGTTGAAAGTGTTGTACGTGTACCTCACATGAAAATCAGCCAATGCACTTGAACCCTCTTCTTGAAATCGTATGAATAACTGGAAGTAACAGTACTCTCTGAATTTGCAGTTAAAATTCCTTGACAATTTTGTCGTTTTTGTGTTTTCCACACTGTGGTGAATTTATTGTTATTCATAAATTGTGGAATGCTTTAAAGATGTATGAGAATACTGCCAGTGATCCACTTTATTTCAGGGCACAAATAATGTTTAATGACTAATCTTGTGCTTCTACTGTAGCTCATAGTGGAACATTAATATGGTACTTTTTGTTTATTTTAGATTGTAGAGCTCTGTTTAACATTATGTGAACATTTGATTTCTCTCTTACTGTATGTAAATGACTGGATTTACTTGTTGCATCTTACTTCAGTAAGTAGAACAGTTGGTCTCATCATTTCTGTATAATTTGCATGGCAATAAAGAGTTCTTATGAAGTTTATGGAGTTTATTTTTTTATTTTTATTTATTTATTTATTTATTTTGCTTTTAGTTTTACCTTTAACACAATTTAAATGCATCATACTCTATTCATAACACCAGAGCTCTCCAAAAGGAGCGTCTATGCCACAGGCTAGCAGATGAGTTACCATGGTCTGGCAAACTGGTATTTAATGAAATTATGCTCATATAGGCCTACTAGCTTGTCACTTGCTGATTTAACAAGTACTCGACCACTTTACAAGTAATATAATTTTCACATTCTGACTACAGGGTTCTCTTCCTTTTCTTACCCAAGCAAGCCTCCTTGGCCTGCAATATAGGCTATAAAGGACTGTGTTGATCTGAAAATGTTGATCTATAAGTTAAAGATAATATTTACCCTGGAGATGTTCTGCAGATTGACTATTCTTTGGTGAATGGTGGTTATTATGGGTGTGCTCATGGGTGTGCTCATGCCATTTGGTCTAGTAACACGCCCTCTAAATGTGGCAGAAATCATGGAAAAAATGATGGCATATCCGCCAAAGAAAAAGAAAAAAAATACATGTAAAGGAGTATGAGTTGTGTTTGATTTAACATGAAGCATGGGTTCATAGTCTCAGTTGTCAGATATGCTTTACTTAACTCAAAAAAAGAGTTTAAATTAGTTTAAATTAAATGAGTTAACTTAGCTGATTCCGCAATCCTAACCCGCTGGAAGAACTTCATGTCCCACATTTCCTCAACTGGTGAACAGCATTATGGACCGCGTAGTTCAATTGCATGCTATCATAACCACAACTCATCGGAAGCGTTCAGAAAACAAACTACAAGTCCCGTCGGTCATTGGGATGAGGAAAGTGTCAGATGTATTCGTAGTTGGTAAAAGTTTAGTTTAGTGTGTATTAGCTGAAGCACGGCAACTGTAAAGAAGAGGTTTGGACCAACTCAAAAAAACCAAAGGTAAAGATAGCTGCATGTTTTGATAAGTGATTGTCGCGTGAGTGTGTGTTACCTTATGCCATTCTGTTCCGCCGCATCTCTGTAAGTTACCTAAACCGTTTTGTTTAACGTTGACCACACGACACGAGTTTACTTTTTTAAGTGTCTGCATGTGTTCTTTGTCGCTTGACAGGGGTTGCCTTATTCAAATTATTAAGACATAATGATCCGCACAGCAGCAGCACAGTTTGTGTGAACAAGTAACGTTACCATACTCACTCGTACACCTAATGCTAGGTTTGCTAGCCTAACGTTACTTGTTAACGTTAGCTAGCTCCTGAGTTTTCACAAAGTGCGTTCCTATTAGCATAGCTAGGTACCTTTTCGCGTTTCACCAATTTAACAAAGCCAATGAAATGTCAATTTAGCTACATAAATTGCTCTGTCCTTCTGTGGAGTTTCAAGATTTTATCAAGAACGTAGCCAGCGTTAATGGGCTTAAGTTCTAATGTTAATTGAGTTCGGCATGTCACGACATCCTGATATGATGGAATTGTAGTGTTACATTAGAAATTTGCTATTTGACATTTGTGGCTAATGATAAGTTACATCCAGAAAATACCACGGACCAGTCAACCTTACTTGCATTCTAAGGAACGTCTGACAGGTGTCATTACATGTTGGGTGGAACCACATAGTTGCCATTCTCTTTTTTTCTAGCCGGGTCAAGCATGATCAGTGCTCTGATCCTAGAAATGTGACATAACAGCTTCAAAACCTGACTGGGGCAAGTCCTAGGCTGTCTAGCCACTATGGTCCAGCAACATTGCTGATGATGACATGATTTCAGTCATGATGCCGAAACAGGGGTCAGGTGTTTAGGGCATGAGTGAGATTATTCTTGGAGCAACAGCCTCGACGTCTTGTGTGCTTGAACTGTTGCTTATCCAAATTGATTAGCAGTGGTTAATTCCTCAGCAATGCTGCTTGTGTTTTCATGCTGCCGGGTGTGGGTAGACGCAACAGAACAACAAAGCAACTCATTCAACTGCGGTGGAATCCGTGAGTGACTCGGGAGGACCATAGAGCACGCGGTTGGCGTTTCGTTGTTATCATTGGCCGCTTTTTTCGCTTGCGTATCTACAAGCGCAGTAAAGTTTCGACAGAGAGCCCAGGAGTCTAACGAGTAACCTTGTCGCATAGTCTCAGAAACTGCCGTTTATCCTCACACAAGAAGCAAGTAATCCATTGCATCTTGAATAGATCTCACACTCTTGTCAATATTCAAGCTTTTCTATGAGTTGCAAAAGTTCCTTGCTGCTTACACGTGTAAATTAATTTCATTTACCCCCTCACAGGCTGCTGCATCAGGGAAGCAAAATGGGGAGAGAGCCTGGCGCAGTTCAAATAGTCCGGGTAAATAAGGAGGACCACTCCTTTGAATTGGACACTCAGGCCTTGGAGGAGATACTTCTTGCACCAGAGGTCCGAGACAAGCATGTAGTGGTTCTGTCTGTGGCCGGGGCCTTCCGTAAGGGCAAGAGCTTTCTGCTGGATTTCATGCTTCGCTATATGCACAGGAGGGTGAGTGATTGCACACAAACACTTGCGTACATTTTAAGAGATGAACTAATTGTAACTGAAACGCCTCTTGTATGTTGTCAGTTAGTGGTCTTGGTCCTCTTCCTGTTATGCCATCTACTTGCCTACGACTAGCCTTTTGTGTCACACCGGTCTACCACAGCGGCCACCATTGCGTTTCCACTCGCTTCACTCTTCCTTTTGTTTGTGAACACTCTAGAGGCACCACATAGAGCTGGCCAGGGGGCCTAGAACATGCTAGTGATTCCCCATCACAGGCAGGGAGGGGCCAGGGCACAGGGACACGGAGTGGAGGGAGCCTCACCTCTACTTATATGTGTTATGTTATGTTATTTTGTGTCTGTGTTAGTTTTCAAAGGCATTTCTGTCTTAGTCACCCCTTTCCTCGCACACACACACACACTCTCTCTCTCTCTCTCTCTCTCTCTCTCTCTCTCTCTCTCTCTCTCTCTCTCTCTCTCTCTCTCTCTCTCTCTCTGTCTTTCACCCCCACCTTGATTTATCCTGTTTTCTAGAGTGAAGAGGACTGGTTGGGAACAGAAGATGAGCCACTCACAGGCTTCTCCTGGAGGGGTGGTTCAGAACCCGAGACCACAGGCATCCAGCTGTGGAATGAGGTGTTCTTGGTGGATAAGAGTGACGGCTCTCAGGTACTTAAGTGGGATGGGCAAGCAGAATATTTCTATCAAGCTCAGCATTTTTGTGATCTGTTGGCCAGTAGTTGGTAGTGCATGAACTGGTAGAAACTCCCTTCTATTTGTAGTAATTAATTGTAGGAAGAAACCTTGGGCAGATCCACGCCTTATGGGCTCAACCCAACTACCTGTCCCCCAGTGAAGTAACCGTATAGTCAGTGGTCTAGTGATGGAACAGAAATGGTCCATGGTATTGACTTAGTAACATAGTAGCATGTGTTTAGAATATTCTCTGACAATATTAGATGGTAGTCAGAGCATAGTGTGTAGAGTTGTCAATCAACTGGAGGAGTCCGGGGATAGAGGTCAATAGTAGGGTAGCATTGTGGTAGAGTTCATCAGATATTCATTGTCATTTAGGTAGAATTCGTCCGATCTTGGTTTGAGCCTCCAGTGAAGCTGGTCGGACGGCAAGGGGTGGACAGGGGACTTGTATTCAGGGGACTCAGCAGAGATGATTGTAGTATAGGGGGGAAGAAACAAGAGTTAGGCCAGTCTAGGAGGTTAGCACTTCATAGCTTGCATTTCTCTTATGCTACATGTCTGAGAGAGAGAGAGAGAGAGAGAGAGAGAGATGTATGATATGGCAAATGTGGAGATCCATAAAATACAGAATATCCAATCACAGAGAAGCAAGAAATGATGTTCGCCATGATAGGCGGCCACATAATTTGTTTGAACGTGCTCTGAGTAGAAGATATTGTATTATAATTTATAGGAAGTGCCCACACTAACGTGAGTTTCAGGGAAATGAGCTCATATGATGCAAAAATAATACAGATTCATATTGTGTCTGCATACTGTAGGAGGAACCTGTCTTTAGCCCTGGGGATGTTGCTGTTGTTGCTGATATACATGTATGTATGTTTGTGTTGCATCACTGTCTTGCCCAGGTTGCTGTGCTTCTCATGGATACTCAAGGTGCCTTCGATAACCAGTCCACTGTGAAAGACTGCGCTACAATCTTTGCTCTCAGCACTATGACCAGCTCAATGCAGGTAGGCCACAAGCCTAATCTGAGAGAGAGTGTGTGTGTGTGAGAGAGGTAGAGAGAGAGAGAGAGAGGAGGAGGAGGGGGGGGGGGTCTTTCCGGGGAATGAGGTGTGGCCAAAGGTGTGTGCATTCCAGCTCCTTAGTCACAGAAACTGCAATGGAATTCTGCTGTATTGGCAATTGAAACAAGCTACATTCCAGGGTGGATAATCCAGAGGCAACCTATCTTAAATTTTAGAATCATTAATGTGTTGGTATACATTATTGATAAATTCAATATACAAACAAAGACAAGAGTCTGTTTACTGGTGACTACAGTATATCAGATATCACATATTAATACGTCACAATCAATTGGTGAGGCAGAACTTGTCATCAGTAGAAAAAGCATGCAGAATTACGTAGTATGTATAAATTATTTCAATTGTCTACATTGGTTTTGCCTGTAGCAGCTTTGTGATTTGTGCCACAAAGGAAGCAACATAATAAAATTATACACATAAGTTTAGGGTCTTTAATCTGTAAATTGCTGTAATCTCACAAGGTAAAGCTACTTTGTTATTGCTCAAAATATTTATATTTCAACTACTAATAGACTTATTGCTGTGATGTGTCCTCTCTGCAGATCTACAACCTCTCACAGAACATCCAGGAAGATGACCTCCAGCAGCTCCAGGTTAGCAGCTTAACCACACTGGCCCTACACAAGCACTTTTGCTCACATGTGCTAGCATTGCACTGCAACTTTAAGCCTCTCTCTGCTGTTTCAACACCCAGTACATTCAGTGTTGCTGAGTTCTTCAAATGGGTTGCCTTTGGCCTGGTTTTCTCTCCGAGGGAATGAAATGATCCACTGTTGGTTACAGTGGCCTCAGATGGCTGTGGGGGGGTAGCTTAATGCATCGGGTGTTATGGGTGAATGCTGTGGTTGCCAGTAGCAACTTCAAGTAAAAATCTGGTTGTTCTGAGCTACTGAGTCATGTGATGACTGACTTGGTTTCTCAGGGCTGAAGCAAAGCCATTAAAATGTTCCAGTTCCAGTTTTGAACGCATATCTTTACATTGATATGTAAATAAAAGTTAGGACCAGCAGGAATAAGGGAGTACAGGGTGAATGTTGCTAAGTAACACTGAGTCGCACAGTCACCATTCACTTGCCTGTAGCGCAGCAATACAGCCGAAGCCATGGTATATCATGGATGTTACAATAGCATGGAATGAGATTGAGGTTGCGGTTTGATCATTGGCATGAGGCCGTCTTGCAAGTGCACACAAGCCATGGCGTCCACCACCATTGCTATTATCATAAGCATTGTATTGCTTTTTTTTCACAATAATTGGTCTACTAACTAATGAAGTTTTCAGATGTTGAATTGTGTTGAACGGTTTGTTTTCATTTTTGCTCATTCATCCTCTGTCCCTGACATTAGTTCCAGTAGTTAGTGGAGCATAAAGTTCAATAAGAGATTAGTGTGCTAGTGTACACTACTGCATACACACACTACTCCATTAAAGCCTTTTCTCAGGAGATAACTGCCAAATGTGAGCTTATGGAAATCGCTGCTCTCTAGCTTGAATGAATGGATGTTTCATGTTGATGAACTTGATGCAAAATTTGGAGAGATTACGAGCGGTCAAGAGCAAGGATTTGAAAAGGAATTCCTCCCTGTGGGGATGTCCTGGGATATCCTTTCTACTGATGATGCTCCTCCTATCAGTTTGACCTTCATACCTAATTGCAATGTATTTTTTGTCTTCACAGCTATTCACAGAGTATGGACGCCTTGCAATGGATGAAATCTTTTTAAAGCCCTTTCAGGTATGTGTGTTTTGTTGTGTTTTAAAGTTGAGTGTAGTGCTGCACTAAGTTATTACAGGTACAGATATTAGATTTAGTGTTATTTCTGAGTGAGGACTGTGTGAGTGTAGCATAATATTAGTAGATATGGTTGTTGTCTGGAACCAGGCCTTGGATCTTGAACATTGTTTTGTTTCACTTAAATGAACTGGAGTTGTGAGGAAGTCTGTTGCTACCACTTTCATTTATTGTTCTATCTGTTCTGTACAGATAGATACACAGGATACACTGTTAGTTTGTATTTCCTGTGTTAAATGAGTGACTATTGATGCCCCTTCCTTACACTATATACACAGTAAAAGCAATACTAAGTAATAAGTTAACAAAACTTATTGTCACATGCATAAAGTTACTGGGTGTGAGAAATCCATTGAAATTGTATGTGTTTGTATGCCTATGGTGTGCATAAATATATATATGTAATTTAATCTTTGGAAAAAATAAGTGGTGGTGCTCCAAAATTAAACCTTGTGTGTGGTTAAGCTTAGGGCGGTTTTGAGAGCTTGCATTGTTCTTAAATGAGCTGTTTTGCAGTCGGATTTCAGTGACAAACTGTTTGGTTCTGATTCAGACCCAGTTACAGGAACATGCTGCTGTGGGTTGGGAGTTTGTGGTCACAAGGGCGAACATAAAATTATATAGCCTGGGAACACTACCATGTTCCTGTAATGGATTTGATCTTGGCCGAGACGCAGAGCAGAGCAGATAAGAGACTTAACCAATCAGTGGCAAGTAGAGTTAAAAAGATTTTTTAGAATAATGGTCATGATAAGACCAATGTTATGTTGATGTTGCTGCTAATGCTGCTGCAAGTGTGGGCCACGTTTTTTTCCCCCTTTAATGACTCCATACTTGAGTTTTACTTCCTGGTGGGTGGGCGGGCACTGAAACTATTGGGCATGCCTTCAATCAGTCGCTAATGTTTGGTTGCGACACGTCACCCTCTGGCGTTGAGTCTTAAAAGCACTATGCTTGCATGCTCAGTTAGTTTGCCGACTGGTCAACAAATATTCTATTGATTGGAATCTGATGCCTTTCAGGAGTATTCTGACGTAGCGTATCCAGTATGGCAGTGAAACAGAATAATGAGTGGAGATGCTACAGTGGTGAAGCCAGGCTAAATGGTTTAGTCCATCTTAGGCTATAGATATGAATGTTGAAACGCCTTTCAAATGTATTTAGACAACTCCACAACCACTTGTCATGACTGCCACTGTCCACTGCCTGGTCACTCACTTCATCCTAACTGAGCCCTGGTCTGTGAAACAGTCTAAAGTTGCTTTTGTAGGCAATCTTAAATGTGCTGTAAGAAACCAAATTAGGGCACTTGAGAGTATGTACTGGTGATTCACTTTGACCAAATAAATTAGTTTGTTGGTGAGAACACACCAATATCATCAGTAAGCCATTCAAGTTCAAGTTCAAGTTTATCTATATAGCACATTATCATACTCAATAGTCATTCAATGTGCTTAAAAATCATTAAGCCATCATTCCATGGACATGGTTGTGAAACAAAGCTTTGGTGACCCTTCATGGATGAATCGTGTCAAAGCAATCTGGTACTGCCGCTTATAGTCATTGTAATTTGTTTTCCTTACTTGTTTGTTTTGTGGCGTCTGCACTTTTCTGACTGGTTTGGTGGTTTCTCCTTCCAGTCCCTTATGTTCCTGATCCGAGACTGGAGCTTCCCCTACGAGTACAAGTATGGCTTAGGTGGAGGGAAGCAGTTCCTGGACAAGCGCCTGCAGGTAGCGTAAGGTTTTTGTTGCTACTACTGCCGTCTTCATTGTTTTCCTCTCTTTATAAACACCCTCATTACACCACACCAGCCTGCCAGCACTGCCATATTAGGAATGTCACTGTTATGGAGTTTAAGATAAGCACGCTTTATGGCTTTATGATGTTTTATCTGATTTGTGTGTGTGTGTGTGTGTGTGTGTGTGTGTGTGACACGCACAGGTGAAGGAGGCTCAGCATGAAGAGTTGCAAACAGTGAGGGAGCACATTCATTCCTGCTTCACATCCATTTCCTGTTTCCTCTTACCACATCCTGGGTTGAAAGTGGCCACCAGTCCTGCCTTCAAAGGCCAGCTCAGTGGTATGGAATTCCACTATCCATTCAGACATGTCTCAAAGGTTAAGGCAACCCCATCACAAACTTTGTACCACTGCCTGATAAGCCATCTTGACTATATACAGTCATTGATCTAGACATCTTACCATATTTGCACCAACAGATCTGCTTGGACTATGTTTGGTGTTGTGATAAACAGATATACAATACTGAATAAAATATATGTTGATTATTAAGAATAAATTAAAACATAAATAAAGCCATTGTCATATACACTGAAGATCCCATTCATGTGATGCTTAGCCAACACCATGATCAAACTGGTACAAATTGATATTCATTGTAACTACTCGCTGTACTTGTTGTGCATGGCCCCTGGCAGGTGGGGTGGCCCCTTGAGCCACAGATCTGCCCAAGGTCTCTTCCTGAATTTATACTTCAAAAGGGATTCTGTCTGTAAAGCACTGTGAGCCCATTGTATTCTAACTGGTGCTGAACTAATGTAATGTAGTGTAATGTAACTGATGTACCCCTGTGCCATTAACTGTAGATGTGGCCCCTGAGTTTAAAGAGGAGCTGTGTAACCTAATCCCCACGCTGCTGAAGCCTGATGCCCTGGCCGAGAAAGAGATCAACGGCAACAAGGTGACCTGCCGAGGCCTTGTGGAGTTCTTTAAGGTGAGCCTGCCAATCCTGGGCTATAGTACATAATGCCAACTCTGCCAACACCTTCAGACACCTTTGCTCTGTCTGTCTGTCTGCCTGTCTGCTCAGAATGTTTAACTTTATGACTCAGTGGCCATGACTCATCCCACTCTCTCTAGTGTTCACAGTGGCATCTCCTTTTGTTTTCCTTCAGGCATACATCAAGATCTACCAGGGCGAAGACCTGCCACACCCAAAGTCTATGCTGATGGTAACCTCCCTGTTCTCTCCGCTCTCTGCCAAGTGCTCCAGTACTTGAGCCAAGTCCAAGGGGAAAAAACTTGTGTAACTTTCCTCTGTTCCCTCCTAGGCTACAGCAGAGGCCAATAACCTTGCAGCAGTGGCTGCAGCCAAAGACCAGTATTACAAAAACATGGAGAAGGTGAGAATGTGACACTGAGACCTTGTTTACCTCTTGGCTTTCAAATGCATCTCAGGTGGATGGAGTACAGGTCAGGCGTAAAGGGGTCATTCCGTGTGAAATCAACCAGTGACGGACCGGTCACCCTCTCTGAAAAATCTGAAAAAAATTACAGTTGTTTGTATGCTCAACCTATGCTTGAATCTGAAATAGTACGTCTGTATCACTAATGGTTGCAAAAGTACAGCCATTTGAAATTTCAAGTAATTTTAAGCATTTTGGTGAACAAGCCTTTTGTTCAACTTCCAACATTGCTGGCTCTTTCAGTATTTCACACACAATAGTGAAACCATGTGAATAGAAACACATTTTCCTGTAGAATTCAAAAATCGGCTCAGATCAGATGTATCTGGTTTTATTTTCCCCCTCCAAAGCTTTGAAAATGGCTACAAATTCTATACGTGTTTGGACACCTCCACCTTTCAGGGCTTCTTGTACAAAAACTAAGTGAGACAAATTTATCGGAGTATTTTTCCTAGTCACATATGGATTTTGCAGTCCTGTTTGTGCATTAACTTTTGTTGATATTGTTATCATACTGTCAGAGCATTTTTTTAAAAATAGGTATGATTTTTACAAAGGCCATATTCATCCTCTCATTTCACCACGTGGACAGTTAGCAAGAATTTTTCAAATTTTACTATGAGTCATTCAGTATCCGATGAACACCTATCCAAAATTTGGTGGTGTTGCTGAGTCTCGTTATTTAGATATGATTTTTTGAAAATATTGTCAGTAAATCCACTGAATTAAAGGAGAAATCCTACCCAACAACTTACTTTCATTTTTATTTCATTCTGCCTCATTCACTCAGCATTAGTTTGTTTGTTATTTGGTCTATAATCAATTTTTATGTTCTTTTTCTGAAAGACAGCATTCAGGTAACTGGAACAATGGGCCTATTGGCTTTATGCTGGATTTCTCCTTTAATTGCTTATCTGCAGTACCACATTGCGCCATATGTGGTGCACTTTCAATACAATGGAAGTCAATGTAAATCAGTGGAGTTACTGACAATATTTTCAAAAAATCATATCACAATAATGAGACTCAGCAACAACACCAAACTTTGGACAGATGTTCCTCAGATACTGAATGAGTCATGGTAAAATTTTAAAAAATCTTGCAATCTGTCCACATGGTAAAATAAGAGGATGAAAACAGCCTTTTCCAAAATTGGAACCATCTTTGAAGAAATGCTCTGACAGTATGATAACATTATCAATAAAAGTTAATGCATAAACAGGACCGCAAAATCCATATTTGAGTGGGGAAAAAACTTGGATAAATTTGTCTCACTTCCTTTTTGAACAAGAAGCCCTGAAAGGTGGTGGTGTGAAATCACACATAGAATTTACAGCCATCTTCAGAGCTCTGGAGAGGGGAAACTACACAAGATACATCTGATCTGAGTAGATTTTTGAACTCTACAGGAAAATGTGTTTCTGGGACACTTTGGTGATCGGCAAACGAGACCCAGTGTTATTGACAATACACTCAGACCACTGTTTAGAGATACAGTTTTCTTGATCAAATGTGTGAATGTAAGTATAAAAGCTCATTTGTCCGTGTGCATCCATGACGAGGAGGTGTGTTAGTGGAGGTGATTTGTGCAGTAACATCATCTGAACTCTAGTGGTCAGCATTGCTCCTGTCTGTACACCATGGACGTACTGGAGTGAACAGCATTGGCCACATCAGGAGTCCGTTTCCCAAATACAGTAATGCAATTTCCCATTGCCAACCAATGAAGTTGCTAACTGGTAAAGCAACTATGCTTTTGGGAAATGGACATCTGATCTAGTTTCCTGTGATGATTTTCAAACCAAGTGTAAGTAAAAAGTGATTAGAAGTTTTCTAAAAAGCTGGACATGTCAATTTGCTCATTAATGGAGTTATGACATAAGGATATAAAAATACAACTTGTAGAATGCAGCTTTTGTGATCAAATGATGGTGTGGATGGCTGTGTCCACGTCTGTTTAGTGTTTCGTATGCAAATTAGTCATTTTTTACCCACTTCCACCTAAATAGTCTTTTTTACCCACTTCAGCTTCAAAACTCTTCTTCTCTCTCTCTCTCTCTGTGTGTGTGTGTGTGTGTGTGTGTGTCAGGTGTGTGGAGGTGACCTACCCTATGTGGCCCCCACCAGTCTGGAGGAGAAGCACAAGTTCCATCTGACTGAAGCTCTTCATCTCTTCACCTCCACTAAGAAGATGGGAGGCCAGGAGTTCTGCGAGCGCTACCTTAACCAGCTGCAGGCAGAACTGGAGGAGCTCTGGGACTCCTTCAGCAAACACAACGAGGCAAGTGCCAAAGCCAGGACTTTACATTATTACAGCAGGACTCGTAGATAATGCTCTGCAGTTAAAAAAAACAATTGAACAGTTAAACAATTTTTCACAGTTCAAAATGGCATAAACACAAAGAGCAGGTTCTTAACCCTAAGCACTTTTGGTTCTGAACCCTAATGTTGATATTCATGTTGTGTGCTTGTGTGTTGATACTCTACATGGAAACAAAATAACCATAATTTTGTTTCATTTTTTTTCTAGTCGAAGAACGTCTTCAGTGCATTCCGAACCCCCGCCGTTCTTTTTGTCCTTGTGTGCCTCCTGTACGTGCTGTCTGGCATCCTGCTCTTTATCGGCCTGGCTTCTGTTTCGTTTGCTTGTGACTGTGCCCTGGGTGTGGCCATGCTTTCCATGCTTACCTGGGCATTCATCCGCTACTCAGGCCAATACCACGGCGTGGGCACTGCCATAGACCAAGCTGCGGGAGTCTTACTGGAACAGGTGAGGCCTTGGAACAGTTTATCAACCTCAGATCCAGCGCACTTTTGTATAGTGCACCTGTTGTCTTTAAAAGGATAGTCCAGTGTACTGTATTCCCAACATAGGCTTGTTGTTTGGTTAACTTATGCAACCCAATCACAAACTTTGGACCACTGCCTGATAAGCCATCTTGACCATATACAGTCATTGATCTAAACATCTTGTCATATTTGCACCAACAGATGTTCTTCGACTATGTTTGTTGTTGTGATAAGCAGATATACAATATTGAATAAAATATATGTTGATTATGTGTACATTTAAGTATAAAAGCTCATTTGTCCGTGTGCATCCATGACGAAGCGGTGTGTTAGTGGAGGTGATTTGTGTTGTTGTTTGAGCTCACATAGGGCTGTTTGTATAACTGAAAATTCAGCAGTGTGAAAACCGTGTTCTCTGAATCCTCCTCAAGGGAAATATTTTTTATAATGACCAGCAGACAATAATATTATCCCATTTTTTAATAGCTTGGGCCCGCCAGTACTTCCTATCACTGCATGAAATTTCGCAATCAAGTCAGTATGGCCAAGAAGGCAATTTCTCGAGCCCAGAGTGCATTATTCAGAACGCACTTGAATTATCTCTAAAGTTACAAACAGACAAATAAACGAAACATAACCTCGTTGGCGGAGGAAATAATAACTGACCTGTGATTGGTAAGAAGGCCCATTCAAAGTGAAACGAGCCTCCCACAGCATTGAATACAGACTCAACATAGACTGAATAGTGAACTTCAATATTAAAGTACCATTCAGTAAGCGTAAGATGACGGTTCGCTCTTCTCTCTAGGGCGATGGTGGGAAATAATCCAGACTATCGCTTTAAGAAATGTGAAGGCGAAATGCTGTCATGTGGAATGTATAGTATGTTGTTGTGCTAAACGTAGACACTGTTATAATAAGACTGCAATTAAGTCATCTTCTTCTCCACCCTTCTCTCTTAGGCCACAGTTGTGCTGAACAAGTCAAGAGGTTCCGCTGTCCTTCTGGAAAAGAAAACGAGCTAGAACCCCCCCTCCCCTCCCCTCCTGCCAGTCAGTCAAGGAACCCTGAAGTATGATGTATTTTCCTAAGAGCCCCCAAGAGGACTCCCTTGTGTGTGTGCTCTTGTGTACAAAACAAGAACAATGTCGACACTACATTTAAAGCACATCGGTCTGTATCTACCAAAAAAAGACAGAAGTATGACATCACCAGCCTACATCTGAATTCAGATGCCCTGCATTTGCTGGCCTACTACATGCACAACCTTTTTAAAGCTGACTGCATTCCGGCACTGCCAATAACCAGCTTAGTGAAATTGTATGATCACAAGTCAGATGGCTTAAATAAGCCAATTAGTGAATTTTGCACTTTTCTTAAATATGATGAAAATCATTCCCACCCAGCCTAACCCCCCATCCCACCCCAAACCCCCTCTCAAAAAAAATGTTTTTGAAATAATTAGGGAGCACTGTGATGGTGGACATGCTGGTGATGTGATGTGTATATGCTGACGTATAAACATAACTGAATTTGTTCTGATGCCTATTGTAAAGCTTTGCTCATGTTGTAACAGATGGCACTTGTGCATTCCAGCTGTGTTTCCTATGACTGCTATTGCTCATATCAGAAGCATGTCAATTGTTGCAACGCAGGAGAACACAGATACAATTCTGTCTCTTGCCTGGTCTGCATTCCCATCGGAACTGACAGCACTGGCTATTTCTTCTTTGCTCGTAAGGCCCTGCCCACCTCACCTGCTCTGTGTTGTCAAATCTAATGCTTCTCAGGGGGCAGACAGGCACGTCACATTCCCTTTCAGATTCACTGCTCTCCAGCTGGGAACTGTTTACAGGAACGTCTTCTAGATCATGTGGTGCTCCCTTTTTGTCATTTTACCACATCTCTGATGGACCTGAATTTCCAAAGATGTTTTTTTTTTTTTTTTTTCCTTTCCATATCCATGTTGTGTGTCCAGTCAAAAGAAAACAACTTGATGACTAATTTTTTTTAGTGCATTCCTTCATGCTTGTCAATCATCCGTCATGAGTGAAATGGTGTCTTTGGTTGGTTGAGATTGCCTTCCCTTTTCATGCTTTAGGTAAAAGTGATGCTACCAAATACGAAAAGGGACTCTCTGCTCCTATATCCGCTGAGGTTACCCATAACCATCCCTGTTCAAGATTGCCTCTCATCACATTCCATGTCTGTCAGTCATTCCTTGGCTGAGAGTAGCCAGTGTGAAGAGTGTTCTAAAATATTCCTGCCCTCATTTCCATTGTGCTGTTACATTTTTTTTATTATCCATTCCAGAAATAAAAATGTATGCATGGAATTCATTTTCTTGTCAGCTTTTAAAGCTGTTGGTACAAGTCATATTTTTGAACAGATTTAAGCGACAATAACCAAATAAAGAGTATTTTATGCATTATTTTGATCCTCTGACCTATTTTTGTCATTTACTAATTCAAAATACAGTATATCCCAGTGCTGGTATTTGTCTCGGTAATTATCTGATAATTAGAAATATTACTGTAAAATTCATTTTAAAAAAAAAAGTTTAATTAGGACAATGTTGACCATGTCTCATCTTCCCACTATTGCTATTGTTAGACTGTTATAGTCCTGAAACTAGCATACTGAGGGAGGCAGCATCATGATGCTCTTTGTCCTTTGTGTAGCTTTTGCTAAGTGGAATCAGCAGGCCTAAATTAACCGAGTTGTCTGTATAGCTAAGGTCTAGTCTCCTCAGACAACTTGTACAGCTCAGTTATCATTCCTACATTTCATCTACATGTCTCACTTACAGGACCAAGTTGTTGTTTATGTTTCCTGAACAGAGTCCTGTATTCTATTAAATTCTTAATCTCACTGTGACAGAAACAAGCATATCAGCGTATACACACTGCACAACCAAAATACCTTTCACATGCACTGAAATGTAAATTTTCAGTGTCCACAATCAATGTTGTCTCTCATAGGCCTACTCATAAACTACTCAACGGCCAGTAGGTGTCAGTGCCGAATAAGAAAAGCAATTTTATGTTCATGTTCATCTATGAATTGGCAAAAAAAAAAAAATACTTGAGCTTAGATGTGTGGATGTAAATTGTTTTGTTGTCATTTTCAATTTTTAGGCTATTTTACATCTCAAAATCCTTCATTCGCTACTAGAGTAGGCTACACTGTATTTGTTGGCTAGAGAGCACTGGTTATTGTTTTTGTTTTACTTTTGTTTACAGGCAAAGTGTGTTTCTTATTTTTCAATGTTATTATTTTCAGTGCTTAAAACGCCAATCTTCCATAAAAATGGTAACCTGCTTTCTCCTCTTTGCCTCATTGGCTCATTCTCTCTTTCCTTTTTCACTGCCTGATGCACACTGCCTCGTTGTGTGAATTTCGCTGTTGAATAGAAATGCCCTTGTTTCCATATATGGCGATCAGAGTCGCGAGCTGCGTCGTGTGCACGGGATTGGGTGATGCGCGTTCATGTCCGTCACCATTTGCTTCCTTATTTGGAAGTGAGTTAAGCGAACCTTAAAGGGGGCAGAGACAGACAAAGGGTGAGGCACAGCAAATTGTGATGGAAATAGTGTGGGTCCATTGCGACACTCGTAACAAGGGTTCTATAGTGAACTATAGCCTACAAGTGCCATTGTTTACATGAATATTTGAAATAGTAAAAAGGATAACATTTTTGCCTATATTTAAAGGCATGTCCCTAAACGAGTAGGCTATGTGATGGTAGTCTACATGTGCTTCAATTAAATCTTAGAAAAGACCTGGCAAAGGAGCTGATTAGTAGACCCTTTGCAATTGTATGTCACCTTCCCCAACACAATTAATTGTCAAATATTAATTGCCCGTTAAATGTTTTAAGCAGGTTTCACAGTTTCATTTTTGAATGTGGGTTATTTACTATTACTCCAACGTTCTATTCAGAAATGCGGATGATATGACTAGTCAACCTTATCATGGTGCATTTTAACATTTCTAGCCTCATTTTTTTTATTCAAGATTATGTGAAAACATGGATGAACCCAACTCCATCTCCCATCATACTCCTTGCTTCAACTCGTGACCACTCTCTTCCTGAGATGCTCGCGCCCAACGCAGCATCACCAAGCACGCGTAGGAAGGCGCGCCCGTGAATTGTATAAAGTGTGTGCGAAACCGGAGAACGCGTCACAGCTCATTCAATTCCCAGTCAGACGCCGACTAGCACAGAGACAACCATGGTACGTTTATATTTAACAATTCTGCCACCTTTGGTTAATGGCTATTGAAGCTTCCTCTCTGTATTGTATGATCAGTTTTACGTATGCGCGTATCTTATTGTATGGCCAGTATCCAGGTTAGCACTTTGACGCCTTGATCAGTTGCGCCGACTGGGTTCAGCAGTGTTTGGTGTGGAATCTGTCTGATTCAAATGGTTTGCATCATGATCGTTGTTGTCCCATTGTTCTTGACCATGTGTGATCTAAAGATATAATTGTTCCCCTTTGACGAATCATGAGAATTTGGCTTAAACTACTAAGATGGAGTAGAAGCGACCCAAAAACAACTGGCGCCATTTCCTCACGCATTATTTCCGCAAATTCAGGCCGTAGGCCGTTTTTTTCCTACCAGGCTGAGCTACCATTTTAGCTGTCCACTGAAGACCACATTTCTGCTCAGTGCGTCTTTTTGTTTCACTTGGGTATTGTTTGGGCAACACTACAGTTTGACGAGACCCCTGCATCGCATTCCAGTGAATGCATCCTGCTTACTAGTTAACCCGCAGGCTACAAATGGAGTCGAGCCTGCTAGCTACTCATTTCGGCTCCATCCTTTGTCTCCGGGTTGTTGTCTCAAGCATTTCCCATATACGAACAAACGTCTGAATACCGGACACCATTAATCAGGGGGAGGCCTGCCGGTGTTTGCTCACCGTATAGGTATAGTTTTGATCCGTCGGTAGTGATAACACTTACGTTTTGCGGCTTAATTTGGCAGATGAACGAAGACTGCATTCATGACCCCACCCTAATTCCCGGTGCTGTTTCAACTGACTAACTGATTCACACATCTCCCCGCCGCCTTTACATTGGTTAAAGTTAATGGAGTAAGTAAAAGGCCATTATCAGTTCGGTTCCCTCGTCGTACACGTAGGATAGTTTGCTTTTTGGTATTTGCTTTACTGACGGGGAAAATGGCCTGTCTGCGTGTCAAGCTGGGTGCACGATGTGCGTGAGGCGCTTCCTGGTTTGTCAAACGTTGCGGTGATTCGGAAGTAGTAAGGTTCGATCGAATAGTTGAAAATAACAATGTACACTTGTGCGAGTAAGCTTTCGAATTGTTTTGCTTACATTTTTTTTAGATGAGCATGTGTCTTTCGGTCTTCCTCCCCCCAACTAAAGAGTGGTTGGGCAGTGCATGACTCGATAGGTCGGCTAGGCCTTGTAAGGAAAAATACTCTTCCGTCATGAGCTGCACATTTCTCTCTACAGACATTGTAACGTTACAAAGCGGAATGATGACCAGTCATGTCAGTCTAGTGTGGCGTTTAGTCTTTTTTAGTAAAAATATAGTTTGCATATACTAAATTTCACTGCTAATGTTATAGTTATAATTGAGAGCATTTTATACGGGCAGTTCATTAAACTAACTTAATGAAAAATTAATGTACAGTTTTCTGTCAAATTTATTCGAGTTTTGAATTGTAGAGCCTCGGGTAGGCGCACTGTCTTGTATGAAGGAAACGCCGGTTCCGGTTCAACGGCATCCAGCTTTTCTTTGTATTTGTAGGTCGCCTCTTGTCTTCAACTAACATGCGTGTTTGATGTTAGTGACACAAATGCCTTTAACATTACTGGAGGCTTGACTCGTTATCACTATTGTTTTCTGCTTCTGTAGGCTACACACGTTTAATGACAGCGTGTCATCTCCGTGTCTAGTGTTCCACAGGCATGAGGATCCGGTGTATTATGTTTGGATGTTACCTGAACCTTGAGAAGCTGATAACGTCACTGGGCTGTTTATGTCTAGAGATGGTTGTAGCTCAAATGCCCCATAACTTATTAGATGGGGTTAGCAGTTGGTTTTGCGTTCTTGAATATATTTGAGAACTTCCTGTTTGCTTAATTTATGATGGGCCTGTTTACGGTGTTTAATGTTGCTGATTGATTACAGCTCCCACATTATAGCCTGTGCTGCTCCTGCTCATGACTCGGGAGGAGCAACACTAGTTGTAAAATATGAATGTGATTGTGTCATGTGTCTGCTACATTGAGTCAGGACTGCCTCAACTATAGACATTGTCCATGTGTGCTCCAGTGAGGTGTCTGAACATGCTTTCCTTTCTAGCAGTCCTTGTGCACACACCCTTGGCAAAGCTCTCCACACCCCTTCACCACCACACGCACATTCCTTTCAAAGTGGGTCACCCTGCTGCCCATGCCTGGCCCCTCCACAACCTGAGGCCTGTCTGCCGATGAGGAAGTGCTCTTTGAACTTTAATTTGATGGGCCAACACAACACACACGACTAGGCCGGGGCCCTTGCTGTAACTGCTGAGAGTGTGAGTGGTCTCACCGGCTCACTTCCTTAGCACATCCTCAGTGCGGCAGTCATATTTTAGTCCCATCTTATCTTGTGGTGATGGTTGGGGCCCTTCATTCTTTGCCATGGGCAGAACGGGTCATTGTGTTGGATTGTGCTCGACTGGCTGTTAACCTGCTGCTTAATTCCCTAGCTGTGGACTTTGTCTCCTGTTGCGTAAACTAATGGAAATCAGAAGACCTGTGTAGAGTTTATGGTCTTGATGTGACTCAGACTGTTTGTTGGAAACTCCACAGAAGCTGTATTGTCTGCCTCTATGGCTATGTTTCTGTTTGAACTCCTTTTCACCCCACCCCACACTTGTAAGTAAACGTGAGTGTTAATTTAGGAAGGTGATGATGCATAACTTTACATTGCCATGCCAGTCTTTTTCTGTGCTCTGAAGCAGTCATTTATGCTCAGCTGACGCACACGTCTCCAATTCAAGGTTTGGTTGTGCGTTACAAAACATTTGAGGAAGTCCTTCTGTTCCTGGCGCTAGTCAGTTTCTGATGCCACGCCACCCTGTCAATGACTGTGGGCGTCACGTGATCCCAGAGATGAATGGTGAGCTTTGTGCTGCACCCAAACCCATCCTTTGGTGGTTGGAAGTGTGTTTGGGGGGGGGGGGGGTGTTGCTCAGAATGTTGACCAAGATCAATAGAAGATAGTGATGTCCTGTAGGCTGAAGAAAAGCTTTATCCAAGGTTCATCACTAGGTCCTCAGAGATTTATCCAGGCCCTGTATTTTCAACAGTCTGCCCCACAGTACCTGTCTTGTAGTTTGACAGCCTTGTCAGAGTTCTCAGCTGGGTTCAGCTGTCTGCTGCCACCATGTGGCTCTTGGTTGCAAGTGCAGCCTCCAGACAAATGACATTTCCAAATTTCCATTGGCTCAACCATCTTGAACAGTCTCCTTTTAAGAAGTTGTGCGTCATATTTGTAAAATGGCACTTTCAAACACCCGCCGTATCTTGTGATTTAGAACCTGTTACTGTAGCAAAGCAGATGTGCTTCAATGGGTTTTGCTTTCACTTTTCACTCAGTGAAATGACCGCATCATTGTTGTTGCTGTTCAAATGTTCTTGGGGACCTGACTAACCTTGGTGTCTGTGTTTGTCAGGCATCTGGGGTTAAAGTAGACGAGAATGTGCTCCACCTGTTCAACGACATGAAGGTGCGCAAAGCCAACCTGAGCGAGGACGAGAAGAAGAAGAGGAAGAAGGTGGTGCTCTTCTGCCTGAGCAGCGACGAGAAGAAGATTATCGTGGAAGAGGGCCGTGAGATCCTGCAGGGCGATGAGGGCGATCCCTACACCAAGCTCATCAACATGCTGCCCAGCAACGACTGCCGCTATGCGCTCTATGATGCCACATTCGAGACCAAGGAGACCAAGAAGGAGGACCTGGTCTTTATCTTCTGGTGAGTTGTTGCATCCCTCAGTAAGGGGCTAGTTGACAATGACTAGGGGTTCCTGTTGGTCCAAGAATGTACAGCACAGCAGTGTTTTGAAAGCGGTAAATGTTTCATGCTTTTCATACCATATTGTGTTTATCTCCTTGTCAATCATATTTGAAACAAGAAATCTCCTAGGTGTTAGTGTGAGGAATTTCTAAAGACTTCTGCAGGGTTTTCTTTTGGGCCAGTTGTGTGTGTTAACTTGTTGCCTAATGCTTCATTATGATGTGTGTTCTCAGGGCTCCAGAGACGGCTCCCCTGAAAAGCAAGATGATCTACGCTAGCTCCAAGGATGCCATCAAGAAAAAGTTCACAGGTAAGTTATTGCAATAGTGATGTGAACAGTGGTGGTTGTTGTTGTTATTATTATTATTATTATTATTATTATTATTATTATTAGTTGTTAGCTTTTCCCTTCATTTCTTAAGTTGTGTTATGATGTCTGTTACATCCCTGTGTGCTTACATTTGGTTCACCTGGCAGGCATCAAACACGAGTGGCAATTGAACGGTTTGGACGACATCAAGGACAGGAGGAGTCTGGCTGATAAGCTTGGCGGTTCATCGGTGGTGTCCTTGGAAGGGAAAGCCCTCAACGAATGAGGACGCCCTCCCTTTAGGGCTTAGCTGTTCATTCCAACTGGGTAGGGCAGCGGGGGAGCCACGATCATTGGTGGGACTGTAAAGGGGCAATATTTGTGGGATGGGGTGGGGGAGGGTGACAGTTTCCAAACTCCACACAATTTTAGGCTGTCATTCCGGTTCATATTCAAGGAACACAAAACGCAAAAAGGAAAAGGACATTGAAGAGATTTTTAAAAAATGAAGGAGAATGATTATAACTATTGAGAAATTAATATGTGCTGACAGAACTTTTTTTTTTTGTTTGTTTTGTTTTGTTCTTTCTGGGTTTCAATACAGTGCTGGAGAATCGGGGGACAGGGCAGCACCTGCTGCAATTTACAACAATTGAATTCTGCAAAATGCGGTTCCTTACAGTTTTTGTTACTTTCCTTTTTTTGCCAAACCTCTTGGTATGTTTTTGTATGTGTGTGCACTTGACTATAGGAAGTATAAAGAGGAACATTTCACTCCAAAAGAATGATTGCACGTGAACAAAAAGCATTCTGGGATTTTTTTTTTTATTATTATTTTCTATAATTTTTGAAAAATCATCGCCTTTTATCCCCCCACCCTACCCCTTTTTGTCAGGTTGTTTTGTTTTATTTTTTATTTCAAAACCCTTTCCAAGTTTCAATCCAGGGCATCATTGTAATAATAATGAACACATTCTCTTCACTTGTGTTAAAAAAAAAAAAAAAGAAAAGGAATGGAAAAGGAGGAAAAAAATGTAGGAACTGGTAGGTAAAGTCTGTCTGAAATGAGCTGAAGGTTGTTGAGTGACTGAACAGCCTGTGTACAGATCTTACAAGGGTTATTGGCTTGTGGATGTTTTGTATTGTCTCCTTATCTCTAATAAAAAAGGCACTAAATTACTCATGGCCTCTTCATGATTTTCAGAGCACTTCTTGCATGTACATTGACTGTGTGGATTTGTCTTTTGACTCCATTTGGCCACCAAATGCAGTTCTCAAGAGTTGGATCTTGGGGGAATGGAGAGTGTCTAATCAGATGGCATCCTAGTTTTAAATAGAGAAATAGATTTACTTGGATGCCATACAGTATGTGTTGTCACATAGCAGTTGTTATGAGCCAATCGTTTTGCTTTTTAGTCAAGGAGATCTTTGGCTTGAATAGGAAACAAAATGACTAGATCTTAAATTTCATTTCACTTTTATTTCCTTGGATCTGAACAGTTGTGTTCTTGTAGTAAAAGCTACAATTTTCAGTTGATGCACTTTTTTGCCCTAAAATGACTGCCATGCTTGATATATAATTAGAGAGATTCCAAATTACATCCGGTGGTAAAAGCTGACTGGGGTTGTGTTGGAACATGCCATGGTTTTAGCCATGATGCATTCAATGCTTTTATCATTGTCTTCATTGGTTGATGGACACTAGATCAGTGTGTTGTGTTTTGTTTGTTTTTGTGTCATCTGTGAATTCTGTTTTTAATGACCAGTCCTAGTTCCCATTTGTCTTGCTCTCAATCCAGCTTAGTCCAGCCTTAATGATTCATTTATTGCTCACCGCAAAAGGGTGTACATCAGTTTAAAAAAAATGGACTCTGCTGTCCCAGTCTAATCGACATATTTGATGGTTGACTTAGTCATGAAAGTAGTGCCTCTCTGAAAATAGATTAGTACTGCTAGTACCTGTTTCACCACAAGAGGGCACCACATACCCATTTGTAGCAGAGCTGTGGTGCGTTCTTGGGGGTTTCGAAGAATGTCAGCCTCCACTCAGTTTTACAGACTAATGTTTTTACAGACCTCATATGGTTGGTTGTATAATTATGTACAATACATTTGTTTCAGATAGACATCTTTAATTAAAATAGAAGCATTTTAAATAATTTCATATCCAACAAGGTTCCCCCAAACTCAGGCCCTTTGAAGCAATCAATTTTAAGCAGTCACACATTATACCTCTGCAACTATATTTACTGAATATGAACCATTATAACCAGAAATAGAAAGTGTGAAATGACAATGACCAATGAGTCAGATACAAGTACAAAATATCAAAATTACTGATGTAGCTCAAAACACAGTGAGTAAAAGCAATGTGATTTCGCCTACTGTACAAGTGGTTTTAGGACAACATTATGAGAAAAAAGAAGTTATCACATCACAAGATGGAAACATTTTTATGATTCAGAGCAAAGATGCTGAAAGAGTGGTTCAGACTACAAACCAGTTCTGGAAAGGCACAGGGGATTTGTCACTTACATTCTCAGATCCAATTTGGATTAAATAAAGTGTAGAAAAATAGTTTAGTGGATAATAGTGTTCTCCAAAGACTAACATGGGCTCAAAACCACATTAAAGCAACTGACACAGTTCTTTTACCTTCAAAATCATCTTGCTGCTATTCTGACGTTTAAGACAGATAATGAAGTCTGTGAAATTGCCAAGGTCCACCCAGAGTGCTTGATATTGGCCTGTGCAATACTGTTGACTGAGTAGGATCATGACCCTATGTTCCTTATTCACTAACAGGGCATCATTCACATCAAGGGACATCTTCCATCGTGTTGCCTTAAACCTTACTTCTCTACACACATGGGCAGAAAATCCCAATTCAACAGACGCTCTTATTTTGTAACCAATCATGCAGTCTCACGTCAGTCTCTGGTGCAGTCCACCTGGTTCCCGTGCACCCAGTAGCAGATCTGTGCAAACTTGAGTGGAGTGAAGCGCACGGCTACATTGTAATCCCGGTTCTCCCCATCAATCTCCAACCACTGGTGTCCGGAGAAGATTCCGATGACCTTCCTCTCCCAACGCTCCAGCCGGTCGTCCCACACGCGGCCATACACCCCAGACCCACTGGCCCCAGGGCGCGCGTCGCAGTGCTGGTAGATCAGGTCGTTGGACTCATCCTCCACCGGGCAGAAGCGGTACACCAGCTCTCCAGGGCGGTCGCTGTCGAAGCCCGAGAAGTGGATTCGTTTGCCAGCCAGGTCCTGGGCAGAGGGGGCCACTGCCATCCGCATGAAGGGCCGGCGGTGGGGCCAGCGGAGCTCCAGCAGGGCGTAGTCGTAATCCATGCTGACTTCCTGAGGGCCCTGGATCCAGCCCTTAGGGACACGAGTGCGTTTGACACGCACCCAGCGCACCAGGGGCTTCTTGGACGGGGCGGGGTTGGGGTTGGGGTTGGGGTTGGGCAGGGTGATGTTGGCCAGGGCGGTGGGCGGGATGAGGAACCCCACCCTGAGCTTGCGTGCCCCCTTCACGTAATCCTTCCCATCATGCACGCAGTGGGCGGCGGTGAGCACGTGGCGCTGGGACACCAGGACCCCCGTGCAACCGGTGGAGATGCGCACCGCCGTGGAGAAGGGGTAATCCAAAAGGAAGTGCTCACCTCGGATGTTGAAGCGCCCATCCGCCCCGTAGATTTGCCGCTTTTGCCTCCGGGAGCGCCTGGCGGAGTTGCGACCCCTTGGCAGACGCGAGAGGGCAGGGAGAGGCTCCTCATCCTCCTCCAGGTCCACGGAGGTCAGGGTGCGCGAGCCGTTGGAGTAGAGCGTCTCGAAGGCCAGCTGCTCAGTCAGCTCCTCGCGCCTCACTTGCTCGCCCCGGTGGAAGCAGCTGGCATTGCAGTGCGTGGTGAAGTCCAGCTGGGTCTGGGCACTAAACCGGGAGCGAGAGAGGGGCAGTGGGGTGTGTGCCACCAGGGAGGGGATGTGGGAGGGTGGGGGGGCAGGCTGGTGGGACAGACCAGTGGACACGTGAGACAGCACCAGCAGAAAACACACGAGCGGGAATAAGCAGAGGACAGGGGAAGACATCGCTGAACGATCAAGTGCCATAGCTGTTCACAGGTTGTCCTGCAAAGAAGACATGGAAAATAATCATGAAAAATAATTCACAAAATTAAAAAGAAAAATCATAACAGGTCAACTCATGAAAATGATGTTCACGCTGCTTCTGGCAGCAGTGATGGTGCCAGCACTCAAGTTTGATGGCCAGCAGACAGTCTGAGCTATGATCAGACTTGTGTGCCAATTCAACACCTTCCAGCACATACCATGGCAGTGTTTTTCATATCCTTTCCAATTCTTCCAGCTGCCATACTTTCAAATGAATTGCTGCAGGCCATAGCAATTATACCCACACACACACACACACACACACACACACACCATCATGCACTGCCCCACCTCTAGTCAGTCAGGCTGTCAGCTTCTCAAGCTATATTAATTTCAACTATTGTAATCCTTTCAAAAGGAGCGGTTGTTGCCTAAAAGGCATTACAGTAACTGGCAGACTCCCTGACTCCTATTGATAAATACACAGGACTCTACTCCTAATATGAATGTTTTAGTACAGTGGTTGTCAAATGTCAACATTGTTAATGTCTACCATATAATGTGTTCACATTTTGTGTACCAATTTGTTTATGCAAGACAAATGGATTGTTATAGCAAGCAAAGTCAAGTAAAGTCAAGTCAAGTTATAAACAGCTACAAGAAATGTGTTACAGTGAGATACAGTGAAATGTGTTACTTTAAGATTCAAGGATTATACTATGATACATTAATATAACACTTTTGAGTACAATCATCACCACATGTGCATATTTTCATAAACTTGTAAATTACTCTATGGGTATTTTGAAATTCCTCACTGTTCTTTTTGAGTAAGCTACTTGTTAACAGCCTCAAGTACTAGCAGAAAACACATACAGTAGCCATGACATAATAATCCATTTCTTGACAATTATCATTATTTAAGGGGAAATCATGACAAGTGTGTAATAACATTACATGGAATGCTTAAATTTAAGATCAGCATTGTCAACAGCTAGGCCTACAAGAAACTTTACAGTGAAATTTGTTACTTTGACATTCAAGGGTTTATACTAGCCTATGAAATCATGGCAAATATCATAACATTACAAGGAGTCCTAAAGTTGTCTCAAATGTAGCCATAATAGGCTACCGTAGGCCTATGTGTGGATGTCTGCACCCGCATAAGTCGACTGACACCCATTACAGAGATCTATGCTGCTGGAATAGGAGCCCTCGGGATCCTGTGGCTGGAGTAGCGCAGGTGTTCCGCACAGGTTGGGACATGAACCTGATGAGCTGAACACCAGCAGAGGAGGCGAGAGGTCACCCAGCGCACACACAACTCATTTTACATGCATGTTCCCTTTAGTGATTGTTACTAGCACTCTTGTCTGCTTGTAGACTAATGATAAAACACCATGTATGGCACTACAAAGGCAACTGATCAATTAAACATTTTCAACAATTTTTTAACAAACCTACTAAAAAACTACCAAAAGTTATGATGTAGCCGATGTCATGTCCTGGTAAAAGATGGGGATTGGCTATTGTCACGAGTCCAGATTTATAAACAAACAGGATAACAGATTAGCGGATTAACCCTTCAACATAAAGTGATTATTACAAAATCCCATTCACGCCTTTATTATTAGGCTACTTCTGACAACAAATTGTCCACATATGGCCTTTGCTTGTCACACATTAATTTCCATCAACCATGACAAGATGGGCTGCGCAACGCATCTTTGACCCCTTGTGACGCTGGTGGAATTCCCAAAGAACAACCTGTTTCCCAGACCACGGCATTGTTCACCAACCCACCCACCTCGTTGTCTTTTGTTATCTCCAAGATCTTCATTGAACACTCCGCAAGCCCGTGTCCACTCCTTGCGTTGTTGGTAAACTTTCAGACAACAACCTCTGTTTGCCCAGTCCCCACTTTCTACACGGCTACACAAACCGTTTTGCCGTAAAAACTGTAAAGTCGTCAAAGTTTGTTCACTGTTCAAATGCATACCATTCAAGGCAGTCTTCAACACTAAATATGCCTATATTTTTTACAGAAGATCGAAACGAGTCTGTAATGTAAGCATATTTTCATTCCACAAATAGTTTATCTAAGACGCATTAATTATTTTCGACGAACATGGCCAGAAGAGCCATTGTGCATACAGGACTACTGCTCATTTTGAATGTAAGGGTGGAAGGCTACTCTACCTGATAAGATAGTCCAAAACGACATTCGTTCAAATTTCAGTCATGCTCCTCTTCCTCGTGAACACCGGGTAAGTTAATTCTCAAGTGAAGTCCCATCTCGCCCGAGATTTTGACAGGTCCAGCTGATCTCTCCAAATTCGACAGCGATTGTATCTGAATAGATGACGGTTCAGTCAGTCCACCGAGCTGTCCGCCCGGCACCCTACTTCCTCGATTGGTGAAAAAAGTCAAAGTAGCATATTCTGCGAGTATGGGATAGTACAGTTTCTTCCTCCCATGAGAGACTGGCGACTAAAAAGTATTGTGGGACCGCTGCTGCCGTAGCGAATAGACAACTAGACGCTGCTGCGCCTGCTCACGCGGTCCTAGTGCCGTTAATAAACCAGAGGACCCTCTCTTCTCATACCTTTAAGGATGGGTGGTAGGAGGGTTTAGGTTTCTATAGGACTCGCCAGCAATTACAGGTCAAGTTCATAGTGCTTCAGGTGAATATTAAGGGGACAAAATTACCAGAAATTACATTAATATCAATATTGCATTCCTTAATGACATTATACAATATTATATCTGGATGAAATGGCTAAAACATTTTTACCACATTTCTACAATTTCTGTCACACTTGAGACTTGAGCCAGAATATTTAAAACTAGAAGCGGACTACTAGCCTTGAGGGTCAACAACAGTCCACTGGCTAGCTAAATTCCAGAGATGTCTGGGCACGTTGTGGCCAAGTTGGCAGATCCACTGACTCGCATAACCTTCTGACCTTGATCTTACTGAAGTCCTCCTCTCGCACCTCTTGAAGATATGTGGAATTTGAGAGGTTTTCCCCGAGTCCAGTGGAAAGGCTATCCTCATGTTCACCACTCCTCTGAGACAGATGTGTTAGTCACACAGGAAGTGCTTAGAGCGACCCCAAAACCACAGAGTTCAAAATCTGAATGAACATCTGTCAAGAGCTTTGTTTTATTATGTACATAGCTACTCTGCCATGGTATGTGAATGACTTATGGGAATCACTGTATATGATGCTTAGGCTATATTTCACACATATTATACTGTACATCACACTAGTTGTATTCTATTCTTCACTGGGACTATTTCAGTTCAGTCATCTTGGTGATATGAACGCTTTGTTGTGGAGACATCAGGAGAGACAATCAGGCAGTGAGTCACCAGGAAGTTGTGGGCTCAGCTTAGCTCAGCTCCGCTCAGTCTTGTGGGGACAGCCAGTCAGAGCACGGACCTTGGGAGTCTGGGAAAGGTCCTCTTTGAGCATGTGTGAATTGGTGAGGAACCACACGAAAGCAAAGCGCAGCGATGGTATCGCACACTTGGGTGGGGGCGTCATGGCACACTAGAGAATCCTTGTGTGTGTGTGTGTGTGTGTGTGTGTGTGTGTGTGTGTGTGTGTTGGCCCGCCAACATCTGTTCCATTTGTCTGGAGCGCTCACTCTCTTTCAAGCTCCCCAAAGCAGAGTCCCCACATCAGCCACCTCCAGTTGCAATGGAAAACAGTCATAAAAGCGAGCCAGAAGCAGTCACATGTGGGCACCCTTCCTTCTCCTCCCCAGCCTGTCATTAGAACTAAGGCAGTAGAAAGGCACAGGCCCAGCCTTAAACAAAACAAACAAAACAGAGAATATATGAGTCTGCTTAAGAGTCTCCAACCAGACTGGGCTCCAGTGTCCTGGACACTTCCCAACTCCCTTTACAGTAGGCTTGTTGTTCTTGACCTGTGCTGGCTTCACGCCTCAGGCCTAGAGAAGACCGGGGTGGGGGGGGGGGGGGGGGGGGTGAGTGGTGCTGAGGAGTGCATGGTGCTTTGAGGAGGGTGGGGGTGCTTGGGCCACCTACAACAAGTCTACTTCTCCAGAATTCCCTTTTCTGTCACCTCAGACATGAGAGACGTGTTCTAACAAGGTCAACGCCTTGCTGGACTCCCACGATGGTCAGTGTCCTGCACTGAGGTGGTTCCATGTGTTATGATTTACTGTGTGTGTGCAAACACAGCAGACGTTCAATTAAATGGGCTCCACGTGACTATGGGCTAAATTTGGAGCAGCTTCCCGCAGTCCACCACCTCACTCTCCAGAAATGTGCAGAGCGTTGCCTTTACACAAACAGTCCCAGCATCAGACCCACTTGCAGCACCAAGGTCTGACACTTGCTTAACTCCAGAAGCTGTTTGGGGTGGGGTGGGGTGGGGTAGGGTAGGGGGGGTCTTTACAGAAGCGCTAGACACACACCCTCAGGGCGTCTTTTAGTTAGTTTAGAGTAGCTGCTTTGGTGAACCCAATTACCACAGAGGGACTTACTACCGAGGGAAACTGTAAATATTCCATATGTGTGGCTTAGCGCAAGGTATGTGTGAACAGGCATACCGACAATATCCATGGCAACGGCCGACTTCGAGAGCACAAGTCAAAGCCTGTGTGGAGAGTGAGCCTCTGTGCCATTCTATTCATGCCCAGGGTGCAACACTGTGGCCCATTACAATTGCTACTCAGGTAGGCAGCCAATTTGCAAGCCAAAATGGAGGACTTGTTTGGGGCTGTAAGATGAGAAGGCAGTAATGGGCCATAGAGTTCTTTCAGGAGGCTATATCTTCTTCCCTCAGGGGAGGAGTCCAGCCTCAGGGCTTTTAATGAGAACCCCACTGAGACTGCCTACATGATCAGACATCCCATCCATGCCTGTTCTCACATAAAGAAACCCTCACGTCCACATATACTGTACACAAAACACACACACACACACAATGCACAAAAAACAGCAGACAAACTTCTTTCTTTCTTTCCTGAGTGTTTTGTTTTCCTTATCGCAGGTGACCATATTACACAGTCCACTGCTTGTGCTCCAACACCCAATCAATCGCACTCCCACATCCCTGCACCGTGGACGGCAGTAAGTGTACAGTAACTCCCGTGCATGCGCAGGTGCTTTAGGAGTGCAGTGTGTCGCTGGAGCGCAGGTGCAGCTGTATTCTCCACTGGTGGGCCCAGAGCTGGTCCAGTGTGGCGGAGGAGGGAGGGGTGGCTGATGGGTAATCTGGCCCTGTTGTGATTGCTCAGCTGACACGGCGGCTGTCTTACAACAGCTCTCAATGGGAGTGGGGATTATTAACGAGATCACAGGGCCCTCTGTGTGTGCTCTCCTTTAATCCCATAATTGGCCTCCCAAACAAGCCAGCGGTCCGGCCTCGCAGCGGCCCACTGAACCTCTCATAACAGCTGCCCTCTTCGCTCTTGACCTTCCCAGCTTGAGATGACTGTCCCTCCGACTTTTTAATGCGCTCCTCGGGAATGCCGAGGGCTCCCACTAACTGTTCACTCAGGCTCTGGGCAGTGAACACAAACAATGTTCCCTTTCTGCACTTCGCCACTCTCTCTCTCTCTCTCTCTCTCTCTCTCTCTCTCTCTCTCTCTCTCTCTCTCTCTCTCTCTCCTCCGCTTCTTTATGTCCTGCCTGGCCTTTTTTATGATCGCTGGAGTGTTTTATTTCTCCCTCCTCGCCCTCCGCACCAAAAGCTTCTCAGCGTGCTCAGCAGCTTGAGCGATCAGAACCCCAACTCACTTCACTCCACTGTACAGTACAGTACCTCAGTACAGTACCTCACCTCCCTCTGCTCCACACCTCTTGTGAAACGGCCCCGCACTCAGCACAGGCTAGTATCCTTTCCAATAACATGCCTGCGTGAGAGATTTGGCCTGCACGCTTTTTCCATTTTAAAAGCCTCTTCTCTTATCTGACAACAACCAGGCAATATCTCTCTCCCCCTCAGCCTCACACACACACACACACACACACACACACACACACACACACACACACACACACACACACACACACATTTTCCCCAGTGATACTATTAAAAAATGAATCTCTTTATTTGTTTATCAGTCCAGCGGGCAGTCAGTGTGTCTATCTATCTATCTATCAGTCTGTCTGTCTGTCTATCCTGCTCTCCCCAGCACTCCTGCTGGGCCTAGAGGGTATGCATGCACACAGCAGCTCCACTTCCCTCGCAGAGGGAATGAGGTCATCCTCAGTTTGGCAGCACGCACTGGAGGCGAGTGGAAAAGGAGGGGAAAACAGTGTTAGTGAAAACAAAGTGCAGGAATGCTGGGTGAATCATCCTTACTGATTTGACTGATTTGAGTACACGGGTACGGCTGCCCAAGACAGGCCTGGCACATTGGCACAGCCTGCAAGCCAGGAGAAGGGCTGTTATCACAGCTAGGGATGGGCAACTGCAAACAGTATCTGCTTCAAGTGTGGACATGCAGTATGCTACAGCGCAGAGTTGCTAGAAGTCTGCTAGTATTTTTCCTTTCTTGTTTCCTTTCTAAATATTCTCAGATCAATCATTGCCCCAGTACTTAAATACAACACCCTACATTTCTTGGAAGGGAAGTATAGCTTGGGTGTGAATATAAATCTAAAGCTTTGAAAAAGCATACTGATAACTCCAGGCAAGATTAAGGTGTAAGATTGGGCATGCCAGAGACGGACAAATTGGAAACTTTGCATCTGATTACGATGTAAGGAAAATGATTAAGTGTGTGCATGGCACCCGCGGGCCAAGAGAAACAGCCTGGTGTGCACATGGACCCGCGCTGACTTGCAATGAGGGGCATGTAAAGTCACACACAGTAAATGTTTATTATTTTCCCTGCGCCAGAAGCCCGACTGATAAAACACACATTGCCACGTTCGGGTGTCTGACGCCTGGTGTTTTTCACAGGTTCGCTGCTTTGCACTCGTCACACACACACACACACACACACACACACACACACACACACACACTCACACATGCTGCAGCCTGTGTCATCCCACCCACGGTTGTTCAGTTCTGCTGGAATCCACCTGAGAGAGAGAAACTGTAAAAGCCTAATATTTCAAATATGCGCAGAGAATGTACTGTATGATCTTGTATGATATGTGGTCTTGTTCAAGCTTGATATACCAAACCCTGACTTTCAAATGGGCTTGAGAAAAAGCTGCTGATGAACTCCTGGTGCATTCTGCATCTTAAAGAATAACATACTGGTTCGCCAATGAATGTAGCGTCCCAGGAATGGCTCTCAAATAGTTTCGTGGATACAATTTTATTAACAATTTTCCAGTTCTCACAATGGCTGGGCTCTGTTGACTCTCGCTGTAGCCAAACAATTCAATTGTGATGCGAGCAAAGCCCTTCATGTCCCCTGTTGACACAGAACAAACATCCACATCAATTGGAAACAGAGAGAGAGAGGGATCTGCCTCCCCCAGACTGCCATTGCTGTCAGCGACTCTCTCTCTGTTCTCCCTCCGAGAGGTTGCGACACACAGTATCATCCGCCGGCGAGATGAGTCCTCGGGGGAAGCCAGCTGCAGGCTGGGGTGTGTGTGTGTGAGAGAGTGTGTGTGAGTGTGTGCTGGTGCAGTTGAGAGCTCCAGAACAACAGATGTGGGTCCACTGGGAGCCAGCAGGAACTCCAGACTCCCCAGCACTAATCAATAACTCTGACCCTTGGAGAAGACTGCAGGTCGCAGCCGCGAAGCAGAACGCCTTTGCATTTCTTGGACGGCTCAGCCTAATGCTTCTGACTCACTGAGGCCTGCACTGCACACCACACCACGCCTCAGACAATTCCATGGAGCTCTGACTTAGGCAAAGGAACTGAGCCGCACATCTCTTTCTCTTTCTCTCTCTCTCTCTCTCTCTCTCTCTTCACTCTCTCTCTCTTTCACTCTTTTTCAACTGAAAGTTCCCATTCTCATTTTTCTTCTTCCTCACATCAAACAGACGTGATGTGCTGCGTCCCCAGCGGATGCTGCAGAGATGGATGTGGACGAAGAGTGGACGGGACGGGAGTGAAGGCAGGCAGCTGAGTAAACATAAATTACAGGAACTTGCGATGGCAGATTAATGAAGTCCCATTTTGGATAATGGCCGTTCAGTTAGCAAGTCCACCACTGTGCACCCACACCCCTGTGATCAGCATGGAGAGGGGAGAGGGAAAGTCCACGAGCCAGACGTCCTGCGAGGAGAGTAAGTGTTCCAGCTCCCTCATCAAAAAGAGGCGTCATGTTTCTGTGGAGCAACGTACCAGAAAGCCCTTCTGTTCAGCACAATTGTCAGGCCTGCTGCACACTCAAACAGAGTCTGTTATGTAGCAACATGGTGTTTACGTTAGCGTCAGGCCTTTCAAAGGAGAGAGCGTGCTCAGCCAGAGTCATGGTGCTGCATGCCTGTGTGGGCGCTGCGTGCGATGCATACTGCACTGGCGGGAGATTGTGGAGGTGAGAAGGCCATGCATGGCTGCTTCTCCTGTTCCACTCATGACCACTGACTCAGAACCACTCAAGAGCAACATCACAGATGAGACAACATGCCCTCATTCGTTCTCGTTCTCTCTCTCTCTCTCTTTCTCTCTCTCTCCTGCGTTTGTCTCATGTCAGGGACCATTTCCCATGCAGATTAGGTTACAAATTTTTAACGTGTCAACCCACACGTGGGACTTAATTTAGACGGCCTCCAGTTCTTTCCCGTCATCGAGCAGTGGCACCGTCCCAGCCTCCGCCTCTCCTGTCCTCTCCCGCCATCATCCTACCCGGACTAACAATCAAATATAAAATGATTTAAACACAACAGCGTGTGCAGGGAGGGGAGGGGAGAGAACATTCCCCATTCAGGGGGGAATCAAAGGCCAGGAAAACAACTTCAAGTCATCAAGCTGCGCAGAAGAGTTCTCCTATGAGGCTCTGATTAAATGGTCCAAGCTATTTACAGCCGGCCTCTGGCTGAACCACTCCAGAGGGCCGCATTAGATGCAGGTGAGAGTTAAAGCCGGAAGGCCTCTTTTCGCCAACAACGGCCTGATCCTCTGGTAAATCCCACCATTAAGACTCCACCTGGGGTTCCTGACTGGTGATACGATCGACCTGTGTTTGGCCAGCGTTCCGTGCAGGCAGGCGAGGCTTGTGTATGTGTGTGTGTGTGTGTGTGTGTGTGTGTGTGTGTGTGTGTGTGTGTGTACAGAGCCGTGTCAGTCGCCCTTGCTTGGACACTCATCTGTCAGCGCAGGCATGCCGAGAGTCAATGGAGCACGACACGGGGCCACCTGAGTCCTCCACGGAATGTGCTGGAATTTTATCAGTCCTGCTGGAGCCGCTCCCCGCTGAACAAAGATCCCTGCCATGGAAACACAAGGGTGCATGAGCGTTGCATAAACTACAGCAGTACCAGAGACCTGTGCCAATAACTGTGCTTCACGGTGAGGCCCAATCACCCTCCTGCATCCCCCTCCCTCCCTCCCCCAGTAACAGAGTAAGTTCTGCACACAGGCTTCCTCATCCAGAACTAATTAGCCCATTCTGATCAGGAAGAGCCCAATCAGTGCAGTCTGCTGAGTGTGTGTGTGTGTGTGTGTGTGTCTGCTCCTCCTTAACGAGAGGTTTCCCCACAGGGCGCTAAAGAGTGTGAGTGCATCACACAGAAAACAAGCAAACACTGGGCCTCCGCCTGTCATAAATCACGCTGCCGCCACTGCTAAAGCATGCTAAAGCAGAGCAGCCCGCAGCCCAGCATCACACAGCTGCTCCGCAGGTCCAATCAGAGTTGTGTTCTGTGTGGTCCCAGCTGGACCCAAACAAGGGAAAATGAGGGATGAAAGGAATCTGTCAAAATATTTATTTATTATTTCAGTTTTAAATTCTTTTGCCAATCTGCTCCCATATGTTTGGATCTCATAGAAGTAGTTCTATCTATTGCATTATGTCCTCAGAAGTACTTATCACCCTCTTTTCACAAAATAAGTCTGATTCTCATTTTGTTTATTAATCAATTTTTACAAAACTGAAAGTACAGCACTATGCTGAAAGTATCGGCACAACATGAGTAACAGTTTTGTTTGTTTTTTTTCTCATCTTAACTAGTTCCCATAGACTATTTACACATCAACAAAATGTGATGTGACATTGTTACCGCAATGTTTAGTCGTTGTACTTAACACATTTCTGTGTAGAACCACAAAAGCTATTACTAAGCAGAGAGTAACACTGATTGCATGACCCCAGATGATTTTGGGTAGAGTGGGTAAGGAAGTCAATATGAGCTGTCCCTATAAACTACAGCAATTAGGTAATCGGAGATGGCAGAGCGCCACATTCAGTCCTCCAAACCTTATTCCCTTAGTAGGAGAAGCAAGATGAGAGCAAGCAATGCGCTAGGGGTCAGGGAAATTTTAATGTTTACCAAAAAAGTGCAGCGTGGAGTGGAGGGGGAGAGGGGATGGAGGGAGAGAGGGGTGGACGGAGGGAGGGAGGGAGGGAGGGAGGCCATGGCTTCTTTTCCTGCTGCATTCTTTCCCTCATCAGGAATTCAGAGGTTTGGCAGGCATCTTTTATTATTGGATTTCTTTCCTCCTCACTTGGGAAGGACAAGCCGGCCTGTTATGGTCTCAATGGATTGCAGAGAGCTGAATTTGTGGCTTGAGCCTTAAACCAGTCTTGTGGTCTCCAGGAAATCTAGGGCCCGGCAAACCCCTTTAAGCTTTTAAATACCTCAAATCTAACTAAAGCAAATGATTCCCTGAGTTTCACTGACAATGCAAGAAAAGTAAGAAACATGAGTTAGACGTACAGAGAATAAAAAAAACCCTACAAAGGAATATAAAAAAGAAAGGGTTTAGCTGTAAGCCAATTGACATATGGCACAAAAAGCGTGTTATCTAATACACATGGACTCTGTTAGAGCATGTTTTTCAATCACAACAGATGAAAAGATGGGGCCTTTACGTCATGACAGCGCTGGAATGGGGCCGTGTTGTGTTGTTCCCATAGGGCACGGCTATTCCCCATTGTTCCTCAGCTGATTCCATTGAAGCTATTGTTTTTCGCTAGCGCACTAATCCACAGATGATCGCAAATAATTACATAAATCCATTGACACCAATGAGACTAAACTCAGTGTGACATTTGGGGCATGACAAAACAACCTTGCATGACAACTGCTTAATTGGAACCTTCTCTCTGGGCATTAGTGACCAGGCAAGACCTTTTCTAAGGCATTAGCACCAGCCAGCCCAGGCTCAGTGCTAAAGACCCGTTTATGGTACTCCCTTTCTGGAAAGATCTGTGCGCGATTTGAACTCTGCTGTGGCGAGCCAAAGAAAACACTGCATGGAAAAGCATCAGCTTTGTCCCTGACAGCAAAGAATCTATTCGAGAGCTGCTTAAAACAACAAAAAGCAATCAGCCTGTTTTTAGGAGAGGGCAAAAGACAAGAGCACTTGTAGTGGCAACAAAAGCCAGCGCTCCATACATGTTCCCACACCCCACATCAGAGGCGAGGCGAGAGAGAGCAGCGCTCACAGCTCTGAGGAGGAGGGAGACACAGGGCCAAATGGAGACACCGCTGAAGGGAGACAAGACTGAGGATGGATGATCTCCATACCT
Organism: Sardinella longiceps; assembly: GCA_027497455.2. NCBI lineage: Eukaryota > Metazoa > Chordata > Actinopteri > Clupeiformes > Clupeidae > Sardinella > Sardinella longiceps. The sequence goes on from JAODXP020000030.1 coordinate 3,007,483, forward strand.
CAGCTGTAGCGCAGCCAAGGCCTCCCTCAAAGAGCAGAAGGGAGTGAGTGAGCGAGACAAGATTAGTACAGTATATGGCAGGGAGGAGAGAGAGAGAGCAAGAGAGAAGATTTGTGTATGGCAGGGAGAAAAAGCAAGAGAGAGAGAGAGAGAGAGAGAGACAGAGAGAAAGGGAAGATTTGTGTGTGAGAAAGAGAGAGGGAGTGAAAGAGAAAAGTGAGGAGCCAGGATGTGTCAGCTTGTCCAACAAACAAATGTTGTCATGATTGGAACCCTTCACATGGACTTCAGTCCCCCCCTGTTGAACTTCCCTTGAACGTGCCCTGGTTCTTTAGTCTAGCATGGCCCCTTCTTAGCATCTCTGACCCTGCAAATTCCACACAACAAACAACGTGCTGTGAGTGTAATTAGTGTCTAATGATTGCGGGAACGCTGCCATGGTGTCCTCAGCAAAGATCATCGTGGTCATTCCAAAACCGTTCCCTGTTGTATCTATGTGCAGTTTGACTTGGGAGTCAGACTGTTAAGGATCTATGGGATTTTGTTGGGATTTCATTGTCTCCAAAAATAGCTCATATTTTTTGACAAAGCTGCAGATGATCCGCTGTTTATTTTCATGCAGCACAAGGCTTTCGGGTTGTTTGTGTTCAATAACTCCAGCATATTAACTTTGATTAGAAGTCGCGGAGAAGAGTGACAAAAGCGTCAAAGGTCAGCATGTGAACTTTAACTCTACAGACAGCTGTCTGTGTGAATTAGCTCAAGTTGACACGTCCAGGCAGCCAGAGGGAACTGGGTGGGCCGGTCCAGCCAACTGGGATCAGAGGCAAAGCCAACACTCCCTGCAGGAAACAAGGGGGGCAGTCAGTAGTCTGAGGCCCACAGCAGCAGCAGCAGCAGCAGCAGCAGGGTTCAGGGCTCTGGGACAGGAACAGACAGACAGATAGACAGCACAGCAGCCTCGCCTGACAGACAGACAGACATCTGATTTACTGCGTGGGCGTCGTCACACACACCTTCCACACTTTCTAATCTTTTATGGCCTCTGAACAAAGGTTTTGCTGGGCGTTGTGAGCAATTTCTTTTTTTTTTCCTTTCTTTTTTTTAAAAGGAGGGTTGTTCACCTGTCTCGAGTTGCAGAGGTGTGCGGAAGTGGGACGGGCTCTTTGCCGCAACAACAAAGGTGCTGGATGAACATTAGACGCTTGATCTGCCACCGTGCCCAGGCACACATGCCCTTAGTGGGCCACATGGGACACACTGACCTGGGGTGCACAGGGCCCCTCTCGGTGCTTAAATAAATTCCAACACACCATGACCTCTAAAACACACACACATGCACACACACACACACACACACACACACACACACACACACACACACACACACACACACACACACACACACACACACACACTCACTCACTCATATGGCTAAAGCAGTTGTCAGAGCTGGACTAGTTAAGACAGATTTGTCTTTTTACAGACCAATTACTCCCAAGTCCTTGTAAATCATTCTGAACTTCAAAATATGCTGTGATTCCATATGGTAGCTTTAATGTGTTTTACAGGTGCAGGAACATCTACGGTTACCAATGAGTAACACTGGAAGCTGTAAAGTTTTAACATCCTCTCTTTTGTCTGCGAAACAGACAACAACAACACTTGTCAAGCTGTTTCCTTTAGTTGCCTTTACAGATCTACTGTTCCGGCATTCTGTAGAGGAAGTGGGATCAGTCCAAAGGGAATTAAAAGTGGCAGTCGGAAAGCCTGGCTCCTTCCCTTGTCTTTCTTTCCCACCCTTTGCGACTCCTCCATCTTAAGATTCTGACATGTGCTCCGATACACACAGATGTGTCTCACACACACGCAGAGTGGGACTCACTCCGGCACGGGGAGTTAGTATCCACCTTCCATGTCATGCAGCTCTGCCTGCCAAACACACAGGCCTCGCCCGCCCGCCCGCCCGCCCGCCCGGCTCCTCTGCTCTCCACCGACGACGCCAATACAGAGCCCTTGTTCTGTTCCTCCCTTTTCTTCTCTTCTCTCTCTCTCCCTCTCTCTCTCATCTCTCAGCACTTTTACAGTCTTCCAGATCCTTCTGCTCTCTTGCCAAATTGCACTTTTTTTCTCCTCCCCTGAAAACTCCTCTCAGAAAGAGTGCAGACCACCTCAGTGGAAACCTGCAGTTCTTTTGTGTGCACAAACTCCATCGAATCCTTCGGCACCTTTTAATGGAAACCTGAGGCATTGAGTAGAAGTTAAACAAGCAGACCTCTGGGTGACATGATTCCCCCCCTGCCACTCCACCACCTCCATCAAGCCGAGGGAGGCCATTTGCAATTGACTGCAGGGAGTGATGATGGCGCTGACACGGTAGCTGTTGACATACATACCGATCCTTCAGCTTGGCTCAGTGGAGGTGCATTCTGGGCCCCCGCGGCGATGTCTGCGGTGTTTGGCACAGCGGAGAACAAGGGGGAAAATGCTGAGACTTGGACGAAAGGAACTATATTTTCAATTGTGTTCTGAACGTGAGAAAAGAAATATTATTGGGAGTAGTGTAGCTTTGTGGTGGACACTGAGAAGAAGGCATGATTAAGTAACGCTGAGGATCAGGCTGGAGCGACTCCCTCCCTCCCTCCCTCCCTCCCTCCGCTGGAGCAAGTCTAATTGCTCTGATGTGGTTTGGCCAGCTGAACGTGGCACACTCCAAAATCAAGCCCTCAGCTGCCTGCACTGGCCTGGAAAGACTTGTAGTGTTTCATTTACTGGAAATGCAGCTTAAAGACAACCCTGAACACATTCTTTGTGTGTAAGGGCCGAGTGTGTGTGTGTGTGTGTGTGTGTGTGTGTGTGTGTGTGTGTGTGTGTGTGTGTGTGTGAGAGTGAGTGAGTGTGCTGCAGATTGCAACGAGTAAATCATAGACGCAGTGATTTCCGAGCCAGGAGATACACACAAAGCTCCTCTATGGTTATGAAACAGATCATCACTCCTTGTTTCTAGAACATACCATCGTGCTCTTCCTGTGGGGGAGTCTGAGGATCAGGGAAAGACATGATAAGACGGCGTCGTTCCGAGCAGCCCAGGTGTGTGAGGTTTGTGTGTGGGATCTCAAGAGAAGTGAATGGGGACGAAGGCCACAGGAGGACAGGGGGTCCCTCTGTCTGTGTGAGCTCACCTGCTCCAGCTGAGAGATCTGATCATCAGATCACACCCACGCTCAGGAGCAGAGCAGAGCCACCTAAGAGACAAACAATCAGACTCCAGCTCAGCCCAGTCCCAGCAGTCTCCAATTAGACTGGATGGGTGGAAGTGAAGCTGAGTCACGGGTCCTCATGGAGATGCTGTCATCTCTGTCTAACGGAGGGGGTGGGGGTGGTGACAGAGGCATTCAGACCAGATGGCAGCAAAGTCCCCTCTCAAGGGATGCTGAATAAGTACCTTGTGATCTGGCAACCTGGCGTCCCATGTGTGTGAGTTAAGGTTACAATAAACAGCGGGGAGGCAGAAAACGATGCTGAGTCGATAATATGAATGGGTGAGTTGTGCTGCTGCTCTTTTCTAATGAATGCACTAAAGTGCATGACGCCACCACAATGTCATTAGAGAACTTTACAGCACTTCATGGGAAATGGAGTTCTCACCCACCCACCCACCCATCGGGCAGACATGAGATGTGAGGTTGGAGAGCACCATTGTGAGCTGCCTGTCAGATTGTTGCATGTCATTGTGGACACTGAACAATACTGAGGGCCATTCATGGGGTTTTGGCATGGCTTGCACCTCGTGTCTATGGGCTGTTTTCTCTTCATATGCTTTCAGAGAAGCCACAGGTCCAGTCTGAACAAGCCAATTCCCCAAAGTGATCACTTGAACTGTTTTAACAAACTGCGCCATGCCAAGCCAAACAACATCTTGCAAAATCCACAACAATTGGCCCAAAGTTCACACATCATCTGTTAGCTATTTGCATTATTTTAAAATGAAAATTGGTCACCAGAGCTGTGATCTCAGACTGCTGCATTTGAGCAACAGAAATGTCAGAAGAGAAACCTCAGTCATCTCCTCACATCCTCTCTAAACAGACTCTCTCATTTGCTTTGGGCTTCTTACTCCAAAGGATTTACAGAGGCAATTTGCTGTAATGCACTGCTGGGGACTCCCTAAAGCATCCCCAGGGCCTTCCCAAGAGCTTTTATTAAAAATAATGATGTCTTTTACTTCTGCAGTTCACAAGCCGGGCATCTACTCGAAACAAAACTAGAGTGCCCCATTTTGCCAAGGACTGGCTCCATGTTGCTTTAAATGACCCTCAAAAGAAGATTCATTGACTTACTAGAGGCTGTTCAAAGCTACTTAATACTACAACATATCTACTATTTATAAACTGTCATCCTTTGTTGGAAAGACTGAAACAATTTGTTCAGGAATCGGCAGATTCCTTAATGTCTGCCACAAGCATCATAGATCTGAATTCCACTTGAGGTGCGTAACATTTTCTCCTACCTTTACCTGCGTCTTCAGCTGCCGCTGTCCCACAGGTGCTGGAATCCTCCCCTCAGTGGCATGAAGACGACGCACAGCAGTCTTGCTATTACATGCTGCAAGCAAACGCAGGCGCTGGAAAAATCCCCAGGGCAACTAATAAAGACAAATTTGACCAGTGGCACAGCATGAACCAAGCGCTTCTTTGTTGATCCTGCTAATCTGGTAACCACCGGCATGGGAGCAAAATTGTTGTCTGAAGACGGTCTGATGAAGAATCTAGAAGAAAATCTAATTTAAAAGGGAAAGTTGTTTGTAGAAGTGTAACTCAGGTCAAACCAAAATTGGAGCTACATATTTCTGAAGAGCTACATTTGTGTTTTACAATGGTTTAAAACAAACGCAAGTACATGAAGACAACAAAATAAGTGTGTGCAGTTGAATGCTTAAACTGATGAAGCTTAAAATTCCACACTAATAAACCAAAATGACGCAAGTTTTTAACAGCCATTATAATAACAGTCAACAGCAGGAACGGCAACAATATAAAGTTGTTTATGTGACCTTGGTGAATGGTGAACCAAGCTGATTTTTCAGGAAACTGAAAAATGAAATGATGATGGTAGCTGGGTAGCATAAGGTTCAGTGTTAGAGAGAGCAATAAAAAATCTTTGGTGTAAAATAAAATAATTTTGCACACAATTGCAATGAAATGTAAGACTTGAGGGGTTGTGTAAACCTTTCTGGATTTAGATTCTAGGATTCATGAACTCCCTTCATTATGACACCTTCCTAGAGCCAAGCCACAGTAAAAGAAAGAAAATAATAATACTAAACTCTTGGTAGTTTAGGTTAATAGACTAGGCCTACTGTATGTCATGAATTATGAACATCTTGAGGGGAAACAGTTTTCCAGAGAGGAAAAAGGTCAGAAAAGATTGGATACCATGGGGCGGCAGAAGGTAAACATTTACCATGCTGTCACATATTTCCCTCACTGAACTGAAAAAATTCTTCCTTTAATGTTGAGCAGAACGACAGATTCTTTCCAACGGCCCTCCTTTCTCTATTTCAGAGATACAGAGCTCACATTGTTATGCTGCCTGCCTGCCTGCCCCTCCCTTCCCAGCCCCTTCAGTCCCAGCACTGCTAAGTTATTCAGTGTTCCAACAGCTCAAATAAACACACAAACAGACATGGAGATGTAGATGTGTCTGAATGTTTTTCACCCATCTGGGCTATCTCTAGACATACACAATCTCTACACAGCCACCACAACAGAGGGACTGTGTTGACTTCACACATCCCACCCACAGCTACTGAAAGCCAACTCCCATCCAACTACTGATACCCCAGCAGTCACCAACCCCCCCACCCCACCGCAACCCCTTCTCTGTTTTCTTCTTTTCCTCTCTCTCTCTCTCTCTCTCCCTCCCTCTCTCTCTCTCTCTCTCCCTCCCTCCCTCCCTCTCTCAGGGCCTCTCATACAGAAACTGGATAGTAAGTTTCTCCCCATTGGCTCGTAGGGAGTTGAATGGGAACGAGGAGAGTGGTCTGCTGCTGTGGCCGGCTGGCCGGCTCCCCTGGCTGCCGTCTGACCAGGCTATGCTGGACTGGACGATTGAGGGAGCCTCGGGTCTCGCGCTCTGCTGGGAGCTGACCTCTGGGAGGCGCGCAGGCGGCGGAGAGGGGATTCACACATTCAAGCCATCCGTGCACATTGGCCTAGTGAACTCTCTCATGAGCTCCTGCGGTGCCTGCCAAGACCCAGACTGCCAACACAACGGGAGGAGGTAGAAGTAGGATAGCAACAAGACCAGAGAAACAAACCTGGCACCCCACCGCAAAAAAATAAATAAATAACACTGAGCAAATATTTTACTCACAATTAAGCAGATTGACTTAGGACGTCAGAGGCTGTAGATGTGATGGTGGGAGCTGGTCTTATCAGTGACGTGTCCTCTGTCCCGCTCTGGAAGGACATATCAGACGCACAGCTGGTTTTAATATCAGTGCGACTGACAGAGTAAGATATGTTGGCCTCAGCTGCGGCAGGAAGGGGGAAAGGCATGGATCTGGCGTAAAATCCCAAGAAGAGCTAAAGATGGAAAAATAAATAGTCAGGAGACCGAGAGCCTTACCAGCAACAAGCACCATACATCCATTACTTTTATTACGTTTACATCCAGATAGAGCCTTATAGATTTTCCACAGTTAAGCGGGCAGATGGCTGCTCGAGGTCTCGGCCCAGGCCTATGAGGAAGAGTGGAGCTCCCACAACAGAGGTAAATGGATGGGTCTCAGAGGATTTGAGAAATCGGCCCGTGACAGGATTTCCACATAGCAAAGGCCCCCCAAAAAACATGTATCTGCTGGGCTTTTCCTGGGAGAATCCTCCTCCCTATTTCCATGAAAAGGAGAAAATGGCAAAGATGGGGAAAAAGCTGAGAGTGTTGGATCACTTACACTAATGCAGCAAACTCAGTCCATTGTCTGTGATTTAGCAGCTCTGCTCCCCACAGGCATCCAGGCCACACTCAGCACATTTGTGCACACAACAGTCTGGCAGTAGTAGCAAGTCTACCTGCAGGAAATCTGCTCTGTGAGCCATCTCAGCTCTCAGCTAAGCTTTTTTTTACTCGCAGGAGTAGCTTATAGGCTATCTTGCATGTACACACAAAAATCAAACATTACATAAACACTATTAGGAGAAAAGGTCACATTCTTCTGCTAGTCCAGCAACAAGCAACATTTTCTGACACAAACACGACTGTTTCTTTCCATTTGAATGTTTTTGACTGTCTGCGGGCGCACAGGAGCTGCCAGAACTTGGGGAGCGGGACAAGTTGTGAGCGAGGAACAGATGCACAAAAGCACAGAGGCTTAAATATGAAATGATTGGGAACAGGAGTCCAGTATTGGAATAAAAGTGTCTGGACGGATCGAGTTTTCCTGGTGACCGTTGCCAGAATCCAATGGAAACCTGGACCATCCTCAGCCTTGCGTCATAAAGCGACCTTTTCAAAAACACTGAAGGAAAAATATATGGAATCAGGAAGGCTCTAGTAAAAATTAAACACTCATTACAACTCATGAAAGACAAACTTTATAAGGGTACCCCATAGACTTGCAGCAAGTGCCACTGTAGAAGGAATGGAAAAACGGTCATTTGCTCATGTAGGGGCACAGAGCCTAGTAGACTGTAGTACACTGAGCCAACGTAAATATGGAGAATATCTGTAACACAGATGTGCAGTGCAGTGCAGTGCAGGTTACTCCAGCCATGAACGCTCTAAAAAAATCTTTCCACAAGACATGCATCAGGCTACTATAGTAATCATGACTGCTGCAGCCTTGCTCTATTTCAAATGACGAGTTGAACAACAATTTGCTCTTGAGTTCAGTATGGGTGCAGGCATAGGAGATGGACACTGACACCCAGACAGCCAAGGTGTTCAGGAAAACCCATCATTCACTCAAGCTGAGCAGAGGCAACACTGCCATCTAGAGGCAGCCATCGCTGCCAAGGGTGAAAGGCCATTGTTACAGTGTATTGCCAAGACCACAGAGTTCATACTGCAAACATCCATTCACTAGCAGATTTAGCATTTCAGTCATTTCAGGAGTTCAGCCAGTGGAATTTAATAGCATTACTCAGGTTAAGCTATGCAAAATCTTTCCAACAATAAAGGATTTGTGTGGGTTTTGTAATCCATGATCAGAAATAACAGAAAAACATTAGCTACCGTTTTTTTTTTCTCTCCAGTCTTTTTCTCTCTCAGCAATAAAGTGGAATAGGCCTAAATAGTTGTGTAGGGGTGTAAGGGCAAAAAAAAAAAAAAGAAAGAAAATTCAGTGAAAAAACATACAAAATCATTCTTATCTGGAAAGATGTTTTATTAATTTATAATACAAGCTTTAAGCAGAACCTTTGTTTAATCATTTGAAGCTAAATGTCAAAGTGGTGACTGAGGTTAGGAGACTATCACCGAGGAAGGGGCTGTTCAGAGGAGAAACACAAGCTGTTTCCATGGAAACCACAGTCACCCATGACTGATTCGCGCTCCTGCTTCATCTGCACCATTCCTACCAAAACATTCACACACATTCTCCCTTTCTCTCCCTCACACACACATGCACGTCGCGCATACACACACACACACACACACAAACACTCTCTCTCTCTCTCTCTCTCTCTCTCTCACACACACACCTTGGGACAATGATCTCATTCAATCAACATCAGTAAGCCATTTTTTTAAGTGTAGCAATACAATGCAATACCAATATGTATTAAAAGATTTCCTTTTTAAAGACCTTCTATCATTAATATTTATTTCCACAATCACAAAAGATGATAATAACAATAATAATAATAATAATAATAATAATGATAAAGTGAAATCCAACCATCCAGAGATCCCGCATCCCCTTGGCACCTTGGGACTGAGAGGATGTTGAGTGAGGCAAACCCTTTCCAACCAAAAGAAGGGGGTAGGGTGGGGTGGGTCAAAAGACAGTGGGTACACAAAGCCAGATCATAACACTAATTCCCCACCCCCTGTCCCCTTCGACCCCCCCAAGGCACCCCAGTGTCTTTTAATGATGCGTCCCAAGCGTGTCTGTCTGACTGTCTGTCTGCTTGACTAACTGGACTCCTCATAAGGCTTCCACTGCCCCCGAGGGGCTCTGCCAGACTCAGCCCGTCTAGTCTGGGGGCACAAGTCAGACAAAATGGCAGCACGTCACCCAGCGCTGGGGGCAGAGTGAGGCTGCTTCCTTTTTTTGTCTCTTTTTTTTGTTGTTGTTGATGATGATGTTTTGTTTTGCAATGCTGTCATCTTAGTAGTCAATTCATGCAACCACACATCTTCACTGCACTTCACAAAATGGGACATCTTGGGGTTGAAGGGCAAAAATTGCATACAAGCACACACACCCACCCACCCAACACACACACACCAAATAGAACACTTATAAGAGCACTCCATGCATCAGTGTAAACACCAACGCCACCACCTCTTGCTCCTTCATTTATTTCATTATTATTTCTTTGAAAAAAGCCAAACCCTTGGAACCCCTCTCCTGTAAGTGGTTGGGTCCAGTGTTAACCCCACTCCTCACTGATCAGTCAGTCACTCACTCTCAATCATTTCCACTGCAAACAAGTGTCCTTTACAAGGTACTAGGTTACACCAAATGGCAGATTCATATTTGGAGGGAAGAAGGGTGCTTTGACACATGGCACTTTCTAACAGGCAAGTCTAGAACGACAGACTGGGTGTGAACAGGGAGGGGGGATTCGCTGTGAGATTAAGACCATGAAAAACACACAGAATCAATTCTGATGAAGTTCCAGGGTTAAGTTCTGTGCAAGGTCTGTGACTACAGACTCCCACACGCTCACACACACACCCACACACCCACACACAGAGTCATGCCTCTGGGAGCATTAGAAGCATGATCTGTAGTCTTTAAGTCTGTGGAACATCATGACGGAGGTGAAGAGATGGCCCTCAGTGTGGGGAGAGGCAGTTGTTTCCTTGACCAGGGAACGCTCATGTGGCCTTCAGCCTTCCTCACTGGAGCTCCTGTTTGTCCATCTACTACTCCTGCTCCCCCTCCTCCAGACCAGGCACCATTCTGGTGGGGCCTTCTGATGGCAGCATCCTGTGCCGCCCCCGCCCGCCCACCCTCCCTCCTCCACACAGTCTAGGGTCAAATCCTGATGCAAATTTTGGCAACAACTCAAAAATCTCTCATTTTAATACTTGGCACAAAAAGGAAAGATAGAGAGAAAAAAGAAGTGTGGTGTAAAACCAAGGCAAGGATCCGGTCCATTCAGCTGAAAGTTCTCAGGCACAAAAAAAAGAAAAGAAAAGGAAAAAAAAAAGAAAAAAAGAAACCACCACACGCACCTCACACCTCCAAAGCACACCAAGAGTGGCCAAAGTGAGGGATGGATGTGTGTGGGGTGAAGGCTGAGATGGAGGGGGATGGGGATATGAGAGGAAGGATGTGGTTATAGGATGGGTCCTTTTTGGAGCATTGGGGTTGATTTTCTTCTCTTGATTTCACAACAATAGGCAGCAGCTGCTCTCTGTGGTCTTCTCCCTGTTCCTCTGGCCTGGGGAGAGAGAGAGAGAAGAGCCAATAGGCCGTCAGTCAGTCAGTCACATGACAGGAAGACAATGATCACAAGTCCAATTTACCAAAGCGCCACACTGTAAATACGCTTTACGCGGCTGTTTAAACATTTGTTGAGAGAAAGAGAAGCGTGCATGCTTGTGTTGCACTCGGCAAAGGTGCGTTGAGGCACACCTAGGCACTACCCATTACGGGCAGTGCACCTAATCAGCTGTGAGCCTCAGATAGGGGAAGAGAGTGAGGAGCCCCAGCTTGTCCTTGCATGAGAACTGATAGGGCGTCTACATGCAATCTCATGTGCGTTATCAGAACAACACGGGACAGATAACAAGGTGTCAAAGGGAAGCTTGCAATTGACGCCGAGAGAGAAAAAAATACAAATTTAACCGACCGACTCTCATCTAATTTAACCAGTCTGTAGTGATGATCGAGGTAAATCTTGACCAACTGTGAAGCAACAGTGACCAAGTCCACGCACGCACGCACACGCGCGCACACACACACACACACACGAAAGTCTACTTTAATGAGAATTTGCCCCTATACTCAGTCTTGTCTTGCAAGTTCATTTTCTAACAAAACCTGATAGGGCTCATTACAAGGACAATATGGGACATACGAAATCATTTATGAGGTGAGAGGGCTTTCAAGGGTTGTTTCAGGGCATAAACTTAAGCATAACCACCTGACTTAAAAAGGAACCCGATCACACGTTTGTTTGTGGTATCTTATTGGGTATGAGATGGATGAAAAGTACAAAGTTGAACACTGTTCTAAACGAGTATCAAAATGTTAGGAGACGACCGCGAGTCTTAATTCAAATGCAAAACACATTTCCCGAATAGTGCTGGCCCCATTTCTTTTTGACTACGAGCCTAAGGGATTCTTGAGCGCAGGACTAACACGTCCTGACATTACTTGAAGCGTCTCCACGTAAACAGCGTCTTGGAATATTTCAATAAAAAAATTCTCCTGGTATCCATGCGATTGAGCCAGAGTGCTCAAACTATCCACAACACTGGATGAAAAGGACTACAAAGGGGGGATTCAGTGAACTGGCTGTTCTTTGCACTGGAGAAGTTGGAACTAATCAATGTCTGGCAGCCAGCGGACACATCCAAGCTGCTGAGGAAAGAAAAGTGCGGTGAGAGGAAGATAGATGGCTCTGAACTCGTCTGGAGGAGGAGGAGAGCGGCCGGCCGGCGGTTGCCCAGAGGAGTGTCTGGCGGCTTACCATGGGAGTTGGGCTCCGGCAAGGTCTCTCTGGCAACCAAGTGCATGACCGTTGTTCTGCCAGGGGGCAACTTCAGAGCTGTCCAAGAGAAAAAAGGCAAACATTTTAATTGGCTATTTGATATTTGATTTTTTTTCCCTTCCCAGATACTTGGTTAGTTGAGGACATTTCCACCACAACACACTATTGGCCACTATATTGCTGAAGCAAACAACCAAGAATGACCATACTAACCGCAATAGCATATATAAGTTAAGCGTATAGAAGTTTTTACCAGTTTCAAATTTTTCCCATTTGGCATCAGAAATTCACAAGAGTATAACTCATACTGCAAAGGGTGACATTACAAGCAGTGAATGCATGCACAACAGGGTGACATGTCCTTCCTGGTATGTTTTCAATTCTACTCAAAATTCCAAATTCTTCACATGGAATGCAGTTGCTATGCGTGTGCAGTGCATCCCAATGAGTTTTCTTTGTGTGTGAAATGCAGTATGCAAAAACAGCTGTGCCTCTGCCTCTGCCTCTGCCTCGTCTTTCCTTAGTGTGCAGGAACATGTGTGCTTGACTCCAGAGCTGACACAGCGCTTTGTGGAAGTGGTGTAAGCCCTGTTGTTGAGTGAGCAGTAAGAGCAGTTTGGGGAGGGGGGGGAAGGGGGGCTTTGCTCACCTCCGAGCGTGACGTTTCCGTGCAGGAAGCGCCCTTGGAAGATGAGGCGGAGAATGCTGGGGCTGCTCACACTCTCCTCCTCCCAACCTGCGCATGGACACCAGCAGACACAGAGAGAGGAACATCAGGCAGAGGAACACACACACACACACACACTTGGAGTCTGTCTCCTTAGGTCACTATTTGATTTGATGTCTATTTGATAGATATCAAGATGTTCATACTGATAGTATCTTGATATCTGATACAATATAGAATCTTTTAATATACCTTCTTTTTACATTTATTCTTGTTTTGTTTTATAAATCAACACAATGCACATAGACATTTTGTAAATCAGGACCGTGAAAACTGAAAGAGAGAGAGAGAGAAACAGATTGGCATTGGAGAAGGACTAGGGGTCACGTTCACAGCAATCCCAGTGGACACACCAATGTGGTCATTTGGCTACAGCACAGCGTCCACCCACCCACCCATCCAACACCCTCATTAAAGTCTTTAATTCTACACTTGCACTTTCACTAATATTTACAACCAACTGTCAGAGAATCAGCAACTGTCATAAACTCCTCACTTGGACTGTGAGGCCTGTTTTCATGACTCATTAATTTAGTGGGCCATCTGGGCTTCCAAACCACACTGCTAAATGTCCTGTGAATTCCTACGTCATCAGCTTTCTGCTACATCTGCCAGATCATAATTTGCATGTATAATACACACAGATTTGTGTACTTTATCCTCATTTCGAGCCAGTGCAATCGATGTTTACAAAAGGACTTTTGGCTCCTTCAAACGGGCTTTGTAGCCAAAGCCTCCAGATGTCCAGAACAGACAGAAATAACTGTGGCCCTGCAGCACATCAACTACATCAATCACATGCACAAGCATCAGTTTGAAAAGACTACATCAGCACTGACACCTATACTGGGAAAAGTGCATGGTCAAGCATCAGTTGCATACGATAGCCTACCTTCTATCACCTCATGACAGGCAGTGACAGCACTATTCTGTCCTTTTATTTGTTTATCCTTCTAAATGAGCCCTCACCTGCGGGCCAGTTGTCAAAGACATGGCGGGCGATGTCCGTGGCCGAGTCGTTGGGGGAGAAGGTGAAGTCCTGGGTTTTGCCACTGACCAGGATGAGCCGGAGGTTCACCTGCAGAGAACAAGGAAGAACAGGTCAGTAAAAAATCCAACCAACCAAACCACAAGTTCTGCTTCTGCAAGTCCTGATGCCTGACGGAGACTCAGAGATGAGGGCGGTTAAAGCTCCATAGCACAAGATCCAGACACACAACAACCCCCCTGCCTTTCTTGTGCGATAGCTAATGACCTTTAGATGCTCCACTAGGATTGTCCAGGCCTTCCTAATTGGATGTTTTTCCCCGACTCATTTACTGGGCCTGGAGCTGCTGGGCTTTCCTCATTCATGGAAGGGTTCCGGTCAAAGAGGCCCATCATCTCAGATGTAAGCATGGGGTGGTGGGGGTAGGGGCTGGTGGCTGAGGACTGTCAAACTTAAAGCGGGGCTGTTGGCCTAATACAATAACCCCAGGTGTCCCAGACAGTTCTGGAGCATGTCATTAAATTTGCATGGCCTGTGCATAACCCAGGCTAGGAGGAGGAGGGCATGGAGGAGGGGGAGGAGGAGGAGGAGGAGGGGGATTCAGTGTGATGGCCATGATCACAGATATGGCTTGAGATGATTTCCGTGTTGTGCTCAGGGTGTGGTAAATCTTTCAGGGGGTTCCTTGATCACAATAGCTTGTAGAGCCTTTCAGATGCTTTATCAAAAGCTCACAAGCTGCGCTGCGGCTACGGTCACAAGATGGCAGATGTGCTCAAACAATGGCTAGCCATCATAGCCGTGCACACACACCAAACAGAACATTAGCACAGGTCAGTTTACAGCAAACTAGCCTACTACTCACATTTTGGCTTCGACAGTAGAAATATAGTGACTTGCTCTGGGGTAAATCTATGTAACAAATATTGTTTTATCCCCCTAGTTATTCCTCATAAAAAAATCAGAGGGCTACATTCCTCTCCTGCTAATTAGGTTTGCATAAGAAGTCATGTAAAAGCAGGGCACAATTGGCATCTGGCTGAGAATGAATGCAAGTCTTCAGAGTGCAATGGAAAAAGTGCAGCAGAGCCTACAGAGTTTGGCAGCCACAGTTGGGTAAGTATCAGACCCAAAGCCCACATGTGTAGGATAAAGAGGAACGTTCACAGAGCTTCTGAAGCAACATGAAACTAGAGTCACTTTGACTATATTGCACAATTACACATTTAGGACTCTCTGAAATTATTCTCTTCACTGATGCGTATGATGGAGTAGGATTCTTTTCTTAATGCCGTCCATTTTTTTAAGACTTAGGCTAAACATCAATGTGGACACACAACAATGGATAAATTAGGATGAAATTAAAAGGGAAGAATTAACCCTCTACCTCACACACACACACACACACATACACACACACACACACACACACACCTTAGTGATGCACTTCCACTTGGTGGAGCCAGACACATGCCTGACCAGCAGGGAGTGCAAGCTTTCTCTGCCCCCAGCTGGGTCTGGCAGCTTAGGTCATGACCCTGCACCCCACCCCACCCCCAGCTAAAGGGAAAGGGACTCCCCTTTTCCCTCCACTACAAGCCCGCTCGCTCGCTCGCTCGCTCATCAGCTCCAGAGTGACACTAGGCTACTCCTGACATTCTCCTGACACCAAACACCCTACACACTTGGCACAAGCCCTTCTCGCTCCACGTGGCCTACATTCACAACCTCTTAATACCTCCAACAGAGGTTACATAAATATAGATTTCGCCTCCTGGGGAGGAGTGGGAAAAAAGTTGTTTGGGTGAGAACGCTCCCTGGAAACCAGGAGGTTGTGCGTTCCAGACACATGTCTGAGATGTGAGGTGATGGGACCCTCAAAGGACAGCGAACAAAGAGGCTCCAACAAAAACTGTGACATCAGGGCAACAGCCTGTTTACAAACACTAAGCTGTTCATCCACAGGGTTGAGGAGACATGCGTGCCCAGACCATTCCCCTCCCCTCCCCTCCCCTCCCCACCCTCCCTACAACACTCTAGGGCTTGTGTTCGCGCCAGTGTGGAGCAATGTGGATCTGACATCATTACGCTCATCACCCTTTCTTGCCCCCTCCCAACCCACACAATGATAAACAAAACCACAACAACAAAATCTGCCATGTTGCCCCTAGCAACAGGACAATAACAACCCCTCCCCATTTGAATATCCTCTTAAAGTCTTAAATTCAGATCTGAATGCATGCTAAGCTCATCAAAAACAAATAAATACATTTGAAATGTAAAGATGGTGATAAAGATAATTCTCTCAGATTGCAAAAATTGCTTAAAAGCACTGCTAGTACAGCCAACAGACTGGGCAAATACCACTTTATATGCAAACAAAGCAGTGCACATTATAATATAACCTATCCACACATAATAAAGATATCAAAACATTCTCTTAGTGTGCCTCACTCACTCACAGTGAAGTGACCAGCATTGAAATGAGACATGCTGACTGGAACTGACTTTCATATAACTCTGAAAGAACCAAACACTGCTGCAAAATAAGGCATTGTTTATGGATGATGCTTATATCTGAGCAATAAGCAATGACTTCTGCACCACATCCATGTGTGCACCCTCCTCCCGCACAACATAGATTTACACACGCCCCTCTTCTCACTTCTGACGGCGGCCATATGAAGCTAATAAATAGGATACAACGCAATCATTCATCAAGCAAACTTGTGTCAGACATACAGAGTTAGTAATATGAACAGTGGTTTAAAATCTCGAACGGCAAACAGACTTACCGTATCGGGATCTCTTTGAGTTGTCATGGCTGTGGGCAGAGGTGGAGAGCAGACAGGATGTGGTGATGCGTCGGCTGTGAAGGGGGGCAAACCCTTGGCACAAAGAGCCTGTGTGCGCTTCAGTGCTCTTTACCCCCAACCCTTCTATGCTACCCACTGCCTGGCACCAATTCAAAGCCTACTACCTCAACACACCAGCCAGTATATCAGGCAAACGCGCACAACTTTGATCCTATAACGTTACTGCCACTGGAGTGCAACAGCTGACGATTGTAATTTTTAGGCCAAATGCACGCACACCGACAAATGTTTAACACAATGGCAGTACGTTAGGTTAACTGTATTATTCAGCGACATAAACCGCGTATAACAATGATTATCGTACACCGTTATGATGTTATGTCGAACAATGTTAGGTCTGATCGTTTTCAAATCAACCAGATAACTGCCTGTTAGCCATTTGGTTAAAATTGTCAGAAGTTCTACGGTTGTTTTGATGCATGTAAGCTAACGTTAAGGCAGACAGCTGCAGAGCTATTTCAATCACACATTAATATCCAGTGAAAGCCTAAAGGTACCAGTTATTCTCAATAAACTGTAAAAGCACGCTTACCTGACAGCAAAATTCAAACTGGTGCTTTTTAGCAAGCTAGCAAAAGCTGAAATGCTAACTTCAGCTGCGATAAGCTCGCCAGTGCTCTTGTCGAGTGTTCATAGATAGCTAACCAAACAGCTAATGTTAACTGTCAACAGGACATACAGCAACATGGCATTAATCCATCCCGACGAAGGGCACAGTAAACAAAACACATTCATTAACGTTACTAAGAAGGAGATGTGCGATAAGGTCAACCATCAAACCTGCGAAGTCGGATGGCTGGGAAAAATAGCTAGGACCAGCAATCAGTAGGCTAGCCAGCTAACGTTAGTTTCGCTGAGACTGCGGCACAAAAAGAGGAACAGAAACAGAGAAATACAAAACCGACCAAGTCATGCAATCAGCTGCTTTCTCCTCAGTTACACAAACTATATCACATTACCATAACAATCTAACTATTACTATCAGGCTATCGTAAAACGGGGGGGTCTACCCATCGTATGGGTAGATCTTTTCCACTTGAAAAACATCAGATTGATGGCAGCGAATTTAAAGACACCGGAAATCAGCTGTCCGATTTCACAGGAAGCTTTGCCGTAAGGGCTTTGGGAGTTGAAGTTTTTACATGTGGCTCCCATTTTGTTGGATGACAGGGAAAAAAAAATCTGGAGAATGTATCGGCGAAAATGTCTAATGCAAACTATTTCATCAGAGACGCACCAGATAGATACCAGAAAACACTCAAAAGCCGGGTGAATTTGTTAAAACACCTTTACTAAAGAAAAGTCCTTCTATATACAGCTCATCATACTACTTACATATATTTACAGATAACAGTTGATAGATTTGTACCCAAATGTAACAGTAAGTCTACTGTTAGTGTTTCCACATTAAAAACAAAGCTAGGGATTAGTTATTAGATGTTATATATACACACACACTTTTAACTGATTGAACACTTAATGTGGTTCATTGTAATTGTGTTCAACAACACAAAAATGAGTATAGGTCAAACTACCAACTAAATTAGGAAGGGAAAAAAAAAACATAATAGAAGTGTAAACATTTACTGTACAATCAACTGGTATACTGACACTTGCTTGTGCAATATCAGTTCACAAGTCAGACATCAAGTGTAAGGGTTTGTAATACTGAGGCCCGTAACAATGTTCAAAACTGGACAACCGTTTTGAGAGACAAGACATTGGTGACAGTCAATTACAGTATTTCCGCATAGTTGTGCCCAGAATAAACTATTCTTCTTTCTTTAAAAGTAAGATTAGTCACAGACTAGTCAATTGATACTTCAAAGCAAACCAAAAGGTTTGTTAAAAACAAACAAAAAAAGGATTTGGTGAATGGTCAACATTGCTGTAACAGACATAGCTCTGCATATTCAAAGTAAACCATATAGATATATATAGAGATAGATATAAGCTGTAAACCAATAACAAACAGGCACATTGTGACAAGGCTTCTGGTTACATCTTGGACCAATGCAGAAAAAGCTAAAGCTTTAACACTTCATAAGACCATAAACCAAAAACAAAAAGAAAAGACCATGCCCAACATCATGATGAGGGAACAATTCATTAATAATAATAATAAAAAAATAATAATAGATATACAGAAAATTTAAAATTCACAAATATCCCCAAAGCTGTAGTGCTATACTGTATAAACGTTACATTTATCCAGTACATACACTGACATACAGTATATACAACTATAAAATAGATCTGTGGTTTTTGATTACAGACAAAAATCATAGTATAAAAAATATTTCTGTTTGGAGCAGCAACATGAATTGCAAATTCATTTAACAAATTATCAATTCAAAAAAAGATCAGGGGGCGAAAAAACAGATCTTACCATACATAAATATCAATGCATTTAACAAAAATATACATGCATGTATCCGTATAAATATTCAAATAATAGATGATTGTTTGGATATCTTGCCAAAATAAATATAATCCTCTCTAAGAGAAATTATGACCCATATATGGTCAGGAAAGTCAAGTTTTAAACTTGCTGGGTTTCGGAAATCAGACTACTGTTTTCAAGCCTGTTTTAGCCCAGAAAATACTGTGAGAATGCCCTCTCCACTCAATTCACACAGAGCAGAAGGAAAATGACTGGCATTCATGAAAAGAAGGATAAAAATAATGGTCATGAATGCAATGGCAAAAGCAGCCCTGGAAAAGCAGTGTTGTGAGATAATGGCCCATCCCTACAAATCAGCACTGAAATGTTCATTAATAGGTTTCATTGATGACTTGGTTCTTCAAACATAGATAACAGCCGAACAATAAAACGACCCTCAATTTGTGACATTCTGTGTTAAGATGAGGGATTTAACAACTGTTTGTGTAGGCTGAAAGCAAGTGTAGTGGTTGATTACTGGTTAAAGTTTAGGCCAACCACAAGCCATTATAATGTAACTTTGGATAATGGATAAATATCAATATCAGACACGTCATGTAGAAATACTCTCATCTTAACCATTTGTACCGTCTCCCACATACAGTATACAGCAAATTGTGTTGGCTCCCAATATCTAATGTTGTACTGTAAACCATAGAACAGAACTGATATTTTTCAGAAGAATCCTCTCCAATTTGGAAAAAAATAGTGTTTGATTGGGCCCTTTGACTTCTATAAAGACTGTCAGACAAACTAACAAAGATAAAAGGCATTACATCACAAATATGTACGTAAAACTAAAGAGAAATGGTACTGTAATTGTGTGCAGTGATGAGATCTGGTCCTGCACACAAAACAATGTGTGCGTTTTATGCAACTCCATCGCCGGTCTTGCCTAAGGAGTCACACCCTCCGTTTCACTTTCCTCATCTACTGAGAAAATTGGGGTCTTCTTCTTGAGGGAGTCATTTGCACCCTCTGTACTGTTCCTCAAGCCATAGCAAAAATAAATAACAAAACCTAAAACAGAGAAAAATCAGAGACGACAGGTTACTTGATTTCATTTACTTCTCCTATATCTGCTTTGACATTAAATTATGCACAGGGTGGATATGCGTATGCAAAGTGTTACTTACCAATTGCCATCCATACTGAAAAACGAACCCATGTAGGTCCATCCAACTGCATCATGAGGTAAACGTTGACAAAAATACTGACCAGTGGTAAAATAGGTAGAAGCGGTACCTATCATTAAAAAAAATAAATAAATAAATAAAAAGTCAATCATGAAGTCCATTTACAACAAAGCATACCAACAGCAAGTTAAAAATATGATGAGAGTGCTGCACTAAACAGTGTCACATTCTAATTAACTGACAAGGTGTTAAAATAGAGGTAACCAGCGCTGACCTTGAAGTTGAGCGATTCATTGCTTTGGGGTTGTCTCCATATGATGATGCCACAGATGATAGAAAGGATGGTCAACACGATGGTTGGGATCACATACAGCAGCTCACCACTTATAACTTCTTCCCCTTTTAGAGCCAACACCACACACAGCGCAGTGAAGACCGTAGCTAAAAAAAACAAAAAGGAGAGAGGTTGAAAAACAGACCATGAAAATCCACCTGTTGAACTAACCACTGACCTGAAATTTTGGAGCTATTGTAATACATTTTCCATGCATAGAGTAAAGGGCAACAGGGTTAAGGGGCATACACATGACCAGCTTCAAAACGCTTGTGACACGCGTTAGGCAATTCTTTTTCTATGGAGAGGCATTAAATGTCATCACGGTCTCGGCGTCTGCGTTTTTAACGCGACATTCAAAGTTCAAATTTGCACTTTTGCCGCTGACTTTTCAGCATTGCTGTAGTGTTTTTAGCATAAACAAACTAGTAGCCTATTTCTTCTATGTTATTACAATCCTAGTCTTCGTACATTAGTCAAATGCAGAATTAACATTTTGGACCAAGCATCGCATCAAACTGAAGCGGAGCTTTTCAACGGTGGTCATGTGTAGGCGACTTTATGACCAAACTCACAGATGACTGCAGTGGTGGCGTAGACGATCATGCCAGAAGTTTTGGTGGGCTGGTCACATGCGGGGACGAGCAGGAGCTTCATGGAGAAGCGTTCTTTCAGAGGTTTGGTCTCAGTCTCCTGGCTGAACTCATCCCCGCTGTCCCCCTCCGTTGTGTCCGACTTCTCCAGCCTCTCCAGCTCCACCAGTTTCAGGTCATCTGGGTTTGCGCTGAGACTCCCCGGCTGATAACTGTAGTCACAACAGTCCCAAAATGAGCACACACATCAAAGCACACGCAATCAAAACATAGCCGCGGAAACACTGAACAATGGCAAAAGCATATGTCCACACAAAAGCACAATGCATTAAAGTCTTCCCCCCATTCACACGCAAGCACAGCAGTCATCTTCCGTTCAAACTTTGGGCTGTGGGCTCACCGGAGAATGAGGACACACACAGCCACCAGGGTGTATGCGAGCAAAGTTCCGATCGACATCAGGTCCACCAGCGCAGCCAAGTCAAAGAGAAAAGCCATCAGAGCTACAAGAGAAAACAGTTGGTTGAGTTCATGTATTTGTCAGCAACATTGTTAAAAAATGCTCCACATCTGATAAAGCGGGATTTATGGTCATCGGATGCAAGTTTACCTGCCACAATCCCAGACACGATGGTGGCAATGACGGGCGTTTTGGTCTTTTTGTGCATGCGAGAGAGGAAGCGGAACAGCAGGCCATCCTCAGCCATGGCGTAGATCACACGGGGCATGGGAAACATTGAGCCCAGCAAACTAGACAAAAGAAACACCAAAGTCTTTCAATTTTAACTCCTTCAGCATTGGTCTCAAGGACATTCCTCAATGAGACATGAACAGTGTGTTCTGAGACGGAAACAAATGAGGTCCTCACCTTGTGGAGAGAGCACAGAGCGAACCTACAGCTACTATGTAGCGTGCGGGGCCCCAGTGCACATAGCTGAAGGCCTCGGGCAGGGGACTGGAGGTGTTAAGCAGACAATAGGGCATCATAAGGGTAAGGGCAGCAGACACGCCAAAGTAGGCGATGAAGCAGATTAGGAGGGAGGCCACGATTCCGATGGGAATGGAACGCATGGGATTTTTGGCCTCCTCGCCTGAATGGGGCAGAAAAAACAGTGGGATTAGTTACAGCAAGCAAACGCGACGCGACACAAATTTGCTCTTTCCCTTGAAAACCCCAATGGTGACCTACTTGTGGTAGCAATGCAGTCAAAGCCTACAAAGGCATAAAAGCAGGTTGCAGCTCCGGAAAGAATTCCTTTGAAGCCAAAAGGAGCAAAACCTCCCGCACCAAACTGCTTTGCAATGTCTTCCCTGGAATAAAAACACCAGCATATGAACGTTTCGAACTCTGGTTCATGTTAGTTTGTTACCAATCAAAACTGGTCCAACACTGTCAAAATAGCTCATGATCAAAATGTGACGCTGGCATTCATCATGCACCAAAACTACAAACACAGACATTCATTATCAAGCCTTTTCTAATATTACATTACAACCAACATCAGCTCTGCAAATACATGCTGCAATTACAGTTCCATAGAACAGAAGAATGTGGTCTGGCACGGAAACAAGCATTTCCTCTTAATCTAGAAAATGAACCACTAATGACACACATTCCCCCTGTAACCCTGGAGACAAGCATCCCTGGCAAACCCAAGAACTCACTCGGTCATAGTCTGGTTCTTGAGCACCAAGAAGTCCTCCTGTGTGAGGTTCCAGTTCTTGATGTCTCCCTTCGCCAAGCCAGAGATGATGACGAAGCCAAGCACCACCAGGTTGATCCCAGTGAAGATTTTGTTGACCAGCGCCGACTCATTCACACCAAATGCCAGGAGGCCTGTTGCAGAGGGAGAGTGGGAAAATGACAAGTAGCTCATTATCCTTGCTGAAGCGAGAGGTGCGAAAACATTCTGTGCCGATGCATGATTACGAGTTGTTCCATGCTTAGGCTTACTTTACATTAGCCCTTCATGGAAAACACAATAAGCGCAAGGCATCATAGAGCCAGGCTCGGCTGGAAGCAGAACCAGACATTTAATACCAACAAAGCCCAGAACTAAGCTACAGTTGTGTAAGTGGGATTGTGTGTTGATTGCTTATGGGAGAACAAGCGAGCCTTACCAGTGAGCAGCATGACAAGGATGAGGGCAAACAAGTCTGGGTACTCCGCCAGCGCAGGAACGTTCATCCTCATCGAAGCAGAGAAGTAGGTGGAGATCTTCTGCTCCACCAAATTATCAAACGTGGAGCTCCAGGCACGAGCCACACTTGCCGTTCCTGAGTGAGGTGGACGAGAGCAGGGCAGGTCAAACATGAGTGGCGGTCAATTACGCAACAGTTGGTGTTTGAAGTGTTTTTACTCAACTTCTAACAACTCAAGTGTGCTCAGGTCTTTTTCAATGATCTCAAGAATGTCATACAAGCTTCTACATTTCTTATTTTAGCAGTCTCTAGTGACATGGAGCATGATTTGGCCAGTCACCAGAAATAGGTTAATGCAAATTCAGACACACTTTCCTAGTAGCCTATTATACATATCAAATGTTTGTTCGAACATGAAAAATGATCACAGGGTCATCTGTTTTTACAGTCAAACTCACCTATCACATAAGACAGGATAAGGTTCCAGCCGGTGATGAAAGCCCAGATCTCTCCCACGGTCACATAACTGTAGAGGTAGGCAGAGCCAGTCTTGGGCACACGAGCACCAAATTCAGCATAGCACAGTCCAGCCAGGACAGAGGACAGAGCAGCAATCAGAAAGCAGAGAACAATGGCGGGTCCAGCCTTCTCTCTCGCTACCTCCCCAGCCAACACATACACACCAGCCCCCAGTGTGGCCCCAACACCCAGGGCTATGAGGTCCAGTGTGGACAAGCAGCGGGCAAAGCGGGTCTCCTCCTGGTTCATGTCCATCACCCGCCGACGGACCAATTTCCTTCCGAAGGCTACCAGTTCCTTCATAGTGACCACTGAGGAATGCTAACGGAGGTTTAAGTGAAAAAATAAATAAAATGACCTCTGGAACGAAAGCTGGAAAGAAGACACAAAACAAAACATGTATTAAAACAAGTACAGAAGTGAAGTCAATAGTAAAACTCAACTCTTCTCAAAGAAAACCACTTTCACCTTCAGTTGGTTTACTATCTAGCTATTACACTACAGTAAGCCTATGGAGAGCTAGGCCAATGCCTTGCACTAAAATGAATAAGTTGCCGAACAACATGACCGTGTTAACCATGACCTTGCAGGTCATGTGCGTCAAAAGCACTTATCTACATTGGACAGAGAGACGCACCAAAACAGTCCCTCCATCAGCAAAATATTTACATTAACACTTGAGGGGAAAAAAACTCTGAAAACTGAAGTCAGTATGTTTCACCCTTTTTCATATTCTACAGTTCTTTGCTGAAGGAAAGAGAAGCATCAGAAAGCACACATGAAGACAACCTGACAATAAGACTTAAACTTATTAAAGTTTAATAAAAGGGGATAAATGATCCAGACCTGAATACTAAGTGTGTGCATATTTACAGTGTAGGTACAAACCCCATCATACAAGTAACAAGCTAAAACAGAAACCCACCAAGAGCTAAAGCGACAAAGAGAAGTTACTACATGTGCCAATTAACAGCCCGTTGACAGCTTCTTCCATATGTAGTAACTTGAGCCATCATGCAAATTTCATCAGGCACAGTCTGACTCTGAACAGGTAGCCAACAGGCAGAGTTCAAGAGCACACAATCGTACTGACTTTCTGCAAGAATTGCCACTGTGATCTTAGTAACACTTATTCGCAAGACAAGTCTACAAGTAGTCAGAAAAGATTGTGTCCTACTGTATGGTGAAAAGTAGCCTAATACATTTCAAATCATGTAACTGCAGTAGAGCGGTCTGCCTTGGCACTTGCTAAAGGCCATTTTCTTGGCACAAATCCAAACCTCAACATTTCACAAGGCCTAGGACCAAAAATGCACATACCCACTGAGAATGTCAGCAGGCTGACATAAGCAAAAAGTTGACGCTAGAATTTATGCAAGCATGCCTGATACACCCCAAACAAGACTCAAACAGACAAATTATCCAAGACAATGACTACGACCCCCCCTTACACTGTTGCAATGTCTAGGTATCAATCACCTTCATACAAGGGTGTTTCACTTTCAAATCACAATGATTGTTATTGTTCTCCAAAGACTGAAGTATCAATCTACTCAGCTGACATGCAATGAAAAAAGCCAAGCTGCACGTAGCAGAGTTGGTTTGGCCCCCATAAATCAGTAAGAGGATAATCTTCTCTGTGCTGAACATACTCCAAAATCACTCACACACTTAAGTTTCCACAATTGGCGTCAACTTCACATTCATTTTCTAGGATGAAAATACCACCATTCAGTTTTCGACATTCTGATGGTTTCTTGACACCAGAATGCTTGCAGAAACATGCTGTGGTTAAAAAGAAAAAAAGAAGATAGCGATTTTAAATCCTACAAACGTACTGAGATAACCAGCGACAGCAATCAACCTCTTCTCCTCACTATTTTAGCAAAGACAGATGGAAGGCAAGGATGCTCGAATTCTGTTCATCACGCGGATACAAAATGAGCCGTCTGAAGAATCTGTGTGCTTCACTGGGTGGTAATCCATCTCAGACCATCAAAGGGACGCTAAAGCATTTTAATGTGCTGAAAACGTTAATGAAGCATTAAGACAATCTGTAAGCCCACTGGCCAAGTTGATTATGTACTTTTCAGGGTTACACGATGTATGAGTCACTGGCTATTGGAAGCTGCCTCAAACACCCATGTCTCAAACACCCATGATTTGACACTACAGCCAAAACCGGTTTCTTTGTAGTGACATCTGATCTGGAACTTAAACACCAATACGATTGCAGTCAATCATATAGCAGTGTGTCATGTGTGTGGTGTTGTAAGAATGACAAAGACCATACTCATCCACACAACGCAGAGGTCCGGCTGATTTCAGACTGATGTAGTCAAGAACTGCTACTATGCAAAAATGCATCTAGTGACATTGTACAGATCGCTTGCATCATACCCATTGACCGTGGTATTAGAAAGTGTGCATTGTTCGAGAAATAGATCTGCTCGTAAACCTCAATTAATCCTCTTGACAAATATTAGCCTATTTGGCCATCTTCATTCAACGAGCATGGCTAGGTGCAATTCATTGCTAATCGCTGTCGAACTCATATTTGCCTGCTACATCCTTGGCTTTTCTAACATAGTTGAATTGCATCACCCACCGCGGGTAGCATGTGTGGCATCTTAACGTTAGCCAGCTAGGTAAATAACATGAATCCTCCTAGACTAGACTGTCATCGCTATTGTGAATACATCGTGGTAGCAGGTCGTTGGCAGGATATCCTAAGTCTGCATCGTGGCATTTTAGTTAGCTAACCAGTGTGAATTAATCGTGCTAATCAAAGTTTCAAAGACAAAGCACGTGAAAGGCGGGCGGGCAACCAACACCGATGAGCGGGCATGGCATTTCAACAGTGGCAAGGTTGAAATTCCCGCGTACAGATTTAGGGAAAATGTATAACTACTATATAAATAAAATCACTTAATCAAACGGATATAGTTAATACCCATCTAAGGCTATGTGATTTCTCAAGTAATCAGAGCATCACTTGAGAGGCAACACGCGCTTCAGTTGCATCAGAAATGTTCTGATTAGCCGATCTTACACATCACACCATGTGGACCAATTGCATCAGTTTCATAGTCATTCAGGATAAAGAATTTAATCTAAAAGTACCAGGTTTTTAACTTCACATAATAACGTAACACACAAAATAATTTCATTTTAGATTATAGATTATATTCACTTGAAAAGAGGGACATTGTTACAATGGCTATTTCTGACTTGGTCCATATGGCGCGATGTCATCACATCACAAATGAATTAACGTCAACAGTAAAGATCATAAATATCCTTATTATAAAAACACTTTACCTTTTTCGATGATGACAATCACGTCCTGGACAAATTCTCGGCGTTTAACTTAAGTGTGCGAACTACACATCGACTTAAAGTGTACTAATTGTTACAGTTGGGAGCGGCGAGGTTCACTGGCTACAAATGCGGAAAGACACTTGATACTTAAGCGGAAGTAGAGACCATTTATGGGGCGACAAGAGGCATGGCCGTTTGTTTTGTTGACGTCTCACCCACGCAAGTTCCATGGCAAATAGGCAAATACCTTGCCGTGTGGAGCGTAAAGGAACTCCCTCTTCGCGTGTATTTCTTCTCTCCTTTTTAACTCCCTGACCAATGAGCTTGAAGGTTAGGTGAACTCCCAGATAATTAGTTTAAGCTTATCTGACTTACTTGTAACGCATGGTATAGCCTAGAGGCTTTTGAAATTACAGTAGTAGGCCTCTACTGGACTTGTTGCATGGCAGTTTGCCTGTAGCCTAGTTTTCTGCATTCATTTGTCATAAAATATTGCCTGATCTTCACCCAAGTCACTAGAACCACATGCTCAAGCCAACAGCACTAAGAAATCCGCCTGTAGCCTATTCCTTTCAATATAAAACATTCATAATGCTGAAAAAAGTAAACATTGAGAATTAATGCTGGTTAAACACTCAGCAAT
Source organism: Sardinella longiceps (assembly GCA_027497455.2). Classification (NCBI taxonomy): domain Eukaryota; kingdom Metazoa; phylum Chordata; class Actinopteri; order Clupeiformes; family Clupeidae; genus Sardinella; species Sardinella longiceps. Next base: position 3,035,096 of record JAODXP020000030.1, read on the forward strand.
CAAACCATCAAAGCATCATAAATCATGATGCTCCCTGAACTGCCCTGCATTGCACACACACACGCACACACACACACACACACACACACACACACACACACACACACGCACGCGCGCACGCACACCACCAGCACCACCTCTTCCAAGCCATCAGTATTGCAGGATTGGAATGTAGCTTTTTACGAGTTTTTAGATTCATATTTTGAGCATAGCCTATTGGAGAATAAGTCAACACAGTGGTTTCAGCAAGAAAACAAACAAACTTGTTTTCAAACTAAAACAGGATTAACTGAAAAAGGGCAAAAAGCATTATACATCAACAAAAAATAGCCTCTTTGGGAATGGTCGGAAGAGACTGAACACAATGACAGGAAGAACACAAAGTAGCCCCTCAGTGTGATGATCCTGTTCTCCATTCAAATGAGTTGCATTCTATTCTGGTTTTTATAAACAGAACTACTGTAACTCCTTGAATGAGTCAACCTTCACAAAGCTCCTGGGGAAAGGATGTGCCTGCCACCCAGCAGGGATCTTTCCTCGCCCTACCTTTCCCAGCTGTTTCTCCGCAGCTCATTACACTAACATGCATGGCAGATTTCTGTTTCTTCTGTGCCTGTTCAGTTTCTATTCATTTTAATTTCAGTATGACGTTTTTGAAAAACTAACCAGATATGGAGGCATTCTTTAAGAGGTTAACAAGCATTTTGAAGTGGAAGGTGTGATGAACATTTTTAATCCCTTAGGCTGGTATTCTCACAGGTGCTTAAAAGGGCCTTGCATTTCAGCCTGCACTAAGCATTTTTTTTTACTTACGCACCTGGTGCATGCCATGATCGATGTGCAGAAATATGCAGATGTGCGGTAGGCCTATATGTTCATAGTTCTTAATTTCAACTCAAAACGTCACATTCTGTTTGAGTCTTTATGGCCCATCTTTTCAAATAAATACTGAACAACAACTCATAACCAGCTAACTACAGTCTCAAACAATTGTGGATACCTGATTCAGTCATCACAACTATAGGCCTAAGCCAATAACAGATGATTATCACAAGTTCAAGTGATGTTATGAATGTGTTCATAGAAAAGTTCAGCTTTGAAGTTCAGTTGAAAGAAAAATGAACTTGTTCACTACATGGTCTGTTGTGTGAACTCTTGTCTTCTGTCCTTAAAATGTTTTAAACTATCCAGGGAGTTCTTGTAAATGTAACAGATGCCAGCTAATTTAGCTGCATGAGTGGAACACTGGTAAACCTCCCTCCTGAAAGCCTAAGAGATGTGCTAGTGACACTGGCATTCTAAGGCATCAGCTCTCGGCTAATGCTCTGTACTCCCAGTCTGTAGTGCTGCTGGGTTGCCGGTTCGAGCCCGGATGTGTGAGGGTTGGAAAGTGCAGGATGACCGCTGTTACACTGGTGCTGTGAACCAAGATGGGATTGAACTTCTGGAGGAGTGAGTGTAATGGATGCTAGCTTAGCTGCAGGTGTGGAGTGTTGGTATACCTCCCTTCCAAAAGCCTAACAGATGTGCTGATGGATGATGCTGACTCCCTTTAGCTCACTGCTGGGTGGCTGGTTCGAGCCTGGATGTGCTCACTGCTCAGGCCTGTACCATGCAGGATGGCTGCTGTTAGACATTTCGCAGTACAGCCATTTATTCACATTTCACAATAAAGGGTTGAATTGCTGTTGCCAACCCCTGTGGCTGTTTACAGTATATTCGGCACATTGATTGGCCTGTGAACTGGAACATTCCCACATCAAACCTGCTGAACCTGCTTCGCATGTAAACATAGTCATTGGCTTTAATTTATCTAAACTAACTATGGAGCATAAACAGAGCGTGTTTAGTTGTGTAGGCTACTTTTTGTGGATTTCTCCTCTGCGTTTAATGTGTGAAGGAAGGAAGGGCAATCAAGTGGAGAGATTTAGAACAAAAAAAGAGATAAATAAATAAATAAATAAATAAATAAATTATAGGTCAATGAGAGTCTGTATGTGTGTGTGTGCTGCAGTGTGTTAGGATGTGTTCGTGAGCTCATGGGTATGGAGTGACTGTGAGTGAAGTCAGTATAGTGTGAGCCCAGTGTCCAGGATGTGCTCATGAGTGCTGAGGAGTGAATGTGTGAAAGGTCAGTATAATGTGAGATCAGACTATGCGATGAGTGAACTGCTGGTACTGATGAGTGTATTGATGATTCTGCTTACATAGGTTCCACTGTGTGTCCTCATATTTAAGATCAAGTCCTTGTATGTGCTTCAGGAACACTTCATAAGCATGAACGAACTGATCTTGATGGAGATACACAGCAACGAGGCCTAAAACAGGGGTGGCTAAACTAAGACTGGGCAACAATTTAGGCCTTTGCTATCTTTCATGTGGCCTGCCATGATGTTTAAAAGAGGTAATGGGCCGTTTGTTACATTAATCTAATAATAATAATATATAGTTTAATCGTAAAGTTTAGCTATCCCTGAACTACAACTACTCAACTAGAACTACAGGCACAAGCCCATAATCAGGTATCAAACACATTTGGTCTCTATGACTAACCAGAGAAAAGAAGATTCAAAGAGGTGCTGTTGCATTTGTACAAATAAGGGACCATTGGAGGGAAAAATAAAAACAACACTCAAACACTTTAGGTGTCACAACCTTGTACTCTCTTCCAATTGCAACATCGACATTACAACAGGTTGTCCCTTTTTACTGGATTGCAGTTCTGTTCAGTAGAGTTTGTACTTAGAATACATAGAAAAAAAACATGATTTAAGAACAGAGTATGTTTATTGGTTTCCAGTTCCCAATGTTTCTGATTTTCATATAGAGGGAAAAACCTTTATCTTTTGCCAGAGCATTTTAGAAAACAATTGAAAAATGTCTGACAGTTTCTGTGGAATTACGGTATGGAAGTTGGTAATGGAGGGCAAGTCAGGTGATTCAGATTCCTTTTAAGTGAGGACAGGAGGTGATCAAAGGCAGATTCCCAAAAGCAGTGTTAGTTTAGAGAGTTGAACTTCTTCTTTTGTTCAACTTGAACTTTCTCCGGATGAGAACCGCCCTTTCTACACAGTTAGTATGCAGTACTCATTGTGCTTGTTCCAAGTTGTCATAAGCAAATTGTCATGATCGTCCAATCAGAACACATATATTTGGTCATGAGGTTGCCTTTCAATATTGCTCAATAAGTTGCTATGTTTCCTAACAGGTGATTCATCCACATTTTTGTTTAGTTGTACAGTTTGTTTATTTTATATGGCACTGCAGGTGTATGGTGAAGGTAAAACATCAAGGTGAGATATGGTCAGCCTACACAAGGAAATACTGATCAATCTGAACTAATATATGACTTAGTCTGAACCAACACATGAAGAGAAAAACTACAATTAGGGGAAACCTGTACCCTACAATATGCAGTATGGCTGCGTTTGGGCAAAGGATTATCGACATGTTAATACTGTAGGCCCCTATATTCAGTTATATGCAGCATTTATGCTTAGAATGTAGTCATGTGCACCATTCTTTTCAGTGGTCAAAAAAAATGAAACTGGGGGTTTTACGAAACATAATAAACACATAATCAACACATTTTTGATTCAGTAATTAAACTGCCATCTACATCCTTGTTGCGTCAACGTTAACAATTTTCTAATACAATGTGACTCAAATTAATTTGATCTTAGAAGTCCTTGTAAAATGCTGCAAACAAGCTTAACCTTGAAAACACTGTTCAGAATGATTTCAAATATTTTTTTTATGTCTGAGTATTTAACTAACTCTGATCAGAGTGTGAAGATTGCAAGCAATTCACCAAAAATGTCTTCAAAGCCCTCCTTTAAAATACCAGATCGATACCTTATAAGCACTTTATAGCATACAGAGATTAAAAAAAACAAGACAATAGACTATTAAAACCTTTAATAGTGAATAACTATTTTCTCTTTTGTTTGCCAAAAAATAGAATAAATTATAGTACAGAAAGAGTGCAGTCTTGATCATGTATTAGCCACGTTTAAATCAGACATTGTAATTGAGGTAGCATTAATAAAAATCTGTCTTGAAATTCATTCATGCAATTATATGAATGTAATAAACGTTATGATGCCTTTTATTATTTTCGGTCATACATACAGTATTTCACGATCAAGGAAAAAAGTAAGTACATGAATACATGTCTAATGTGACTTGTACTGTAGCTGCACACTTATAATGTGCAACATGCTTTAGTCATTCTTTGGAGAGAAAAGACATGAATAAATAACTTCAGCAGTCTGTTTAGACTTGGGTACAGTATGTACATATTTACAGATAAAGACAGGAATCAGCTGCTGTTGTGTCACTATCTGGTGAATTCTTTGTGCCTCACTGTGACTCAAGGACAAGGGATGTTTCTTCAAGTCCCCTCATCAACAAGGTAAAAACTAAAGAAAAAGTACATGAGTTATCAGCTTTTTATTTCCTGTAACAAGAGCAGTATTCAGTGCAGCCATAAGTCCAATATGGTTGTAAAGAAAGTGCCTTGTCTGTTTTTATTAGAGAAGTGATTTCAATAAACAATTGGCTCTTCCTTCAATGCTCATCTATTTTGCAACAAAAAACTGCTATAGATAAATTTAAGCACATATATAAATAATCTGATTGACTCATTATGTAAGCCTAACCTACATGTTAAGATGTATTGGTTTATAATATAGGCTAAATAGCATAAAGGGATTTAATCTGCATGAACACTCAAAGATGGAAAATGAGAGAGCACCTTTTCTTTAATGAGATGATGCTAATGGTATGTGATTATCTGAAAAGGACATTAACCCTGAGAGATCCAAAAGCCGGCAGAACCAGTCGCCCTGACATCCCAGCCCCAACAGGCAGCTGAATAATTTCATGACACATGCTGACAATTCAACAGCTACCCTCCCAGCGCATTCATTAACCAGAGAGTAAGGACAGGTATGGTGCTGAAAGAATGTCAAGATGGCAAGCAGGAAGGAATCAGGAAGTATTCATGGGTTATTTGTTAAAAAGGAATTTGAAGAATCATTCATGCAAGAGGACTTGGCGATATGACCAAAAGTGCCATTAATCAAGTGAAAGGCAAAAAGAAACTTACTTTATTCACACCTATAAGAGGGAAGAGATGTAAATAATTGGTGACAAAATGTGACATTTTGTGACATTTTTATATACTAAAATAGAACAATGACACCTAGAATATATACATTTTAAGAAGAGATCACACCCCCACATTCAAAAGCACATTTCAACATAATGCACTTTTTCCTTTACATTTTATTTACAGAATTGCTCAAAGCTCTCCCCTCCCCACACACACATCCTTGTCTACACTCTGAGAGTATGCTAACGCAGACACCCACAATAATGCTTTGGATACGTGGACAGAAATATAGACAAACATCCTGATGCCTTGAGGCTGATTTGACATATATGTTTATATAATATGTGTATCTTACTGTGTAAAAATAAATGTTACTCTTAGGATGCAATAGTAATGTGCCCATAGCACACCCAACAACCCTACTGCCGTACTTTTCCAGGAATGTAGTTTCGGTCCACATTCTCATCTTGCAGAAACATATGAAGACAGCGTTCATTCTGGGCTAAGGGATGACCAGCGATTCTATGAGAGGAGGTAAATTAAATTAAATAATAAACAAATAAACAAACAAACAAATAAATCAAGGGGGGGAAAGTTCATGATAGCCATCATACAGTACCAACAATTGCAATAATAGATACTTTTAAGTGCAGCGTACCTATTAATGAACTGCTCCAAACCAACTCTGCGCTCTTCTATGAAAGACTCGTCAAAGATGCCTTCATCTCCTCGGAAGGGCAGTTGCCTCTTCAGAGCTTTGCCAGGTAGAGGGGGAACTACAATCTTAAAGAGGAAACATCATCTTAGCCTCATCTGGACAATAGCAACAGTTCCTTACTGTATTAGCCCCAATACGAGAGGATAAAGATACTTCTGAAAAAGGGGAGCATGTTGAACCAGTTTAAAACTAGCTGAGACTAGAGTTGTAAAAGGATGAGTGGGTATATGGAAGATTATCCCTCGACACAGTGCTGATAATATTCGGGACATGGAGTTCAAATGTGTACAGAGATGGGACACTTTATATCCAATCATATCCTAAAGTCTGCTAATAAGTAGGCCTAACTCTGAGGAAATGAGAAAAGTGATTTAAAGTTTTTTTATTTATTTATTTTTTTAAAACATGGACTGATTTTTAATATATATATATATATATATTCTAATAGAGTTTACTCCTCAAATGCAGAACAAAACCAATCAATTCTTACCTTGCTATCTCTCTCAAGCTCATTCTTCAACCATTCAAAGTCACTGTATCGCCTCCGGACAGAGGAGTCCTTCACTTTGAAGATTGGGAGGTTTGTCTGCAAAAGATTTCATTTCAAACTTAGGCCTATTTTTCTGCTACCCGTCCACCTTTGAGCAAATTTAAATGACCTATAGGCAGTGCACCTGAAAAATTAGATGAAAAAAAGACAATAGAGGTTTGGAGATCAAATAGGAGATCTGTACCAGACATACCTGTAGCATGTTGTCTTCTAACCTCTCTGAAGTACTGATAAACGATAAAGTGCAATATTAGTAGCCTACTTTGGAAGTCTGTTGCCTGGTCTTACTTTTCAATTGGACAATACTGGCTGGTCCATTCACAGCACGGCTGCCATCATCTGTATTGCCACAGCAATACTACTTTATAATCTGGTATTGACTGCCAATACTTTGAATCTCACATGGATCACTAAAATAATAGGACACGCAATGACAAAACAGTCATTCTATATCAATTACATCACATTCTGTCTGTAACCTAAAAGAATGATAGCCTACAGCGCATTGTGTCTGCAACATAGTAGCGGGCATGCCATAGGATGTCTCGTGGCAACATTGTAACAAAATTACTGTAACTTAGCCTATGTCCACGTAGCTTGGCTATCTCTTTTTGTTCTGTGATTGGATACTTAAAGCAGGAGAGAAAATCTGCCATGATCACCATGCTGCTTTGCAGAGTGAAATGAAATGGAACACACAAAGGAGCATGGGCAGTCCCAGGCTAACGTCTACCAGCCTACCAACCCACTTGTCTGTTAATTTGCTAGCTGCTGAAGGTTTTAAGTTCAATTTAAAGAAACGGAGAAAAAAACCTCGTAAATTAACCTATGTCCATATGTCAAAGTGAATTACTTCTTCCTCAATAGAATAATGGTAACTATACGAGTTAGCTAGCGCAATAAAATGACAAAGTCGTCTATTTTAAACTTTGGAAGCTGCAAGTAAGAACGGATTAAATTTGAGTTTGGTTCCTTGAACACCTGTCAGTACATAAAACTTTAGCCTTAGGCAGAGCTGCCGACTTCACAAAAAGCCTCTGACTGAAATTTCTTTCTTTTTTTTTTTTGGAATTAGTGGGACATCCATCTTTTTGCCGCACACATAGACACACAAAGTGGGAGTGGTGGTGTGTGGGAATAGTGTATTTAACTGAGTTTATTTTTTTTTCAAATGCTCCCTTGCATTCTGGTGTTTTCTGGGTCCTCAATACAAGAAAACTGGGGGTCGTCCCCCCCCCCAAAAAAAAAAAAAAAATTGTGATTCACCAAATTTACATTTACGAGATTTCCTGCATTCTGATGGAGTTTGGCGTTGTCTGCCAGAGATGTACAATACCCCACACCCATTACCAGAAAAATGTGTAATGGCCCCCCGAGTTGCTTAATGTTCTATAAAATCAACAAGCAACTAGTCAGGAAAGTTCTGACTGCGCAATTTCCCATATGCTGATGGTATGAACCATTTAACTAGATGAATAGATATGAATTTACATGCACTTAGTGGCAAAGAGGGGAGATTTTGTCAGTACAATCAAATGGGGGGCTGCCAGCACTGTCCACCAAAAATGTATATCAGATATCCTGTATTTGGGTGGACTTTGGGGTGGCCTGCTGGTGATATGCATTACCTAAATTACATGTTATTCAGATTCATAGCCTATTTGTCCTATCTTGCTGTGCCTTCACTAGTAAATCAGTCAAGCTGAGCATTCAACTTGTGATCAGGGTCAATGACGTGGCACTCACTTTTTTTGTTAGCACTTAGTTTAGAGAGCCTCCATTTAAAATAGTTACAATTTGAAAATAACTGGACAAATTACGGTCAAGCATCATTGTCTTCTAACCACAATCTTAAAAATCTGGTTTTATGCCATTTTGATGTATTAATAGAAGAATTACTGTAATTACTGTAAATTACAAGTAATGAAACGCCATTGTACTAAATACTTTAATTAATATGGGAAATGATGTCAGCCAAGTTAACAAATGCAAAGTCAAGTGGTCTAATGTTTTTTGGATTTTAATGGATTTTCATGGATTTTAATTGGGGGGAAATATGCAATAACACATTTGTCATGTCCAGCTGCACTAAAGCTCAGCTTATCCAGTATAAGGTGCTACATAAAGCCCATGTAACAACCCAAAAGCTTTTTTGTATGGGCCTCACTAATAGCAATAAATGTGCTTACTGTATCTCATAGATGATTATTTTCATGCTTTTTGGAGCTGTGTACGTATTCAAAGGTTTTGGTTGGATGTTACAAGCGGTTTATCTCAACTTTGACATGCTGCTTTGTCCTACTATTGCAATATTTAATGACGTTTCCAAGCTAAAAGTGAGCAAACATCTCAGGCCATTCCTATCAATTGCTTTAACCATGGCTAAGAAGACAATCTTGATAAATTGGAAAGATAGAATACAAATATCCAAAACACAATGGTAACACTTATTAGCAGATTACTCAAACTTGGAAAGACTTTTAGCATCACTGAAAAACAAGGTAAAGTCCTATGATGACACATGGTCTATGTTCCAGCAGTATTTGCAACGCTCGTCTATCTATTTATGTCCTTTCTTTTTTTTCCAACATAGCCTGGTGATTTACGGTCTGTTGTCTGTCTCCTGTTGTGTGTTAGTGTCTTGGACTGTAGTTTGGTCCGTGTGGTCTGTCCTTCGTATTTGTTTTTTGTTTTATGTCCTTTAATGTATATTATGTTTCTATTTACTATTTATCTGTTTTGTCTTGTGTGGTAAATATGTAGAACGTGTTGACATTGTTGACTGTAGCTTATGGAATGTATTGTCTTGTCTTTTGAATAAAAATAAATAAACAAATAAATAAGTAGGCCTATGTTTTTTGAGCATTTGTCTGGATATGACAAGATTAACTTACAGTATATGAGTGTCAGCGTTCTGTTTCAGGCCATCAAATTTGGAATGAAAAACTTAAAAATTTAAATTGTTTCTTAGTCATTTCTTGTCCTTTCTGCAGTTTAAATATTATAGTCAGCTGGTGTAACTAATCCATGTCAATTTGAATAACCAGTATTTCTCAGTAAAAAAAAAAAAAAAAAAGTGAATATGAATAATAATATAGTAGTTGTAATAATTTGAGTAAAAAAACATTTTCACTCAATTGGTCAAAGCATTAGAAGAAAAAAATGCCTGTTTGCAGCATGAAGTTACGTTTAATTCATACTATGTAAGGGATGACGGCCTTCGAGGTGTCCCGATATACGGTAATAATGGACGAGGCGGAGGCAAAGAACAGTTTGACGGTGCAGCCGTAGGGCTGTTTGCCTCCACCAAGTCCATTATTACCTTATATCGGGACACCTCGAAGGCCGTTATCCTGCTTATCACCCAGTTGCAACTAAAACATACAGACGGTAAGCAGTTGTTTAAAACATAAAAGAAACATGAAAAATTGAATTGGCTCAACAAGTACGTCTAGCTTAGCCTGACGATGCCATCCTACGTACCTCCGCTAAACATTTTATCTCCGCACGTAGTCTGGAATAAACCCCCCTTGCCGCCTTTCCCTCGGTTACTCTACGGTTTAGCCAATGAGCGATGTCTCAAAATGTTGTAGTCCTACAGGATAGGGACGCATTTGTTATTCTCTCCCCCACTTTCGAATTACAGTCACAAAATTGGTACATGACATTATCATCCATGATCTTGAGGATTTATTGCCACTACGATGTCAAAATAGATCAGAACTTGCGAGAGATCTGTTAATACTGAAAGCGAAAGTTGTAGGCGTGAGAGCCAGGCGAGGGAATACGTCATATCCAAACGGAAACCTATTTCAATTGCGTTGGGCCAGACTGTATGACATAGTCAACAGTCGCTTTCGCCCAGGCTACGTCTAGCTATGAGCCATACATAGTAGGTTGTACTCAGACATCATTGGTGTCTATCCAATCACAACCCTCTATCGAGGTTGTATTAAGCGGTGTTTAGCCAATCACAACGTTCTATCTGGAGAGGGAGTCATTTGGTGGGCTTAGCGTTGTTTGAAATGGCTTGTTAGTTGCTCTGATTGGTTGTAGCAGTCATACCGAAGGGTCTATCAGTTGTGGTCAGACTATACATTTTATGTTATAGTCTGGCTTGTCAGGCAACCTATTCATCTTCTCATAGAACTGTCCAGAGCAAATAGTCAAATGCTTGTGTCTGAAGCTGATTGCGTGAGGATTGGCAGCCCTGCTTAAGTTTTTACCTTATATAGGCAGCCTGTCTGTTTGACAGGCTACATTGTGAACAGAAATGTTGATGAGTATAGCTTAAGCACAAAGCCATAGATTGAGTTTTCATTCTTATGGGGCTCTTGTTGCTGCAATGCAATGTGAATTAGTTTTGAAACATTTCTTCTAATGATCATAAATTACTGTACATGCTGAATCAACCAATGATGCTGTCATGCCAGGTATTTTTTGGCTCAGAATTTGGGTTTGGGGTGGAACAACCATTTAGTTCATAAAAATAAGATAGCAAATGCACCAGAATGCAGGAGTTAACATCCAGATTGTTGGGGGGAAACCTTAATACCTTTCTTTGATTCACGGCTGCATCAACCTATGTGCTGTTGTGTGACACTGGCAATGTGTTGCCCTAACCAATATATTCAACGTCTCTAATAGGCAATCTCTAACACATTGACTAATTGACGAGAAGATTTGGCAATAGTACGCCTACTTTGAAACATGTGATGGCACCCCTGTTCCACAGAGGGGTTTCATAACAATGTCACGGATATTTGCTATTTGACATTTGCTCGTGCAAAACAGTCAACAGTCAACTAAGCAGTCAACTAAGCAGATGATCTTTCTGCGCATCATCTTTCAGGTGAAAAAAGACTTCTGACAACTACTACGCCCACACTTATGGCACGTGCGATTATGGCGTGCGAATAGTAAAAATAAAAGTGAACCGATATTTAACTAAAAGCATTAGCTCTACCTACAGTGTACAGGCTGAAATTAAATCGCCTCTGTTTCAAGTTCAGGTTCAGGTAAACACTGCTACCTGTAGCCTAGAACATGCATGCTGAAAATAGTCCAGGCTAAGTTAACGACACCACTTCTGATGCTAACGTTACGCTGGCCAGATAACGCAACAGTTGCACATAATGTATAATAAATGAATGAATAATTTAATAAATGAAAAAGAAAATATATGCGTATGCCACAGGGTAAACAAGCATGTCTAGCCTGTTAACGCCAACGTATTAAGGGACCGGGCAGGCCAAACTAAAATCACCGACCTCGATTTCTTCAGACTCACCCGCATTCGTACTTCATAAGTGGTGAAACGGTTCCGGCCTACTCCAACAGTCTGCGGATTGTGGACATCAATTTCAAGAAAGTTGCTAGGAGGCCCATATGCATCGGAAAGATCTTGGGGTTTACTATTTAAACGACGCGTGTCTGCAACAGTGGGTTCAGACATTGTCGAAATGCCTTTATCCACAGAGCGGGCAAAAAGGTTTACTAGGATTCTTCCCTTGCATCCGATGAACGGTGAGCAATAGCGCCCTCTGACAGTTCCCACTGCGGAAAAGTTAAAACCAGTTGCTTTAGTCAATGTATTCCCATTTATTAACAAAACCTACGAAGGGCACACTAGGCTACTGGCGCAACTGGACGCACGCGAGCAATAGGTCATGAATTTTTGTGTATGATGCTTTGGATGGGTCGGCCAATTACACTTAAAAAACAGCATTTTGATACTGGGTATAGGCTAAATAAGAATTGATGAACACATTGTAGGCTACCATGCATTGACAAACACCATCAGCATCGGGGATCACTTGTTGAAAACACGAGGTAGCCTATTGCCAATTTGTCTGACTGTCCCGAATTGACCACTTGCCTATGATGTTCACAAAAAAAGTTATGAACCCCAATATGGCTTCCCAGTAAGGAAACCATGCCACTTGGGCATAGGTATATAAAAAGAATAGTGAGATAGAGACAAGATGAATTCAGAACAAACTAGGCCACTTCTCACATTGTAAATCAGTCCATCACTTCCACATATTTCGATTGTCTATTCACCTTGCAGGACCAACTGATGCATCAAACTAAAATGTACACTAATTAAAAAATATTGCAAATAATGACATGTGTGAATAGACTGAAGAGTTAGAAGGGATTGCAAAATTAGACTGCGGCTAGTTATGCTTTCTACCATTCTTTAGGCCTATCCATAAATGACAAAAAGGCACTGCATTCCCTTTCAATAAGACAACTTGGATAGAATAAACAGGAGAGAACCTTTAAAATAATAATTTATTGTGCGACCTGTAAAGGTAATCACTGCAAACAAATGATTATTGTCATATAATATTATTGTCATATTATATATATTATTGATTATTATGAGACCTCTACACAAATCAACCTAGCTTGGCCCCCTCTTTCCACAAAAAAGACGTGAGATGTCTGGTAGGTGTTATACTGTATCTATAAGTGTTAAATTTGATTTTGAAAGTCCAGTTGTTCCTATTGGTTTTAAATGCATGCTTTGGATTAGCCTGGTCATAACCAGCCCAGTCTATGCTTCGCTTCATATGATAAGGTCTAGGATTCCAGCTATTGAGAAACTATTGTTTAGATTGAAAAGCTTTGTCGTGCTGCATTCTCAAAGTTTGCTGATTGGCTAGGATGGGATGCATCCTGAGCGAACGAGGCCAATGAGTCCCAGACAGGGTACTGAAGGGATATGAGAATCGAGTGGAATTGCATGAAGGCAGTAAAACTTTGAATTGGTGGCGGTCCTTCTGATGAAAGCCAACATTCATCTGCCACAGATTCCATTAAATCAGGTAAACCTGCTAAGCCTGGAACTGGCCTCAAGGTAGCTGTCCAAAATATGGTGACTACTGACAAGGACCTCCTCATTGAAAAATATCTGGTGCAACAATGAATGTACCAATGAGTCTAAAAAAATATTCATTTTGATAATACAGTCTGTGACATAAAGAATGAATTGATAATGAAGCAGCTACTATGAGCACTTCATTCTTGCAAGCAAACCAGATGTCTTTTTTTTTTTTTTTTTTTTTACCTCCGGGGCCCCCTCTACAGTTGCAATTAAATTTTTAATTCTATATGGTTGAACCAAAATGTCTTGGCTAGTCTCAAGTAGCTTGAGCAATAGAGCTTTTGTTGGAATTGACTGAAGTTGCCCTTTAAGGTTAGGGTTGTGAGGATGAACTGACAACATCTAACCCAGGCTAATTGGCATCTGTAACAATAACATTCCTGATCAGTTGTGGAGTTATTGTCATTAGCCTAGTACATGTTTTGTTATTTGATGCACTTGAGAATACCATGTGCAAAGGAGGGCAGTGGCCTGCATTAAGGGGAACATGTTAAATTTTATATGCTTTTTCAGCATGGAAGCAGGGGCAGTCTAAACATTATGTTTTGCTGATGCCACTGTGGAGGTATATGGACTTAAATCAGGCCTATACTGCATGTGACTGGATTTTATATCAAGTGATTTTCCTGATTTTATGTTGTCTATTCTTGTTGGGTTGAGATGGAATGGTAGACTGATGCCCCTGCACCACTTCTACACATTTGTGTTTTCCATCATTGCAGGAAATACAGTGAAGCCTCAAGAAAATGGGAGAATCAGCAACTACATATACAGTAGATCAGGCCAGTCATAAGTTGCAGTGTTTTGACTCACAGATCAGGATGAACTTTCCCACAATAGCTGTAGTAGGCCACAACTAATGAACCTGGCATCACTGTACAGCTGTCTTGCAACTGCCACTTGAACAATAAGCAACAGAAGCTTATTCTCTTATAGCTACTGATACATAGGCTCCTGATTTTACCGGGCACTTTTTTTTAGAATAATCACCTCAAACAACATGCATTAGCATCAACAGAAAACTAGAGAGATGTACTCTATCTTTGGCAACATAACCTTGACTATGCTACTGCACAGGCTAACTGAAACAGGTAGCCTGGAACATTTCTGAGCATAATTTGTGAAAAATTTGACTTTTTAGAGAGAGGGCAGAGACGGTAGTCTACTATAGGCTACGCACGCACACGCACACACACACACACACACACACACTCTCACTCACTCACTCACTCACTATCGGGGATGACGGTTTTTGGTAAAGACATCGTTCACTAACTCTATAAAGGAAAATGTAGCCTGTAATCTGTATTGGTCGCAAATGAAGGTGTCGTTTAAGCTACTTTGTAGCTGTACCACAGCAGTCCACTCTTTCTCGCATTGGAATGAGGATTGCATCATTCGACGCGTCGTCCACCTCCCACCCTGTAACAAATTCTTTAAGTTTAGCCGTAAAACGGGTGTATGGGAAATGTAGTTTTAAATCGGATATTCGCTCCACTATCAATAATGTTCAATTAGTAAACAGGCCTACACGTATTAATATATCAATTAGGTGGGGTCTATAGGCTACTTTTTTTCTGGGCAATGTGTAGGGTAGGCTACATTTTTCACAGCCCTTAGACCAATGTCGACAACTGATCCTTTTGAAGATTCTAAAGCCATGTATCACGACTTCACTTTTGTGCGTGCCCTCATTCTAACCTGAGGTTTTTGTTGCAGTAGCCTAAAAGATATTTTTTTTTCCGATGGTGGTCTTAAATGTAACAGTCCATAAACCCCAAGTAGGTAGCCCAAGTAGACTGCAACCGGCAAAATCTGCATTATGGTAGTCTGATTAACAAAGCTAGGCCTACTTCTCAGAAACACTCTCCTACACTTCTTAGAATGTTCAACGCCTCTGATCAGCCTGCAACCTCAACCGGGAGTTAATTAAAGAACTACCCTGCCATGTGATGACGAGACAGCTTAAGCCAGGGCCTGAAGGTGTATACCTTTAGAAACGTTACATAACAGGTAGGCTATCGCTCCTGTTTTGAGGTTGTGTCGGTTTTGTTTACCCTCGTAATGGAAGTGATCACATGACTGACTTCATTTCCCAGCAATCCTTTGTGCGCAGACGCAGTACGGGCTGTCTGGCAGTGGTAAACAGACGTCAGAAGGGAGTCTTCGCCTCGAGTCAAAACAAAACATTACAAAAATGATCTACGATGAATGACTCTTTGGACACCGGCGATATCAAGGAATTGAACGGGATTTGCGATTAAGAAGATCGGGAATTCAAGTCATGAGCCAGATTTGCCTTTTCGATTGTTCTGATACGCATTTTAACTCATAAATAACAAGAGTTAGCCAGCTAAGTGGCTATCCAACTCTCTCAATGTTGTGTCTAGCCTGTTAGCATACGTTTCGAGTTTGGATCAACATACAGGAAATGTGAGGGAAGTCACCTAAAGAAGGAATATGCATATTGATTTCTGAAAGATCTCTCAACAAATTGACTCATATCTACATGGACTGTTCCTCACAAAATTGCTCCACTGGTTTGTGCCCGCGCGAGCATCGTGTGCTGCTGCGTCTCGAGAAACATGGCAGATGGTGACACGCGCCTGACCACAGCGTGGAGGAGCGTGCAGACTTGAACCATAATACGGACTGGTTTTCTTCTTTTAAAATTCATTGGAATACTTTCAAACCAAGGCAGACCAATGTGACCATCAAGAATTTGGCTTCTCTCCTTTAATTTTAGACGGACAGTACTGCATCAACATAAAACGGTACAGATTAAGGCGCACTTCTCCTGCCTGATCAGGTTACAATTACTAGTTTCGCTTAAATTTAGTATCTTTGCTTTTCATGTGTATACTTGAAAGATTTTTTTACTTGATATGCCGGCGTAGTTGGATAAGGTGGTTTTACCGGAGGTATTTTTGTTCGGGAACGCTAGCTTTCCAGTCAAATTAATGTATTGACAAGCAGCCTTGATTAGTTGCCTACTTTTGAGATCAATATTTTACTCATAGCCTGAAGCGTGTAGCATTGTCAGACTGTCAGCAAAAGTGTTTTAACTGAAAGTTTGAATGCTTGGAATTTAATCTGGACAATTTTGCATTTTGCAAGAGGTTTTGTGCGGGTGGGGAAGCACGTTCAAGCATTGTTTACAAGTGTTGATAGGGCCCATAAACCGGATAGCTCTTTTGTAATACTGACCTACTATAGTAGCCTAATCCAAATGTGTAGACTGTTTTCTTGATTGTCTTTTCATATTCGGTCGGTGCTGAAGTGTTTTTTATTAATAATCTGAATTTAGCAGCGTTCCTAGAACAACTTGAAAATAATATAATGTTAATTGGTTTCTGAGTGGAATATTGAAATTTCTAATGTTATTTATTGGAGTTATTCATCTTATTGATGTCTAGAGAAAAGAAATAGTAACAACCGTTCAAAAGCTATATTCAGACTGGATTTTTTTCATTGGGCACAGTAGGTTATGCTACATCTTTATTTTAGTAAGATAGTTACTGTGTAGCCTACTACTTTTTGTTCACGTTAGAATCCATCCCTCGCATGCTATACAGATGTTTTGATGGCACGGTATTTCACTTCATGTGAATTTCCTTTGTTCTTTTTTGTAAACAAAGGCACGCCTTTCCAACCCTCCTTGGCTGTCTGTAAATCGGAAGGTTTATGATAGTTACTATTAAGAAGATTATTTTGTTCCCCTAATCCCCAATCTGAGGATTAACCGACGCTATATTGGTATATCCAGATTACTGCGACTCTTTTCTATCAGACATTCTTCTAATAGGGACTGGAGGCGATTTAGTTGAATTATTTTTAGGAATATTGAACTTGATTTAGTACAACTGCTGAAAACGAATCAAGGAATCCCCAACGTGCTGTCAGAAATAGCTAAGCATAAACCTGCGTTAAACCTCTACCCAAGACCCTCCACCCCACCCCCAAACCACCGTGACAGTTAGGCCCAGGGTTGCCTAGTCTACACAAATACCATTTGTCTGGTGTGTATTCTAAACCTTTATTTATTTAGTTACAAGATCTATATTTACATGCACGTTTAAACTATTAGCACTTGAACGCCTTTCTCGAAAAAACAAAAACAAAAACAAAAAACATCTGAACTCACTCACATGATGGAGGAGGACAGCGTACCCCCGATTGACCCAGATTTTGAGCCACAAAGCAGACCGAGGTCGTGTACTTGGCCGTTGCCTAGACCCGACATCTCAGCTGTCAAACCAGAGGGGGCAGACGGCGCAGAGTCAGCCGCAGGAACCCCGCCCGCCGAGGAAGATAAGCATGAGCCTCAGCAAATCACGTCGGAGCCCGAGAAAGTGGTGGTCACTGAGGGCGGAGTCGCAGCTGGAGTGGGCGGGGCCACGCCCAGAAAGGGGTCATCCCGGCGCAATGCCTGGGGCAATCAGTCCTACGCGGATTTGATCAGCCAGGCAATTGAAAATTCCCCAGAGAAACGTCTCACCTTGGCGCAGATATATGATTGGATGGTGAAAACAGTACCTTACTTTAAGGATAAAGGAGACAGCAACAGTTCAGCTGGGTGGAAGGTGAGTAGAGTACTGAGAATTTAAAGTAGTGCTAAACATTTTAGCAAGATTTTATAGAGAAATGTACTCTAAATTAATTAGCCTAGTTCATAATAAATAAATGCTTTTTACATTTTTTTTTCAGAACTCTATCCGACACAATTTATCATTGCACAATAAGTTTCTTCGAGTGCACAATGAGTCCACAGGCAAGAGTTCATGGTGGATGCTTAACCCAGAGGGAGGAAAGACTGGCAAAGCGCCACGGAGGCGTGCAGCCTCCATGGATAATAGCAGCAAGCTGCTTAAGAGCCGAATGCGTGCGAAGCAGACCAAGAAGCAGGCAGGAGCTGCTGGCCTGGGCGCCCCCAGCGGTAGTCTGGCAGGCGAAGGTGGCACGGGGGCAGGGGGTGCGGACAGCCCTGGGTCCTCACAACAGTTTCCCAAGTGGGGGGTGAGCCGCAACAGCCCCTCATCTCGTGGTAGCCTGGACGACGCAGACATGTGGACGAGCTTTCGGCCACGCACCAGCTCCAATGCCAGCACCCTGAGTGGCAAGCTGTCGCCCATTGCCCCTGGCCAGGAGGAGGATGACGAGTTGCCCGAGGACAGCCTGCTGGGCAGCTACTCCGCCAGCAACCTGCCCCCCACCCTCACCGAGACCCTCATGGAGGAGCTGGACCTGATTGATGGGCTCACGCTGATGACGGCACAGCAAGGCGGAGCCAGCCCTAGCACAGCACCCCCGGCTCCACCCACCCCCCTGCCCTCCGCAGCCACACTGCTCCCCCGTGGACCAGGCTTCCCCGCCTACGGCCGCATGCAGCCAGCCAAGCCTGTGCAGAGCCCGCCGCAGCCTGGCGCCCAACCCTCTGTGCAGCAGAGCACTGGCTCCAACCACAGCCCTTCCAGCTATGGCAACTCCCTGTTCAACCCACTGCCGGGGCCCGGCTCTCACGGCGGAGCCCACTTTGGCCCCCGGGTGCCCTCTAGCCTGGAGGCTCTGCTCACCTCCGACTCTCCTCCACCCAGCGAGGTCATGATGACTCAGGTGGACCCTCTCATGCCCAGTCAGGGAGGCGCAGGGCTGCTGGGCCTCGGAGGAGCCTTAGGGGTGGGTGGTCAGGCCAAGCCAGCAGGGCTGATGATGGGGAAGGGCCTGGAGCACAGCCCTGTGGGGCCAATGGGTCTCCCACCCCAGCCTCAGCTCCAGCCTCAGCCACACCAGCAGCAGCAGCAGCAGCAGCCACCACAGCAGCCCCAACAGCAGCAGCAGCCCCCGCAGCAGCAGCAGCAGCAACACTCCCAGATGGGCCTCAGCATGCTGCTGTCCAGCATGAGCCCCGACCCGACGCAGCTAACAGCCATGAAGAACCAGCACCACATGCCAGGTGGGGGGCTCTTGGGACCTGGGCTCCCTGGCGGGCTCCCCTCTGTAGGTGGTGGCAATGGTGGTCCCCAGGGCATGGGTCAGTTCGGCGGCACGCCAGGCTTTTTCATGCCCTCCCAGGACCGCTTGCCTACAGACCTGGACATTGAAATGTTCACAGAGAATCTGGACTGTGATGTGGACTACATCATCAACAGCGACCTCATGGATGGAGACATCATTGACTTCAACTTTGACCCCATCTTGCCAGGGGGCCAGGGCTACCCAGGGCCCGCCACCACCCAGAGCTCCTCTCATAAGTGGGTCCCCAGCTAACTCTCCCGCTGCTGGAAGCAGGTAAGAGTCACTGCCCTTCTGGAAGAGTCTTTCCATGAGCTTTGTGCCAAGCTCCTACTAAGGCTCTGATTGGCCAGATATACAGCAGACTTCTGTAGCTTTCATACTGAAAATTAAACTGTAAATTCATAGATATGCGTAGATAAATTTTAAGCTCTATGCATGGTCATTGGCATCCGATTAAAAAATGTAAGATAATCGGTGGCAATGATTAGAAGTAGAAACAAAAATAACCAAAACTTGAACAGCCTAATAAAATGATAATTTATTTTGTTTTGAGAAACTGGTTATGCTTCACTTAAAGGGTAGCTTCCAATCTCGATGTTGATCTTTTTAGTTCACACACTGTTATTCAGTCTATTTGTGGGATCATTGCATTTACTTTTGTCTCATTTTTGGTCATGAAGGTTGAACTGACTGCCTGTGTTCTGTTTTTGTTTATTTTTGCAGAACAGCCATCCCCCCTCACCACAAACACTTGGTGCATAGCATGGATCTTTTTTTGCCTCTCCTTTTGCCATTGTACCTCCGATACAAAAAACACAAAACTCTTTAGGGCAAAGATACAAAACGTGGACAGATTTTTTTATATTGTTTTGTAGTTGCTGATCTGACGTATACACACACACACAAAAACACACACATATATATTTTTTTGGAAGACAGAAACAGACCTCATTGTTGTTAAGTGCCAATGTTAACCCAAGGGGGGCCAGGGGGCAGAAGATGGCTGATGTGGACTCCGTCAACATCACTTTGGATTGGTTCTTTCCTTCTCCCGTTTTTTGATAGCATCCTTGTTCCTCTTTTTTTTTTTTTTTTTTTTTGATAGCGTACTAGCTGTTGAGCGAAGCAGAAGGATGAGACATTACTCTAGTCGTGTGGGGAAAGAAGCACAACTAATAAACTACTAATCAAGTTTATTGCAGATTTGTAACTAATACCAAAGTAGCTTAGCATGGACACGGTACTCCTGGGTTTTGCTGCTGGACCACTGCTGTGAGAAGAGAAGCCTGGCCCCGGACCAGAGGCTGGAGAGGGGATTGGAGTGGGGGACTGAGAGGGGTGTTGATTGGACCTGGATACGTGAAACTGCTTGCTGCTCAGCGGTACAAAGCGTGATCTTTTTTCTTGGGTTGTCATGTCCGAGTGGAAGTGGGCCTAGGCCAAGCCAGACTGAATTCTCTTCCCATGTCTTTCAGTCATGCAGTACTTCTGACGGCTTGATTAGTAGCTACAGTTTGGAGTATGTGACCACCTCTGCTCAGGAAAAGGACTTGTGGTTTTCTTTTTCAGTTGTGCTGATGCATACAAGAGGAATCAAAGAGTGACGCTTTTCTTCTTTGGCTTTTTAATAATAATTGTGCAGTTAATGATGTTAACAGTATGAAGAAACATGATGTGGAATTCTTTTACAGGGCATTCAAAGGCAATTTTTCTTTTCTTCCCTTTGCCAACATGTGATTAGTTGGCATAGTGTTATTACTGAAGACAGTATGCCTCGTTTGCAGAATGCAATTTGTTTGAAGTTTTTTGTTTTTGTTTTTAAATGCATGCGCCAGTTTTGAGCCAGCTAAGCTTGAAGCAGGCAAAAACTATGACCCAGAAGAATCCTTAAGCCCAAGAGCAAAAGGAGTTCCAACCCAAAGTAATGGTGAATCATTTCAGCAGAGGGAAAAGGCTTATGGTTATGCTCACTATTGTGGCATGTGACTTGGCAGTGCGAGAGAGACATTGTAAAGGAAGCAAAAATGAAATGGGATATTATGCAAAGGTTCATCAGCATAGAAGGTGCGAAGAAATGGCCCTGAACATCTGACTTTGGGCATGACCAGACTTTATTTTTCACCCAGCGCTCTTTCTTATAATACTAACAATGTTTTTGTATTGCGTTTCAACATTGAAGAGAGAACATATGAGTATATGGGACTATAATTTTAATAGCCAGCTTAGATAAAAAATTTACAATTATAATGCATCTTTAACAGATATGCATACTAATCAGAAAGATACTGTTAATGTCTTTTTTTAATCTGCAAAAAGTAACTTCAGAGCATTTCTAACGGTAATTTTTTATGTATTCTGTTATTTTTGTAAAAGATGGAAAAAAAAGCATGTAGATTTTATACATAACCAAAGGAACACTAAGAACTGCATGTCAGAATAGGGGAGTGCGAGAGGGGTGGGAGGTTTTTCAGCGGAGATAAGCTTTACAGAACACAAACCATCCAATCACAGTCGGGTGCTGCACTTGGAAGAACCTTCTAAAAAGTCCCTCTGTGCAAAACCACGCTTGATTGGAGGAGTAGTTTTAGGAAGTGGATGAACTAATTGACCCCTATTCATGAATGTCCTGGTAAACACTCTCTTGCCTGTACCTTTACCTGACGATGGAAGTCAATCTCATCTCACAAAGAAAAAAAGAAAAGAAAAAAAAAAGAGACCGAACTGGTTGAACGCAACTTCGATGAAAAATGCAATGATTAAATCTCAGGGTAATTTAAAAGAAAAGAGTAAGGTGTCAGCAAAAGCTTCAAAAAAAGAAGTGTTGAGATAATCATATAGCAATTTTTAAATGAATTATTTTGTGCTTTCTCTCTGTGCAAACAAAACAAAACAAATTAAGAAGAGAGATATCTAGCAGGCCCCTTGAGAGCATTTTGCATGTTTATAAAATATATATCAGAGGGTATAAATATACTTTATTCCATGGTTCATTTTAGGAGGAGAGGTTCATTGGATTGTGAGTTCACTTCAATTCAAAGATGCTGTAATACTGCCAGTGAACACTAGAGCATGCTGCTGCTGCAGAGCTACATATACCAAGCCCCACTTTCTCATGTTCTCATTTGTTTCATTCTCTTTCTTTTCCATTGAATATATTATTCACTTGTTTTTAGTGGAAAGGACACTTGTATTTAATAGTTTTTGTCTGGACGTTTTCTCCATTTCTTTTTTTTAAAATTGATGCAAAATAGCATTCACTTCAATGTTGATTAAGTTTCTTTCAGGAAATGTAGATGTGCATTTCGTCATCATTTAACTGTATTTGTCCTAACATGTTAGATTGAAGCCCTCTAGAGTCATGGCATTGTTTTCTAATCACCGGTGCTACAATCTATCAATGACCAAGAGGAGCAGGAAAAAATGGGTGCAGATTTAGATTTTAAAAGGCCTTGAATCATTTATATGCAGCAAAAAAAGTAAATATTTTGAATATTTTTTTTCTAAGATCCCTAGCGTAGGATGAAAAAAAGAAAAGAAATCACCTTCCATTGTTTTCCCCAAGATGACACTTAAATAGATTCTTAATAAAAAAACTGTGAATGCAGAGAATTGTCTGGCAATTAGGCTGGAGTTTGGAAGCTTTCATCAGAAGGAGAAGAGTTTAACACTGCCGCCGTGCTGTTATTTAGCACCAGGTGTGTAGGACCAATCAGCTCATGGAAATGACCTTGAGTTTCCAAGGGCGGTTTGTGTCTGCAGCCCTGTCTGTGTAGGGGTTGTCTGCACTCCATACCACTCCATATGCTGTTCATGCGCACAGACTTAGGTGTGTGTGTGTGTGTGCGTGTGGGAATCTAGAGAGTGAGAGCGTGCGCGTCTGTTCTGTGAGCGAATGTGAGAGATGAGTGTTGAAGAGTGCCTGGCCATGGCTGGGAGGGAGATTGTTGAATCTGTAGACGCCAGTGGTGAGATGAGATGACAGCATGAACAGTCTTTTCAGCCTTTCCCTCCTTCCTGGTTGGCCAGTGAGGGGAGAGAGAGTGTGTGAAGTGTGGTGTGGTGTGATGAGAGTTGCCAACCCCTCAGACTTAACGCTGGGTTATCCTTCAGACCTTCTGTAGGAGTCTCCTCTCTTTGCCTTGTCTGTCTCTGATTCATGACTATACCCCCTCCCCTCCTTTTTAAATAATACCTCTCATGACTTATTTTGAACTTTAGTACTTTCTTATATTTTCTTAGAACTTCTTTTTTCTACTACTCTTCTTCTCTTAATAATGAGTTAGTTAAATTTTACTCTTTTTTGACTGGGTTTGATGAGACTTTTAGAGTGTGCACAGGGTTGAGTTCTTTTGGTTGTTTTTTTTTATGAGGGAGGGAGGGGTTGTTGTGGGTTGTTGAGTTGTGCATAGCCAATACATGTACTTGATTACTTTGATTGATGTTTTATTTTTCCTCCTGTTTTTTTCTTCCCAATCTTACTTTACATATTGTAAAGTTAGCCAGATATGACTGTGAAAACAGTCCTGGAGAATGGAATTAAACTTAATCTGTTTAACCAAAATGATCTAGTGTTGATATGTGTTTCTTCTTTAAATAGGCCTACAGCTTTTCTGTTGTCATTGTGCAAGCTTCAGATTTTTGCTAAATTGCATTCTTATTGTATTGAGGATTCCCTCTTTAACCACTAGAGGGTAGAGTTGCCCATGGAAAAGAGCTCAGACTTCATGAGTCAGAAGTCCCAGCCACACTGTTGACGCCAGTCTCATCTTACTAGGCATAGCAAATGCTGTTTCAAATAGCTCACACCCTGCACACTGATTTATGCCCATCTCTTTCATCAACGCATCCACACACATGAGAGTCATTTTTGCTCATAGAAAATAAATAGTATGTTAACAGCGCCCCCCCCAAACCAAAACCAAAAAATTATCTATCCAGGTACATTGATGGGATGTAGTCAATTGGATGGTAAGGGAGCTTAAGGTCAACAAATGACACATGATAGATGTAGCAGTTAATAAACACACAAGACACTGGATATGGTATCACATATCTTTATAGAAAAAATAAGTTTTCACATTTCCGAAGAAAAGAATGTTTTTTGCGTTTTTTTTAAACTTACATTTGACATTTTTTTTGTTTATTTTTATTGTCCATTTATTTACGCGGTAAATAATAATTGAACAACTTGGCTATAGCCATGCTCCTTCAAAACCCAGTGTCAGAGGCACTGTCCTACAAGTTCTTTGGGCAGATGGGAAGGGCCGCAAAACAAAATGAAAAATAAAAGAGGCGGCACCATTGGCTTATAAATGTTGTAGTTTAGCCAATCAGCAAAGCCCTATGAAGTCCTGGGCAGCGTTTCATCCTTGTTGGGGCACACAAGTGTGGTGGCCGACTGTCAGTCACCATGACGCCACAGTAGCAGCTTTTAAAGTCCAAGGGAGGGGAGTGTCTGTGCTAGTCAAGAGCCCATCCTCAGTCATCTCTTTCACAGCGCAAAAGAGCAAACACATGCATGGGGTCAATAACCTGTGGAGCAGACCATAGATATTACAGTCTTTTCACACACACACACACACACACACACACACACACACACACACACACACACACACACACACACACACACACACACACACACACACACACACACACACACACACACACACACACACACCCCTCAACCTCTCAACCCTATGCAAAAAAGGCACTGCATTGCACCTCGTCAGGGCTGACTTGCTTCTGGCACACTTGATTTTTGCATGTACATAGCTCATATGTTGTCTGTCCGCCAGCCTGTTTGTGGTGATCTGGACATACTGATATCTGTGCAGCCTCCTGCTATGGTGATACACAGTGCACAGTCACCAGGACGTAGCAGCGCATTACCCCCCACACACACTCAAAACAACTAAACAAACAACACGCACACTCATACACAAACAAAATAGTTGAACAATCATAGTAACAAACTAATGCAACATAAAAAATGATTCAGTTAAAAAGTACATTAAAAAAAACATGTTCCTACAATGTGGTAACAATGTTGATCTGTTGAAACGTGTACCTTCATTAAATACCATTGTTGCCTGCTCTCATTTCAAGTCTAACTTGGCAGCATCATAGAATTAACAGACCCACTACACCATTAAATCTACTAGTGACCCATCAACCCATCTGTAACATGTGACATTTGACATCAGAGGCAAAAGAAAAAAAAGGACATTTCAGAAAGGCTTTGTGGGGATAGTCAGTTCTTTAAAGTATAAAAAGGGTCTGAATAAAAAAAAAAAAAAAATCCAATCTGGTTAGTGCAACAACTGCCTCCCCAACACCAACCTCCAAAATGACAGATCAGTTTATGAAATGTATCATTTCAGCTACTGCCAACTGCTGGGACCAAGCAGATATACTCATTACATGGTATGTTTTTTGTTTTATCTAAAAAAAAGCTCTTTGTTCTAGAAGGATCAGATGAAAAGCAAGTGAAACGGTGCTAATGCTGTTTCTGCTCAGCAAGTGCTCTTGCTTGGCCATGAATAGAGGGGTGGGCAGGAAGAGCGAACGGTTTGCTGGACATTCCTTAAGGTCTAACCAGGTCAACTGATTGAGCTAGTAGTAGGTTACTGCCCAACCAATACTGCTATGGCTTATGGTTCACACTGGACCAATTCCTTCTCCCCAAATTTGCTTACAAAAAAGTGGAGAAGGACTTCTTCTAAGTGTCTATTTGTACAAAAAAGTAAAGAGCCATTTATGACCAACTGACTTTAGATTTCTTGTGTTCATGAAGCTCTGAAGACCAAAGTGCTTGTTTTTTTTGTATGGGGCATTGTATGGGTCTGCTCTGAAATGCCTAGAGGCACCCATGGGCCATAGTGGCCAAGGACCACCCTTTAACTGCACACAGGCCTGAAGTAAAGACCGGCTTTCACATCTCTTCCTTCGTCATATTTTTCTTTCACAATTTTACTTCTAAAAAGTGCTACTAAAGGAAACTATGGTTGTATGTGATTATGCTGCAGTGTTCCACAAAGGTTCTGTGCTTTCCTCTGCCTGTACTTTGCCTTTCGCATGGATTATTTTTGCAGAGCATGTCGAACACTTTCGGAACACAAACAAACGGTCTGATGTTGTGTTAGCTTAAAAAACAAACAAACAAAACACACAGAGAACAAAAGATACCAGAAGACTCCCAACGTAACGATTCACATTCAAAACAATAGTAAATGACCTAAACTTCTGCATGAGATTAAGAGTTCAAAGCTCTTGTGGTCAGAATGACAAGAGAATGTGATGATGGCATGAAATCCCCCTCACCTCTCCTGGATACCCCAGCTTCAGTCATTCACAAGACAATAATGAAAAACAACTCTTATTAATAATATTAATAATTGCACATTAATGGTTTAGGGCAAAGTCAATGAAAAGTAACATAGAACACAAGAGATTGCTTTGCACCTGTTGATGAGAGGGTTTTTTTTTCTTTTCTTTTTTTCACCTTTGGCAAAGAACCTTTCACAGCAGTACCTCGGCACACTGGTAAACTTTGATGCGGAAAGAAAAGCAAATAAGTCTGCCTTTTTCTCTTTCACACTCTCTCTCCCCCTTCTGCCAGTCAGCCATCCATCCATCCATCCATCCATCCATCCATCCACGCATCGGTCTGCCCAGCCCTGTGCTGGACCGGTACCATTTGTGTGCATGCACATGAAACGCTAAACCACCAGTTCTCCAGTCCCCCAGGCAGCCATTAGTGTGGCAGTGAGGGGGCCGTACTGCGCTGGGCCGGGCCGGGCATCCCCTAGGCGATCATGTACTGGGTTATGGCTCTGAGGGCATACAGGAGCTCCGCCTGCAGACGTGCCTCCATCACCAACAGATTTACATGCACCTGAAAGAGAGAGAGAAAGAAAGAAAGAAAGAATAAAATAAGTAAATAAATCAGGAAAGCGGCACTTCCAAAATGATCCAGACCACGTTGTGCCCCTGGTGGGTGGGTGGAACATCTAATGGTGGGCACAGCTAGGGATGGATATCGTTTGGATTTCATCGTTATCGATCTTGATACCGGTACTGCTCATTGATACTCTTAACATAGCTTGGTACAATACATCCATAATAAAGATTGAACATGCGATAGATGTAGCCCTGCCTTTAGGTCTATATACGGTACCTACCTATATACATATTAGGCATATACTACAGGCTAGTATACCTTTATAGATTTCACATCACATCATTTGAATGGATACACATCAGTCAGCTATTAGGTAGCCTATGAGCAAAGGAGGAATAGCATCATAGCCTATTTTAATGAACCGTAGCCTTCACTTGCTTTCGCGTAAAGAGGAAACAGTTTCTCACAGTTCAATGAGTGAATTAGCCAACACTGGAATATTTGGAAAGCAATAGGCTACCTCAATGACAAAATAGAGGCAACGAAATCAGCACACAACATTCACTTTAGTGCCTATCTGCCGAACATGGGAAAGCGTTTTGCTATAGTATACAGTACATGTCTAGAGTAACCAAACTAATTGGGCATGTTGCAGGTTCACGTAGCAGGGTTGTAGAGCTACAAATTTAAGCATTTTTTGTGTAGCTTTCAAAATCACATTCAAACAATCAGTGCCATGTTTTTCATCTATTGATGAAATGATAGTCAATTTATGAAACATTAATGTTATCCTGCCGGAAATGATCAGCCTACGAAGCGAATAGTCAATGCATGAATTCAGTGCATGTGTATTCTGGCCTCTGAAGATGAAACAGATGAAACTTTACAGTGCTTTGTGTGAGGCTAACAGTGGTGAGAAATTTGATGTTTAAATATTAGGCTGCTCGTCTTTCTTTTTTAACGGTCTTTAATTTACGTGAAGTCTCTGCTGAAGCTGCACTTTTTAAACGTTGTGCTCTCTCCCTTGTTTTAGTGCGCCATGAACAGCTGTGCAGCTTTTTCAAAATCCCCAATCAGACAATCAAAGGCATGCCATCACTTGTTTTCATCTATCGATGAAATAGTCATTTATCAAACGTAAATGTTATTCTTCAGCACACTGAAGTTTTCAGCCTACTTGACAAAAAGTCTAGGCATGGGAATCACTGTATTCTGACCTCTGAGGATGCACCAAGTTTAGTGCTTTTATTGACTACGTATGGTCTTGGTCTTCGGTACAGTGAGTAGGCTACTTGTGCTCCCTTCACAGACCACATTCTTTCAACATACAAACATTTCCTTATAGTCTATTTTACGTGAAGTCTCCTCTGAAGCTGCACTTTTAAATTGCATGCACCATTTGTAGGGGATCTTAACAATATGTAGCTCACCTTCTCAGCAGGCTTGAGTGGGGCTAAGGGCATAGCACACAGGGGCGTCTTTGTGGCATCCGGGTGGCACGCTATGGCCTTGATGTAAAGCTTCATCCCCCTCTCCAGCAACTGGTTCACTTCTCCATAGTCATAGTCGTCATATCTAAGGGCCCACACACACACACACACACACACACACACACACACACACACAGCATCCGTCAGAACCTTTACAAGCACCTAAGCCTTCTAGAACAGTCTTCTATGCCTGAGAATTTGCACAGGACTGGGAAGCAGGCAGCAAACTGGAGCCAATGACACACAAGAGGACATATGGTGAAGTGTTTGAGTGAGAAATGGAGTGTGTGTACCTTATGCCATAGATACAGTGGATATAATTCCAAATGGCTCTTTGGAGGTCCGGGCCGTGTGGAGAGGGGAGTGCCGCCACGCTCCGGAAGCGGTCATCCAGCAGGTGGCCGATGTCTGAGTAGAGCCGATTGACCAATGAGAAGCCATGGTC
This sequence comes from Sardinella longiceps, assembly GCA_027497455.2. Classification (NCBI taxonomy): domain Eukaryota; kingdom Metazoa; phylum Chordata; class Actinopteri; order Clupeiformes; family Clupeidae; genus Sardinella; species Sardinella longiceps. The sequence goes on from JAODXP020000030.1 coordinate 3,064,225, forward strand.
TTCCCACGAGTAGTCCTGCACAAGCACACAGTGGTGTCAATCAAACAGTTCTGCTGTCTAACACACACACACACACACACACACACACACACCCACCCTTACGTAAACTGTGACTTGAATACCAAGGTTTTGGCAGCTGAGCAAGTGGAAATACAATATGTAGTTGCCTATCTAGTTGAGCACACCAGACGTCTATGTGGAAACAATACAATCGGACATTCTGATCATACCACTACCATCTGCTTGATTTTTTCCAAACCATCTAATGAGACAACTAACCCCACAAATGTATATCCTCAACAGTAGAAAATGCTGAACTACATCTGTTTAGACTGGTGCATGTTGTCAATGTTGGCAGAGTGTAGCCAAATCTACAGCATGTTTGACCTTTCAAGTTTGGATACCTGCAATAACTGGAGGTGAACACTTCCTCTCTTGCCATTATGTAAGGTGTGTGTGTGTGTGTGTGTGGGGGGGGGGGCATAGCAATCAATCAATCACCTTTATGTGCCCCCTCACAACTGGGCTCAGTTGGTCAGTACAACAGCTGACTTTTACATGCCATACAACTGGGGCCTTCAACCTGCTAACCTGTGCATGGGGTGCAGAGCACTGAAAGCACCCACTCAGGCACCCACTCAGAGCACTTCTCACCTGCACCCGCAGCACTTGCAAGTGGTCGTCATCCTGCCGGGAAAACTCCTGGTAGCTGAAGTCTGGGTCGGTAACGAAACGGGAGGGGTCTGCAGAGCAATCTACTTCCTCTTCATATTCTATGTCTGAAGGAGAGCAGGGAGTAATGGCGGGGTGTGTGTGTGTGTGTGTGTGTGGGGGGGGGTTGGTATGGGGACAAGGACGAGAGAGAGGATGAAAGATGAGAAAGGAGCAAGGCAGCTGTGACTGCACTGTATGACCTTTACAGGCTATATAGACCTATAGTATCTGGTAGTGTTGTGTACAATGTAGGCCACAGATGAACATGTGACAAACAGTTGTGTGGCAATGTCAAACTTTAAACAAATAAGACCTCTATTAGTCATGCCACCTTCAGATTAAATGCATGTGATTACTTTAGCAGTGCATGTGTTCTATTCTAACGTGTGTGTGTGTGTGTGTGTGTGTGTGTGTGTGTGTGTGTGTATGCACGTATATGTGTATGTTACCTGTGTTCAGGAGTGTTTGTGAAAACAGAAGCCGCTCTCCTTTCCGCTCTTTCTCCTCCTGAGATTTCTGGATTCTCTCGCGCAGAAAGGCTACATCAAAGCTGGAGTCTAAAGACTGCATGGAGAAAAGGGGCAAGCACACACACACACACACACACACACACACACACACACACACACACACACACACACACACACACACACAGTAAATATACTCGCCCGGTGATCCTGGAACCACACACTCAATGCAATAACACCTGCAGAGAGCAGGTGACACATGCATTTCCTCTCCCCATGGACTACACTCATTTGCATGCATCAACCCGCACGGCGACTGTAAGCACTTCCTACCCGTCGGCGAGGCGTCCGCTCGTAAGGCACGTTGGGCATCGTCAGGGGCACGCTGGTGGTGTTGCCATTGGCCGCGTCGCACAGGCAGTATCCGGGCGGCGTGCCGTGAGGGATTCTGGGAGTAGGGATGGGCTCGGAGTCCGTTCCGCAGCCAAATACGAAACTGCAGAGCGAGTGGCAGTGAGCTAGGAGGACTACAGCCTGCACCAGCTCTGCCAGAGACCAGCACTGCTCACCGCTCTTCAGCAAGGCCTGCAACACACACACACACACACACACACACACACACACAGAAATCCTTGTGAGCAGAATGGTTGCACCACTAAACTTGTGTGTGAACGTTGTGTGTGTGTGTGTGTGTGTGTATACACATTGCCTGTGTACTGTACTGTAGGTCTGAACGGTGTGCATTCCCCGTTGTGCTTTAATGGTATGGAAGACATTTGGTGGCGTTCGAGAATCCGAATGATTCATGGATGTGTGTGCGGCAGGAGGGTGTGTGTGTGTGGCAGGAGGGTGTGTGTGTGTATGTGTGTGGCAGGAGGGTGTGTGTGTGTGTGTGTGTGTGTGCGGCAGGAGGGGGTGTGTGTGTGAGGCAGGAGGGTGTGTGTGTGTGTGTGGCAGGAGGGCGTGTGTGTGCGTGTGGCAGGAGGGCGTGTGTGTGCGTGTGGCAGGAGGGCGTGCGTGTGTGTGGCAGGAGGGTGTGTGTGTGCGTGGCAGGAGGGTGTTATTGTTGGTGTGATTGTTGGTTAGCCTGCATTAGGCATGAGGCGTTGGCCGTACCTGGATGTGGGAGCGTGAGGTGAGCCAGGGCTGGTGGGCCAGCACCTTGTTGATGTGGTCCAGGTGGCGAAGGCGCGCAGGTGCCGCCTCCAAGCCCTGCAGCCACTGCCGCTCCCCGCCTGCCCGCAGGAACTGCGCCGTGTGCAGAGACACCAGGTAGCTGCAGTGGTGCCGCGCTGCCGCCTAGCACACAAACACAAACACAAACACAAGCAGGCAGATTTAGAGAGTGTAGGCACAAGTGAGGTGCATGGGGAACAGGAGCAGGAGGCTCAGGAGGACAAGAACTAAGTAATATATGCAGACATCAGAGGCATGTCCAGCTTAGAGCTAGCAATGGGAAATTCATGGGGAGAACATTTGGGAAATGGGGGAAACTTAGTTGGCAAGTGTTGTTTTGGGAAATGCACAGGTTTCCTTTGCTGAGCAGTGACCGCTCAACAGTTACTTGTGAGGTTAACAGATCTGTACATCAGTGGCCAATAGAGAACAGGTCCGTGAACAGGTTCTGCTCAAAGGTCTTTGAACCTTTGTGTTTCTGAATAAACTTGCCCACATTTCCAGCAGGCTTGAGTGGAACCCAGGATGCATCAACAGAGGCTGTTGCATGCATAAACAAGAGTTAATGATCTCTTGCATGCAACAGGAAAAAATAAAATGGATGAGGACATATGACATGGCAGAAAGAAGATTTTTTTAGCTGTATAATGAGCAGTGTATTGCTAGTTGAATAGTTTCATTCACTAACGCCAACTCTGGCTCACTGCTTTTAATTATTTTTGGTTCCAACTCCAAGGTTGAAATTCAATTGAAAACTATTAAATCATTACTAAATATTTGAAGACTGCTCAATGCTCTGTCTGTCTCTGTGTGGTGTGTGTGTGTGTGTGTGTGTGTGTGTCTCACCATGATGGCTATGTAGTGGCGGTACTGCAGAGGGAGAGGGCCGTCCATGTAGAGGATATAATGTTGTGTGTGGAGAAAGCTGTCCAGGTACTGTGGGTGGGAGGCCATGTGCTCAGACACTGAGTCCAGACGCCCCCTGCTGCTGCTGTTGCTGCCGCTGCCCAGGGCCTTCATGCACAGTGCTGTGGTACGCTCCTTCTCAGAGTTCACTTTCACCTGTGCGCGTGCGCGCACACACACACACACACACACACACACACACAAACACACACACACACACACACACGTTAGAGCCAATGGGTACAGGCAAGCTCAAGTTGGGAACAGCAAGTGACTGCAATGAAAAACACTGGCTGAGAAAGCTTGTCCAGACAGGAAGAAGAGGCAGCAGAGCTCCTCCTCATTACATGGAAATGGGAAATGTGACGGGATGCGGGACGACAAATATGACTTTTAATTTCCTCCTTAGTCATGCTCCGGGACTTGCAACACTTGCTTTCAATGCTTTTCTGGCTCGGTTTAGTTCAGTCTTTGACAGTTAGCCTATTGATCAGCATGATAAAGAAAGTGCCTCATTTACAACGTTGAACCATCACTTTAACTGTGGGTCATTAAAACACTGACCATTTGTCCTTGTGAGAGGTTGGTGAATATACAGTATATGCTGCTATTATATGGCTGTGTTTGATATGGTAGAATGCTCCATTCACTTCAATGGAACTTTCCAATGTTCACAGACCGTTGCTTTATATCAGTATAACAGGCTGCCGTCAAGGAAAGTGAAACAGAACGTTGCCATAAGCAGCTTTGACTACAATTGTACTTTTTCACTGCAGAAGCCATTATCAATCATTAAAATCACCATGAAAGAATTATTGAAAAAAAATAAAATAAAATATCACCATGAAAGTAATGATTAAGTTTCATTTGCTACTTATGAAAATATCAATAAGGACGTAATAAGCAAGACATCATTGTGTGAGTCACTATCGCTAAACGCTCTTCAGAGCGATTCAAGAGCTCTCCACTTGTGCATCGGGCTCCGTCATCCCTCTGTCGGGTGCCTTGCAGAACGTTAGCCCTTAAATAACATTCCCCCAACTAACAGCACAAGAGAGAAGTGCAAGACAAACAGAGCTCCCATTTGTGCTAGCACACTAACAAAGGCTAACACCCTCCGGCTGCCACATTTCCGGCCAGCCAATCTGACAGCATCACCGGAGCAGCGGCTCGGAAGCCTCAAGACCCTCAACAACAACGTGCCAAAGCCTCTTGTGCAGGAAGCACTGGACTGGCCAGTTCATAGCAATCAAGCCTCAATGAGTGGACATATGGTGGCATGTTTGAATGAGAGCAAGAGTGTGTGTGCGTATGTGTGTGTGTGTGTGTGTGTGTGTGTGTGTGTGTGTGTGTGTGTGTGTGTGTTCTCTGCCAGTGTTGGTGTGCATTGTGTCTGCACTGAGAGGATTTGAGCGGATCCTGCCCCTCCTTCTGCTCTCTTTCTCACCCGTCTCTGTCTGGCTGGCTAGTGTGTGAAAGCCCCAATCCCCAGATACATCTCTCTGTGTGTGTGTGTGTGTGTGTGTGTGTGTGGCACAAGCAGAAAATGGAAAATGAAGAGAATTGATCTGCTTAGCATCTACCAGAATAGAGGTACACACACACACACACACACACACACACACACACACACACACACACACACGCACACACACACACACACACACACACACACACACACACACAAAGACAAGACAAAAAAAATAAATAAATAAAAATGAAGGAAATGGAGGTAGAGAGAGAGAAGTAGTCAGACAAGGGGGTGGAGGAGGAAACAGCTTTAAGAGAGACAAAGGAAAGACAGAAAAAGATATAGGCCTATGCTCGCCCTACATGGACACATGCCAACCCACTGCAGCTGCTAAAATGAAGAGGTGTTAACACCAATGCACTCATTCAAAAAAAATAACAAAAATAAAAACAAACATTTAATTTGACAACAAAGCCATGGTGGTAGACTCTGCTGGTCAGGCTCTGGCCTCTGCTTTGAAAATGCCATGCGTTTGTTTCTGGTTTGTTGTGACAAACTAATGAATAATTTTGCAATTTTGCAACAGTGCAAATCCCCATCCCTGCTGTTCCTGTGCACTCCGGTTCTTTACATAGCTTATGAAGATACCCAAAGAACTGTGTCTTGTGGTGCAGATATTCCACCTATGTTTTGTGTGCTGCAGTCTAAAGGGACGGGTTCTCCGGGCTAGTTGTTGGTGATGAGATCAAGAGCCAAGGTCTCAGCCTGCTGGAGCTCATGGAAAAATACTGCCTTGCTCTTGGCCAGAGAAATAAGAAGAGTAAGACATGTTGACCTCAATAAGAAAACATTTTTTCCCCATTCTTCCACTTCCTATCTTTAAGTGTTGTTCACACCAGGAACTATAACAACTACTAACTATAACAATAGCATTAGGCACAGCACAGCAGAGCAGTTTTAATCTCTTGGGCCAATGTGAATGACAGTGACAGTGGGAATGTCCACATGGTGTACTAGAAACAAAGAGCAAATAGACAGTCAGAATGGGTTCACTTTATGCTTAGGCTATATCATTATACTGCAGTTATAGTGGTTCCTGATATGAACAGTCCTTAGTAGTGGGACATCATCTAACTGGGTGGGGATTGGTCATTAGGCTGACAGTTAAGGGTACAATGTGGGGCTAGGCCTATATCTAAAATGCTTAACCCTGCAGGTTACCCTTTCCTGAATCCTGATGTAATTCCCAGGCAGGTGCGTGACCTAATTCTTTTGTGACAAAATCATGAAGCACTTTGAAAACTTTTGGAAGCACTCATGCAAAGCATCACCATAGACAGGCTACTTCAAGTTTCTCCCAAGACCCATTTACATAGAAAACCTGTTTTGCTTTGCTACACTGTCCACAGCCCAAGCTAACAATGCAAACTAGGCTATGCCTTTAAGTAGGCTACCATAACCCTACCATAACCTCCAAATGTAAATGTGACACAGAGCAGCTGTAGACATTGGTTAATAGGTCATCTTGTTCAGCCCCATCTCTGAATGATTAAATCCATTTTTAATCAGACTAAAGAAAAAATACTGCACAACTAGACTAAACAACACACACAATTAGAAGCACATGGCTATAATGAAATAAGAAAAGCGCATGACTGTTCCGTTTGTTTACAACAGAAATCAAGACATTAGAAATAACACATCTTTGGCCTTTCTGTGCACAAAACACATTATACTTGTAATCTAAAAATACCAGCTCTTTGGCCTTTCAGTGAGGGGAATGCATTGTTTCTAATCGAATGATGATTCACATTTCTACTGCTTTAATTAAGAGAAGCAGACACAGCATTAAGGAAAGGCCACAATAAATGCAGTGGGGTTTAAAAACATCTCACGGCAGCGGTACACAAAAAAGGAGAGACAGAAAATCAAAGCCCGAAAACGAGCTGCCCTTGTGCAAGAGCTTCTAAGAAGCAGCATGAAGCGTCTTGGGTTAAATAACAACTCTGGAGCTAAAATGGCTTCTTGTCTCCGGTCGCTGGTATGTGAAAGGGGAAACTGAACAGCCTCTGGCCTGGCTGGATGAGAGGGAGTGTCGCTGTTTTGGCTGCTCTTCTGCGTGTGAGGGTGAGTGTGTGTGTGTGTGTGTGTGTGTGTGTGTGTGTGAGAGAGAGTGGGAGAGAGGCAGTGATTGTGTGTTTTATGTGTGCGGATGTGTTTGTGTATGTGTGTCAGTGTGTGTTTGTATGTTTGTGTGTGTGTGTCTGTGTATATATATACATACACGACACAGCATGTTTGTGAGTGTGTGTAGCTTGAGAAGGATGGCTGGAGTGTTGTCACAGACGCAGCAGCCTGGTCCTGCTTGAGCAACAGCAGCCGTGAGGCCCCTAGTGAGCGAGCGAGTGAGCGAGCGAGCAGAGTGTCTGGGCAGGCCCTACTGGTGGGGCGACTGGCCGGCCGGCCCTCCTGCTGGAGGTGCTGGAGTTAAAGTTCCCCTGGTGCCCAGTGGGGGGGACGCATCTCCACACATCCCCCCCACCCCACCCCGCTGGGCTATAAATAGCCACGGGAGACAGCTGGGAGAGCAGTTGCACAGATAAGAGAGATAAACACGGAGGAGCGTCTCTGCTCCTGGGCCAAGGAGCGCAAGCAGGGATGTGTTTTTATGAGAGGCTTCACACAAACAGCTCCTAGAAAACAGCCATGACGGATCTCCTGCATGTTTTGACCGATTCACCAATCACCACCGCCGCCACAGCCAGCACCCTGCCTGCCTGGCAGAGCCCGATTCCAAGAGGAGTCATCGGGCCGCCCCCCACTGTAGGTCACGCTGTGGACTTCACAGCGTCAAGCCCGACCTTTTAAGTAGCTTTAAATCAAAAAGCTCGGCGACAACAATAAACAACTTAAGTTAATCACAGCCAGGCTCCAGAGGAAACTCTTACATCACCAACCGTCAGCCAGAACTAGACAAATGAAGAACACTTAGGCTCAGGCCCAATGAATATTCACCCCGCACATACTCAGGCTGCTGCGCTGCAGGGGGGGGGGAGGGAGAGAGAGAGAGAGAGAGAGAGAGAGAGAGAGAGAGAGAGAGAGAGAGAGAGAGAGAGAGAGAGAGAGAGAGAGAGAGAGAGAGAGAGAGAGAGAGAGATGGAATAAGGACATACATTGTACTACATGCAGACCTCTACTGTGACCTACTTCATTCCTTCAAGGAAGTGATCAGCAATGCAGTTAACATGCATGGGGGTGTGTGTGTGGGGGCGTGAGAGTTTACCTTCCATCGAGAGGCAAGTGCCATGTCACTCAAACAGTCCCAGCACCTAAAGTACACACACGGGCACACGTGCATGAAGGCAGTGAGCGAGGGTCAAGGGTGCCTTTGAAAACTGTAACTTATGGAGCCTATGGAGTTAGCCTCCTGTCTCTCCCAGCACTGAAGCAATAAGCAGGACAAGGCCAAGCAAACACAGGGAGATTGTGGGAGGTAGCACAAGCATACACACACACACACACACACACACACACACACACACACACACACACACACACTCACACACACACACACACACACACACACACACACACACACACACACACACACACTCGACAAGTGGGCCAGTGCTTTTCATGCATATTTGTGCTGGCTGTTGACATGCTCCTATGGGCAGGTGCATAAGATGCCTGGAGGCAAACTTAAACAGTCTGCACAATAGGAAATCTGCACTTGGCTGCTGTGCCCCTTTTGTGTACTGTGCAAGCATGTAGTACATACTTAGACTATATCACTATAGTGGTACAGGGACTCTCAAACTGTAAGGCAATGTAGTGAATGTTGCTCAACAGCCAAAACCAGGATAACTGGTAAAGGCCTATGGTAATGTTTGCCATCAAGAGCAAAAACACAGACAAATGTGGCAATGCTCCAGTAACAAGCCATGTCCAAATATTATAATTCTGTAGTTTGAGGCCAAACAGTAGGCTACTTCACAAATGCTTCAACCACAAAAACATTCCAAATAGATCTATGCGGAAAAAACAGTTAACAACAGATTATTGTGAACAAGATCTAAACTCACAAACAAGTGTAGGCCAAATAAGTAGTTGAAATGACTGTATGTTTGGGCAGGCAACAGATACAGACATAAATTAGCTGGTTTGTAGAACTAATTTCATAAAATAATATAAGCATACAGCCTAGAGTGTAGACCTAAATGTATGTCATGTACATTTCCATCCTATAGAGGCGGTCATTGTGGAGTCCCATTCTCAGTGGGACTGTTGGAACTACAGCAGCCAAAGTGCTGGCCTGCTGCCAGAGGCGCCTATGTGGGACTGGTGCCAGTCATCTCAGACTTGGCCCGAGAAGCCACTGGTGTCAGGGCAAATCTATGACTGGAATCCCAGCTGACGCGACAGGCAAAATGCTAAAGAGTGCTGGCCCAATAGCCCACCCATGGGTTGTGTCAGAGAGGAAAATGCCATTAAATGCAAAGTCTATGCCCTACAACCAGCTGAGATAAAAACAGACACCCATCTCTGTCTTTTATTGAGGGGGGTTATTTGGTATTTTAGGTGAAATTTATTTTTATACCAGGTCAAACTTATCTGCAGTGAAACAGTTCAGTCCCCGTTGCATTAGGCTACGCGACAAGGTAATCATGACATGCAAAAAGGTCACGCTCCCATAGCTTGTCCACACAGTGATAAAATGCAGCCTGTGTAAGGTCTGTGTAAAATCATCATTTCAATGTGGTGGTATTGTGAAGATGCTAGAAGCCTACTTCAGTGGGTTGTGTGTGCATTCAAATAAACTAATGAAGGGACACAGAAGTCTCCTTGTTGGTTAAGCCACAGAGTGTTGAAATTGTAGGCTACTGTATTTCCTGGAACAGGCCAATTAGCCTACATTAAGAAATCACCCTAGTATGCTTGTGTTTGTTTGTACTGGGAAGATGATTTTACCCCCCTTTTCCCTACTAAAAATTTAAAAATTTAAAACTATATTTGAAAATAACAACAAAAAATATTTGGCTAGGTTTTTTTTGTACACTGAACACTGTACACTGAACACAGTACACTGAACACACACCTAACTGGTGTGTGTGCACCCTTGGGTGGTAGGGAGGGGAGGGCCAGGGAGGGGATTGGGGTGAGGGAGGCAGCGGGCACTGGGAGGACGTGACAACATCCCACATGTGTTATGTGCATTATAGGAAGAGTGCAGGAGTATGGGGAGGAGGGTGGGTGGGGCAGACACTAACTTTGGCGTAACAGTTCAAACTTTGGCCCCCACAGGGATGGTTTGGACTGGCTGGTAGACGTGCTTGTAAATACATATATCGCATATCAACGTGGACCCCAACGTCTGTTCCCAAGCCACAGCTTGCTGGGACTGACCCAGAAAAACATCCGACGGTAAACAGAGATAAAAATGATGCACCCCTCCTGCCGTCGCCTCCTCCTCCTCTTCCTCCTCCACCACCAACTCAAGTCACGGCTCAACAGAATGTTTAACAACGCTCACGTGTTACCAGTCAGAGAAAACCAATAGGATCGGTATCTAGAGAATGGGGAGCATCCTCGGAACTGCAGAAAACATCTTTCTCCACGAGATGCCTGGCCTTTGGTGGAAGTGAGTGAATAAAGCTAATGCAAGTCATGAGGTGGGCTGGAGACTTACACAAATAGTCTGCTGTTCTGCCGGGGTTTGTTTTTTTGTGCATACACAGGAATAAAAACAGTTTTGGACTTTTGGCTTACTCCGTACACAGTACACATTACAGAGTAATAGGGTGATACTCAGAGATACTTTGGTGTAAAAATGACAAAAAAAAAAAAAAAACACACCTCACCAAGTTTCTTAATCCTCAATGGATGACTTCTTTGAGGATTCTCTCTTGACTCAACTCCACAAGGCTCATTCAGCCAAAAGAGAATGATAACACTTTGGCCATAGAAAACCAAATCCAACATGCCATGACATGCCCTTATGCATGAATAATTCAGAAACGTCAAACAGGAAGTCAGGCCATCAAGCATCCTTTTCCTTAGCCTAAGTTCTGTTAAATTACTGTCTCATGTTTGACAAACAGAAGTCACTGGTAATTTGGGGATTATTTAGCCTACCTTCATGATTAAGAGTTCCCCTTCACTGAAGTCTGAACAGTATGTCTATTCCTTCCAAGATATTTGTACAGCCCTATAATGTTGCATCACCTAAGCCCACTAATTTTGTGTCACTGGAATGAGTAGCCCATAGACATGTCCTTTTCTCATGATTTAACATAGCCTAGTGTATTGATTTTATTTGTTAAACCAAAACACTATGTTAAATGACAACCAAGTGACACCAAACCAACTCGAGCAGAGAAAGAAAAACAGCATTCAGGACTTTGAATACATTTGAATAGGATCTAGCCTAGTGCTTTGAATAGAATACAAAAAAAGGCACAAACATAAGAGGACATTTTCTTCTCAATAGCAGCAGCACTGTGGCTCCAATGAAACCAGAGCTGTTTGCACAGGGGAGTTTTGTTGATCAGATGGGCAACACAACACTGCCACTACACTCCCACACAGGTCTATCTGGACCAAACAAGTCATCCAAAAATGTTTTGTAAAAAAAGGGAAGGGGGGGGGGGGTTAGTTACAGCCACCTCTGAGCACAAAGGCATCACAAATTTTTTCCTTCCGTAAACATGTTGTTCTTATGTGTGCACAAATTAATTCGTTCTCAATTGCTTACTGGTCTGTGCTCAGCCAACCTGTTTTGTAATACTATGAGTACAGTAAGTGGAAAAGGGGCCAACAGGCCAATTTCATCAAAAATGGAAAAAAAAGTGTTGGAGGTGAGTGGGAAACACTGTACAAAGGTAAACTCACAAATGGCCAAGAAAAGACAAGACAGGAGATGAAGGTGGGAAAGAGCACCTGTCATAGTGTGATGGCAAGACAAGAGTTGCATCTTTGTGCACAAACAGCTCATAAACCGATGGAAGAAATCCAATCAGGGTAGCAATGCAAACGAGAGGAGGGGAAAGAGAGAGAAGTCTTGCCCCCCACTGGAGCAAACAGGAGGTTGACAGATATTTAATCTTCATTCCTGAAGGTCCAGAAACGGTCTGTCCTTGTCATGCGCCTGTGTCGCCTCTGCTGCTATGCACACACCCATCCCTCTCCCCCTCTCTACTGTAAGGACAGCACCCCCAGGCCTCTTTTTTGGCCTGGCAACCTCAACCTAATATGAAGAACAAAACAGCCAGCTGCAGAACACAGGGGGTGATTACAGAGAGGTCCAGCCAGCCAGCCAGCCAGACACACAGACCTGGCTTACACAGCCTCCAGTGGCCACACAGCCTGCGCTACAGACACACAGGATGCAGAACAAAGGAGGTTTCATCTGAAAATCTGCAAATGGCCAAACAACAACAATAACAACAACAACGTGTGTAAAGATACAGTAAAAGGAAATGTTAATTTTAAACTGTGGTACAGTTAGCCTACATCTATGGGTTTTTTATTATGATTCAAGATTCTATTTTATATAGTATAGTCTGAACAGTAAATGGGCCAACACCGAATCTCCGAATCCTCACAGACCAAATACTCATCTCTCCTCATTTCCAATCACCCTCATTCTCTCAGTAACAGACATGTCTTATGCTTGAACAGAAACAAAAGATCAACCTCGCCATCAACTACACTTGAGTCCGACAGGCACAATGTGATGGAATAAAGGAGTTAGAGGATAGCAACCCATTAAATGTGTGTTTAATGATGCTTACAGTTTATCACTCTCTTTTACAAATGTGTATGTAAACAGATGTGAAGAAGGGAAGACATTTCTGCACCACTCCATCAAATTCCTAGTCACACACATACTCGTGAAGAATTCTGCATCATTTTTGTCCGTGCCATGGTAGCTAAATGCTTTATATTTTTGAATCTGCTAATTTTAGTAGTTAAAAAATATAAAGTCTCTGGCTTATAGTTGCATCTGTTTTTGTTAATAACATGGAAAATGTACTGCAGTGCAAGGGGAAGTGGTCTCTGAAAATGAACAACTGCCTACTGCAGAACAAGGACATGCAGGTCGTCTTTCCACAATGAATGGGGGAAAAAATAAAATGCTCTTTTAAAAGGATATTAAAGACACACTAAAAACTATGAGCGGACAAGCACAGTCCAATTGTACATGCGCAGCAGAAAAATTGCTTTAATAAAAATGAATGAAAAAATGTTTAAGAACGCATTCCTCCATTGTTCTACCGACAGAAATGCAGTAAACAAGTTTCCTTCTACGCAACGCCCCCTGTTGGTTGGTCAACAAAAAACACCTTAGAGAGGAGAAAAACAACTTTGATTGGCAGTGTATACAACATCAGTACACAAAGGGGACAAAAACTCAACTTCAAGTTACAAATTATTTAAAGAAATAACGGAAAATACAAATCATAAATTGATCTGCATATGGATCCTGATATTTAGGCTAGGTCTTGGTCGACTTTACCAAAAATGTAATTTGGGTCTACCACCAATGAGAAATCAAATCAATGCAGAATGCAGTATAACAATCACAAAATGCGATGCTTTCTTGACTTTATGCTGGAAAATCAACGAATTCCTTTCACAAGGCAAAGGAAATTCTCAACATTTCAACGTTACAGTGCAGTTGGCAATCTTGAAAGACAGCCGAAATGCGATTCAAATCTCATATAATATCCTCAACAAACAATCGAAATACACTAATTTCGACATTTTTACACACAACCTCAACACAATTTTCCTCTAGGTTTGAAGAAAAGGTCTTATAGCAAGACTTGTAGTTAGCTATGCTAACATCATTCATTCAAAAGTGCTCCAAGTTTCCTCTGCTGCCAGGCTATCGTGAGTCGTTCAGACTATGGGGGCTTTTTGCACGACATTAATATCACCATTGTGACAAACTCCTCATAATTTCTCTAGCACTAGATAAACTGTCAACGATATTTTTTTCGGTCTGTCAACACAAAAACAGAGAATCAGGGCATATCGCGAGACACAAAAGAAAAGTAGTTCGCGTCTTTGTCAAAATTAACACAGACTTAACAAACTAACAAAGACAGTGTTCTTGAAAGGTGAAAAGTTCACTTGCATTGGATTAGCCCTACACCAGAAGTTTTTAGTTTTCATGCAGGATGTTGTGTTAGTCAAATAATCAGAATAACGTTAATGTTAGTCCAAGATAGCTTTGGCTGCGCGAGAGCTACGTAGCACATAGCTTGATGCCAACAAACAATTTCACATTACGTTGGCGATACAATACATGGCATAAGAAGACAAATAATGTTCACTAATGACAACGTTAATGTCAATAATGTAATATGCTCACTGATGTTTTATAGAGGTAGGTGTTCATAGCTTCAAACAGACCCAGAGCTCTGGCCTTACACACAGCAAACTTGGTATCTGCAAAAACCCTTTCTAAAAAAACATCACAAAGAACAGGTATAAATTCGAGTTCAATGTGCATATCGAACTGACACTGGCTTTTTTCCTCAAATGAGTTGAGTTTTAAAAGTACCATTAAGCCACTGCAGCCAGCCAGCTGAACCTTTCAGCTGGTCCGAACCAGCCAGTATCCTTTTGTTAGCTGAGCAACGAGTATTTTAGCCATTTTGCAGGGCAAATAACTTTATTCAACAGTCAGCTAAAGTTAACCATCTCAGAAAATAAACTAACTGATATCACCCATCACAATCTTGGGAAAATATGTAACAAAAGAGAAAGTATTGTTGTGCCATTTACAATTTCAAAGTTATAACGTTAGCCTAGTGGGTTACCTTTCATTGATGTGATTAACGTTAGTTTACATTTGCTAGTGTGGATAATACGAGTTGTGCTAACATTAAGTGTCTGACCAAATAATTGACAAGAGAAGTTGTATATTAATGTTAACGTTAACCGCTGTCATTTTTGCTAGCCAACGTATCTTACATTTTTTAACAAGGCTGAACACAGTTGCATTAACGTTAAAACTCTGACTGGGACACAGTACATAATTTGTTGCGAAGGTTGTACCCATGTTGTTATTCTAGGGTTCAGTTAAGGCACTCAGAATAACTGTCTATGAGAAAGCAGACATCAGTCTGTGAGAAAGCAACTTCTGAGTAGCATTAACGCTATATCACCGTTAACAGTGTAGCTTAAGTAATAGTTGCCTCATTTTGACAGATTTTCCTTGTCCCTGCATTAATACCTGATTTTGGACCCGCTGGCATTGTGTTCCAAGGCGATAATCCATTTTTTTCGTGCAGATGATCATTTTCCTCGTTGTTAGTGCATGGATACGGCTCTTCTGTCTCTAGCTGTGCAGGCTTCTATCTATCAAAGCCAATCCGCTACACGTTCTACAAGTCCGGACATTTAGAATAACTGGGCAAGAAAATAACATGACTGACAGAACTGGAGATCCTGCATCCAATCAGAGTCTTAAGGAGGTATGACGAAGACAGTGGGAAGGTCTAACACAGCCCCATCCAATCAGGTACCAGAATTGAACTGCAACATGATGGAATACAACACCAATCAGCAAAGTGGTGGAAAAGTACCTGTCAGTTAGCAGCACTGGTGAAAGGTGCCTGGAACCCTGACGTAATTCTATGCCTATTTTATTGTTCATTTTTTAATAGTTGTGTTGTTGAACGTGTACATTCAGAAACATGAGGCATGGAGTGGCTTTGGGTGTTCTTCAACATGCATGTCTCACCAAGGCTGTGAAACTAGATAAGTGAGACCAGACCGGAGGGCTCTTCCCCATCATCACAGCACTGAATTTATGTTGGAAGAAAATTAGGCTGATGTAGGCTATAGCATGCCATGCATTCCTCCATTAATGTAGGCCCAGGTGTAGGCCTAATAGATTAGATAGATTAAGTTGAGGAGCAATACCCTCTTGCTCCACAGCTATTCTGTAGGCCTAGGCTTGTGATAAGAATGACTGTCTTTAGATGATAATGGTTTCCTCTCTCTCTCTTCAGGTCTTAATGACCTGGGAATGCAATTGGAGTAAGAAATGTAGGCTACTGCCTGAGATAAGTCATAGTCTAATACCATTCCTTGTAATGTAGCCAGTGTACACTAGACTAGAGTCTACTTGAGTAAGATGTGCCAGGTTGTATGTGAGGATAGGCTCTAGGTGCAAATACATGAGAATGAAACCATTGTGAATATCACACACTTTTGACTTTTTTTCAAGACTGTGTTGCACAGAATGAGATTTTTTTTGTTCTATTGTAGGCCTACACAGTGCTGTGCTCCACTTCAGTTGAATGTTATGGAAGTGAGTTTGAGGCATGTGATATCCAGCAGTTCCTACTGACTTGTTTATTTTGGCTTGAACCAATTGAGTCCTCCCACCAATAATGGATGAATACTACCCTTGTGTGTGGCATGTCATCTCAATTCAAGCTTTATTCAATTTAACCCTCAAGAAATTAAGATGTTTTTATTTTCTCAGGACACACACGAGACACCTAAACCTATTTAGCTGAAGTTGCACACAGCAATTTTTAGGCTAGCGTTTTAGCTAGACGACTAATCCTGTCACAATGTCAAAACCAGCTTCCAAGTCTAGGCCTACATTTTTGAGAACATTTGTTTAAAGAGAGGTGAGAGTGTTACATTTTAAAACACCCTCTTTTATGAGAATGCTTTGAATTAAAAAATAAGGCCTACTCTCTCAATACCGCAGGCTTTTGCTCATCTATTCAACCATTAAGAAGAACAAAAAAATCTGTCCTATAATTTATCATCTTGAACACTAAACAATAATGAGATGCACTACACCATGCCTGAATAATGATAAACATTTTGGTCAAATGAGAGTTATTGTAAATCCAAATCTTTGTTTTTCTTTTTAGATTGAGTTATATGATCTGTACAACAGCACACTTTCATCAGGCATTCATCACAAACAAATAATTTAGTTGCTAAACCTTTCAGAATTACACACAGTGAGGCCTATAAGCTTGGTTTGTTTAGACAGAAGACAGTCTACCAGTGTTTGTTAACAAAAAGGTTCTTGAGGCGGTTTTGACGTGTGAATAAAAGCCTTAACATTAAGAAATCTAAAGAGACAAATGGAAAAAAGGAATTGTTTGTGTCGCCCAATCTCAGTTCATTCTTACACTGGGCCCGAGGAGCATGCATCTACTTGCCAACAAACAGCAACCTCTCTCTCACTGGGGAGGAACAAGTGGTTGATTCAGCAAGGGTTCGGGTGTAGGCCCCCAGAGATACCAGTAACTGACTCAAGTATAAGGGGGGGATTGCAGAGCTTGAATGAAGAAGACAGTGCTGTGTCTTTTATAATTGCAGACTGATGTCTGCTATAGTGCAAACATGCACACAACTCATATGGGATTTCCCATGACTAAAATACAAAGGCATTAGGTGTCACCTTTTTAATGTGGAATAATCAACAATATAACGTTTCATTGTAGATTATCATTGCACCCCAATCACCCAAATCTTATGTCATAATAAAGCACTTATTCGGGATGGGGCATATCCTGATGACAGACAGAGCAGCGAGTTCAACATGATCAGTGATCATGTCAGCATCATGGATTTTTAGATCTTTGTTTACAGGGAAGATTCCAAAAAGATTTGGAAAAATGTTAATGCAAAAATTTAACGTCTATATTTTCACTTTTTTTATTGGTTTATCCAGTAAAGTCCACAGTTCACATTTCACATACTCTATGAATAATTCTTGAGCATCTAAGGGGTCCTCTGAAGGGCACAACCATTTAGGCTAAGACAAGTACACTCACACACAAAGCTATTCCTCACGGAAAATCACCCCACCCATCCCATTTCAGGCCAGAGCAATTCCTTATAATAATCGTCTTATAACAAAGTGTACACAGTGAATCAAGAGATACCTTGTTTTCAAGTACAAGATCAATTGAATAACATCATCACAGAAGATTAAGATGTGTAGTTATGCAGCTGCCTTAGGTTGATCCCCCCATTTTACTTGCCATGGACAGAGTCTGTGTGATGGTGAAAGGCTGTTGATATCTGATCTTAAACACACCTTCTGTTCTTGCTCATATGGACATGTGTTGATTGGTTGAAGTTATCATCACTCCACTGGAACCACATTGTTTGATTCCTATTTACAGAGCCAGTATAAACAACACCGACCACAGGGCATATAATTTCAATCTCACAAAAAGGGTATTCGGTCTATTCAAATTTTCATTACAACAAGATTTTGATGCCAATGCAGATGTCTTAATCTAAAAGATGTACTTTATTCATCCTGTATTAAATTCAGGCATACTGTAGCATCCATAACAAGATACACATAGCCTACAGATGATCAAAAACACACACAAGCACTGTCCAGTCATGGTCGCCAAGTATCTTACTGGGCAATGGTCAACAGCATCCAACCTCAGAAAAACTGATCATCTTTTCTTTTCAGTTTCAGACATAAAGCCCAAAGAAATGTGGAGGCGTAACTTCACATGTAAAGCCCCTTCTGATTGGAATAGCCTAGTTTACCCAGTTTTTTTTTTTTTTTTCATTTTCTTCTTTATTTTATGTTATTTGAATTTGTCAGTCTAAGTAAATCTGCTAAGTATGTGAATGATGTGATAGAGCTATGCTATTTCATCAGCATCAGTTTTTTCTAAAGTATACAAGCCTTAGGTCACGTCTCACCAGCATTTCCTGTTGAGCAATACAAGTCTGTTACTGTAATACTTGGTTCTGTCTCAAGTAATTTTCTGCACACCTCTTGGGGGGGTATCCCAGTTCCTTTTTTTTTGAAATTCCAAGAACAGACAGAAACTTCAGATTTCCCCAGAAAAAAAATATATGATATATGACATTTACAAACCCTCTAACATGGCAAGCAAGAACTCAAGCAAAAACTGAAAACACAAGTATCACGCAGCTTTCAAACACACACACACACACACACACACACACACACACACACACACACACACACACACACACACACACACACACACACACACACACACACACACATCCACACGACACACAGAGCGAGAGAGAGAAAGAGAGGCACACACACTAAAACACACACACAGACTAAGACAGACGAAGAGAGAAAGAAAGAGAGAAACATGAAGTGAGCACAGAAATGGGAGTTTTTCAATAAGAGGAAGTATCATCACAATCTGACCACAGACCAACAAAACAGCTGTTGGCCATGACCTATATTGTGACTGTAATGCCTAAAGTAACTTTCAAAAGTAAAAAAAAGCATGATTAGCATTTTCTTATCTCGTGGACAGCTCTAGTCATAAATATTGGTTTGGCAAATTGATGTCAAAGTGCTGCAGATAGCTGGCTATTATAATTCTGTGTTATAACAGCTCTTATTAAAGTCTCCTTCCTGAACTTCATGATGGTTGAGTGACGTGTGCTTTGAAGTGGTGTTGCATTTTGCATTAAATGCGGAGGCCAACCACATGTTGCCATTTCCTATTTCAGTTTTAATCACTGTTGATCTCCTGGTACAAATACATCAGAACAGACGTGAGTACCTGCCTTCTCACTGATCTTAGTTTAATGCCACTTTGTGTTGGTTAGTTCCTGCTAATAGCAACAGTTTCTAGGGACAGAGAATTTTAAGTTCTCAATTTTATAGAAGCCCTGGTGTAAAATACCATACAGTCCCCTGTGCCAAAAAAAAAACAAAACCTAGGAAGAGAAAGTTAACAGAAATGGCAACATCCTGTGTGTTTTCTGTTTCCAAGTGTGTAGTTAACACGCCTACACTGCTGTCTCTGTGTGAAGAGAATCAAATATGGAAACCAGATGCATTGTCAGATCCATAATTGTCACATTTGGCACTTCTTGCCAATGTCATGCTTCAGAGGCATTTTAATCTATTCTCTCATTGCCAAAAGAGGCTCCTTAACGAACCGGTGGGCTATACCCACCAATCAAAGTTATGCAAGGTGACATCATCTAACCCCTTAAGTACGTGGGCTCACTTTAGTCACATCTGACCTCAAAAGCCTTGCAGGAAGTGCAGAAATAGTCACAGCTGACTTTAAATAAAAATGTCAACTGCCTAACATGTTCACTGCAAATATTCAAACAGCTGAATAACTGACATTACCTTTCTCGTAGTGGATTGGTGGGATTATATAAAGCTTTATTGGGGTGACTCATACGGCAAGTCATTCTGCAACAGCTAGCCTATTGTTTATTTTAACAACTGTTGAAACAAGACATTGCTCACACAAACATTTGTTTTGAATCTTGAATAAATACAGCAGGTGCCCAAATAGTCTGTCTTAGAATCAGCAACTGTATTGGTCATTCTTTTTGTATGCCACATGCCAGTCGTAAATTATTTGAAAACAAAATAGGCCTATTGAAATAAAAGTAACATTAGGCCTGTATTGAGTGGTGGTTGTGTTGAAATGCTAACTAGACACTGGGCATACTGTACTCTTCTAGGCTATATGAATACATCCAATGTAGACCAGTTTAAAACAGTTGAAATAATGTGTGCATGAATAATGTGTAATAATATCAAAGCGTGGACATTCTTCTTTGCCCATTGCAAGGAACCGTTATCAGTCATCCTAAGTAGGCGGTCAGAAAGTTTAGTCCTGCTTAGTTATACGCTCCCAAACCGGAACAATTCACATCGGTATCATTGATGAGGTAGGATTTTGGCAGAGGGTATTCCAGAGACTGATTTGTCCTGACCTTAACCATCATGTGTGAACCACAGGTCCACCATAACACTGGCAGTGCCTGAGGTGGAGCCCTGTTTGAATGGTTACCTCTTGCTTTACCATTATTCTTTTGCTGTTATAGTTTTAGTTTTTAACTCCTTTTAATCATTTATCTACTTATATCTCCATTGTATTTTATCTATTCAACTATATTCCAACAGTAACGACTGATAAACATAACAATTTTTGATTCCAAGAATGGCAAGGAAGTATAGCTTTAGTGGGTGGTTGGGGTCCTTAAGGAATCCAAGTATGAAAGTGCTATGATGAGACCAGATGTCTGAGGTGAAAATCAGGGACATTTCCATGAATTTTCCTCAGGAACTGTGGACATTCCTATTTCTACAGTCATTAAGTAATGTTTTAGCTTTGAAAATTGGGGATAAAGTGGGGTCTTGTATTTTGCTGGGGACAGACCACCAAAACTTGGGGCTGTCCTGGGAAATGGGGGTGGTGTGGTCATCCTGGGAAGCAGCAGATACCTGGTTGGTGCTCCCCTGTGGCTGCGGTGACAGGAGGCGAGTGATAGAGGCATCATTAGTGGTTGATGGGGATCAGCGGTGGTGGTGAGGCTGCATGCCAGTGCCGTAAACAGACACCAGCCTTGGAGCGGAGAGCAGGTGAAATATTTAGCACCACCAATACAGGGCTAGCCCCTCCCCTGCCTGCACCCCCCCCCCCCCCTCCTAAATCCTCCAAACCCCACTTGACAGTGCTTCATCACTGTCGCACCAAGTCAGTTTGTCAATGCATATTTTGGACTGCAGGAGTTCAATGGATTCCCAATGCTTGGAACACCATCAGCAGACAGATGACAATGACATTATGTACATTATGTATTCACTGCAGAAGTTACTTTAAAGGAAAATACCGGAGTGAATTCAAGCATAGCCCTGTTGAAAGAGCTTGCTAAATGCGCTAGTTAGCGAGTGGAACAAAATTATTTGGTACAGCACAGACCGAACAGCAAACAGGCACTTAACACTGAATCAATGGGGCCTGACTGTTGAAACCGAAAGTAAGATCTGAGGTTACATTTTACTCAATGTAAAGTGTTAGGTCTATGCTGTTCAAAATTCTTTCATTTCATGCGAAATATATTGCTGTTGGAAGGCTTGTGCAGCAGAGGCTATGCTTAAACTTACTCCAGTATTTTCCTTTAAAGTGCAATAGTAGGATAGTGAAAGAGTGAAAATTTAAAAAGCCATGGAACAGGAAATGAGCATTAAAAACTTTCATCTGGATAAATATTGAAAAATCAAAGGAAGAATAAAATATTTTTATGCTACACTAACCAGTAGACCAACTCTAAAAACACATAGCAAAACAAGGTGGGAAAATTTTACGGGTTTTTTGAAGCCTGGCCCGTGACTGACCACATGCTGATCCCTTTTGTCAGTACAAATTCAAACAACCAATGGCTTGCTAGATAATCAAACAAACTGTTTTACACAGGGGAGTACAAGGGGTTGCTTTTTTCTGTACATGGCCAAAAAGTGCATGATGACTTCTCAAAAACACAAAAACTATACGAGGCATATTTGTTACAGTAAACTACCAGGCTAGGCTACCAAATTACATTCCAATTTTACATTAGGTCTACAAGTCTGTGTGAATTGTGAGCTCAAATTAGATGCATCTAACCTCTCAAAAGTTAGCTTTCCAATAAGAGAAACAAAAGAGAATAAGAGAAACAAAAGTGAATGTGTGGCAATTTATCAGTCTTATGTGGCCTAAGTTACTTCATGCAGGTAGGCCTACTGAATCAGGATTCAGGCACATCTTTGTGACTGAGCTTGTGGTGCCACCTTGTGGCTGTCACCATGGCCATGTTGGGTTAGCTGAACTGAAAGGCTCAAAGTGTTTTGTTGTAGCTGTCTTGTGTGACTTAACAGAATAACAACTATCAACAAAATAATGGCTACAGGCCTGGCTACAAATATAAACATTAGCCTTGATCATATATCAAATTCAAAATGTGGACTTAATGGCTTAGCTCCTGCATATATTACAGATTTACTTGTTCCATACCATCCAGCAAGACCTCTGAGATCTCAAAATGCTGGCCTCCTTGAAAAAGTGACCATATCTAAAACTACAATTGGGGAAGAGCTTTTGCCTATCGAGCTACCTCTTCTATGGAATTCTATTCCTCCCTACATTCGTGAGCGATACACTCTCAATACCTTTAAGTCTAGACTTAAAACCTTCCTTTTTGACATTTCCTATAATTAGGAGTGGGCCATGGCATATCACCACTCCTCTTGGGCTTTCTTGGGAGGGCTACCTCTGCTGTTTTTCAAGGCGGCCACTGACCACCCCCTTCTGGGTTGGTGAGATGCCATGTACCATACCTTAGTTGTGCTGCGATAGCCTAGTGCTGCCACCTTCTGCACACTTGCCATCCTGTACAACCCTCTTTCTCCTCTCTCTCTCTCTCTCTCCCTCTCTCACTCCTAGCTAGATTATATGACACATATCATGAAGTGATATCCTCCTAGATTGGCCTAATCCTCTTGTTTCTGTTTCTCTTTGTTTCTCTTGCCTCCTCTGCCCCGACGCACTGGCTGAGTGATGAACCTCCCGTACCTCCCTGCCACCAACCCTACCCCACTACGGATGCTGACCAACCTCCCCGGAGCCACACACCATGACCATCCCCCCTTTTCTCTGAGGCCCGTGATGGAACTGGCCTGATGGCCCCCTGATGACCACTACTTAGATGGCGACCAACACCCAATGAACTCTGATCCCACTCCAAATACTGACTAATCCCACACTCCAACTACTGACTCCATCCCTTGGCCCTGACTGTCGCACAAACTATGTGTATATCATCTCTGACTACATTCAGTACTCATACTGTTTTGTGTTAACCATGGTCAATCTATGCATCAGACTTTACGGATACTTTATTAGGCCCCAGGCAGGTAGGCTGAGTCCATGAGGCGTGGATCTGCCCAAGGTTTTCTTCCTACATAACAAACTATTTACAAAGCGAG
>JAODXP020000030.1:3087845-3132845 GCA_027497455.2 Sardinella longiceps
TATTCACTGCAGAAGTTACTTTAAAGGAAAATACCGGAGTGAATTCAAGCATAGCCCTGTTGAAAGAGCTTGCTAAATGCGCTAGTTAGCGAGTGGAACAAAATTATTTGGTACAGCACAGACCGAACAGCAAACAGGCACTTAACACTGAATCAATGGGGCCTGACTGTTGGAAACCGAAAGTAAGATCTGAGGTTACATTTACTCAATGTAAAGTGTTAGGTCTATGCTGTTCAAAATTCTTTCATTTCATGCGAAATATATTGCTGTTGGAAGGCTTGTGCAGCAGGGCTATGCTTAAACTTACTCCAGTATTTTCCTTTAAAGTGCAATAGTAGGATAGTGAAAGAGTGAAAATTTAAAAAGCCATGGAACAGGAAATGAGCATTAAAAACTTTCATCTGGATAAATATTGAAAAATCAAAAGGAAGAATAAAATATTTTTATGCTACACTAACCAGTAGACCAACTCTAAAAACACATAGCAAAACAAGGTGGGAAAATTTTACGGTTTGAAGCCTGACGTGACTGACCACATGCTGATCCCTTTTGTCAGTACAAATTCAAACAACCAATGGCTTGCTAGATAATCAAACAAACTGTTTTACACAGGGGGGTACAAGGGGTTGCTTTTTACTGTACATGGCCAAAAAGTGCATGATGACTTCTCAAAAACACAAAAACTATACGAGGCATATTTGTTACAGTAAACTACCAGGCTAGGCTACCAAATTACATTTCAATTTACATTAGGTCTACAAGTCTGTGTGAATTGTGAGCTCAAATTAGATGCATCTAACCTCTCAAAAAGTTAGCTTTTCCAATAAGAGAAACAAAAGAGAATAAGAGAAACAAAAGTGAATGTGTGGCAATTTATCAGTCTTATGTGGCCTAAGTTACTTCATGCGGGTAGGCCTACTGAATCAGGATTCAGGCACATCTTTGTGACTGAGCTTGTAGTGCCACCTTGTGGCCTTGTCCTGCCATGGCCATGTTGGGTTAGCTGAACTGAAAGGCTCAAAGTGTTTTGTTGTAGCTGTCTTGTGTGACTTAACAGAATAACAACTATCAACAAAATAATGGCTACAGGCCTGGCTACAAATATAAACATTAGCCTTGATCATATATCAAATTCAAAATGTGGAGGAATTGTTGATATAAAAAATCTTAAGTTATGATCTAAACATTGACCAAGACAGCTGACCAACACAGCTGCACCTGTGCGTCACTAAGCATGGTATTGACCTATCAGCATGGTGAAGAAGGCAATGCTAGCTGATTTTGAAGTGTAAACTTTAAACAGCCTTTACAGCATGATAAAGTGTGCCCTTGGTAAACTGGGAGGACTGAAAATGTATTAGAAATGATGGACCTCTTTGGAAAGTCAAAATTGTAATTGATCTTTCTGATTATCTATACAAAAATACAAGTCAAACATGATGGCTCATGAGTCAAGAGTATAGGTTCCATCTATATTCATGTACATAATAATATATCTGATTTAGTGTCTGTTTCTTCGGCCCCCTACACGGCGCTGAGGCTCCTCATCAGGTGTATCCATGTGAACGTTTTTGCCTTTTCCTTTTGCCTAGCAGACAACAGTAGAGTCAGAGCACACATACCCATGTGCACACATACTATAACTCCATATTCATGCTCTTGTTACTGAAACAGTATCAGTGCAGTATTTGTGGTTAAGATGAAGTGTGTGATTTGCTGTAATGTGATGACATTTTGATGACAGTTATGTAAACCACTTAAAAAATGTCAGTAGACTATCTGCCACTATTTCAGCCACGAAAATGCATGTACATTTTGATTATATTTGCACTTAGTGAATGGTGTTATCATACAGTACTTTAGGCTATATCCGCAGTTGTACAGGTAGTAGACTCACCTGTGGAGTGGGCTGAACTTGGGTGGGCGTTTCCCCCGGGTTCCGAGACTGAAGCTGCTTGAGGCGGGCCCTTTCCAAATTTTCAGTCTGTGCCTGCAAGGCCTCTGCCATTCACACAACACACATCAACATGTTATGGAAACTATATTTCTGCGTCAGCGACAACTCAGAGTGGTAGTGACTCAAGTCATATGCCACTGCTTGTTTGTCAGGAGATGTGTTATGTGATAGCAGCTTCCGTTCCAAAAAACATGTACATGTGGTTGAAGCCACTCCTCATGTATACAGTAGGTTGATTGATAAGATATACATTACATTTATATTTATGCATTTAGCAGACACTTTCATCCAAAACTGACTGACAAAAGGAAGATTAACAATCAAGCTACAACACAATACAAGTAGAGTGTGACTTGCTAACAGGAGTGCAAGAGTGTGATCTTGTAAGTGCAGTTAGTGCATTGCAGGTGAAGGGGCCATAAGACAAGTAAGAAACACTGTTACCTAGCAGAGCTGGGTCAGGGTTGGCCACCTGTGGCGTAATAGAGGTATAAGCGCCATCAGACTGCCCTGGGAAAAGACACAGTCATATGCTTTAGAAGTAGACCCTAGGAATTCTAAAATACATGCTGAATTAGCAAGAAAGCCGAGTCAGGAGGAGTTATCAAAATCTTGGTGTCAACCATTCTATTTCATCCTTGTAGGTCTCAACCCTCGACATTAGAGCAGTGGTTGCCAAACTTTTAGCTGTCACTATCCTTAATCCCATTGAAGTGATTGGATCATTGTACAGCATTATAAAGAGCCGTGTAATAAAGTCTGAATATTACATCCTTTTCAATGCTGTCTTCATGCTGGTGAGAACTGAGTTCCCATTGACAGATGTATTTTGTGTACCCCCTACAACTGATTCAGGCACCCCCGGTTAGACAAGCAGTGCAGTAAAGGGAGAGATGGTGTTGGGCTCAGGCAGGCGTACGGTTAATGGAGCACACGGTGAAGGCACAGCGGGAAGGGAGCAAACGACTGGCGCACTCCTGGGGCTGCTGTGTTAGGAAGAGGAGCTTCAGGACACCACGCTCATCACACAGATCCACTAAGTCTGAAATGAAAACACACACACACACACACACACACACACACACACACACACACACACACACACACACACACACACACACACACACACAGGCACGTTCATTCCCTCTTAATTCCCTGGAAACAGAGAGAAATACATTTCTGCACACATTCTCTTACTAGATATTCTAAACATACAGTATGGATTAGTGTGGATGGCACTAATAGCACTCGCATTTTTAACAGAATAAGGGTGCTGGTGATGACCAATGAGTTATGTTGCATAGCCCAGATTCGGCCTACAAGCCATCCACACCTAATGTTTACTCCCTCACTGTCATTAGGTGGGGTATTAATCAGTCACCGTTAAACGACACTAGTAATGGCGCAATCATTAGAGGATAGATGGACCTGTAGCCGTGAGGCTGCATGCCAGTGCCGTAAGCAGACACCAGCCATGGAGCGGAGAACAGGTGAAATATTTAGCACTGAGGCCTCCATGCCCCCCTACCTCCACCTTTCCCAAATCCCTCCAACCCTGCTGGACTGGCCTCCAGTATTGTCCAAATGGTCATTCTCTCAAAACACATGCTTTGATGATCTAGAGATCATTCCTTTCCACATTAAAGAGGGAGTCGCCAGTTACCTTGGTTAATTGAGATTTAATCTTGTTTCTTTTGGCATCAGCTCACTAAACTGATGATTTGCACTGTGCATCTCCAACATAAAAAAGTAGCATTAATAATACAGTGTTGTGTATCTGAACAAATCATTTTACCTTTATTAACTTACCTGATTCTAGGAGCCCAAGCTTGGTTCTTATAAACTGTAGCAGCAGCATGACAGGGCAGTTGGTATTGGTGAGGAACTGCTCACCATCTGTACAATAATCCCCAAAGCACAGCCAGTCCAGGGGGAAATGATACAACACACACAAAAGAGCAGATAACAGAACTTTGTGACATCTGGCAAATGAAGCCATAAAGAAAGTCAAGGAGAAAAAAAAAGATGAAAACCTAAAATCTTTTATTTCTTTACAATAGCCTGTTCCATAATTTACAATAATACTGTGGCCATCAGTATTACTCTCCCAAAACATGGAATAATGAACAATAGAGGTTATTAAACAACTCAATAATAATTAGAGAATGTGCCATAAAAACACTACAATACAAAGAAAGAGTCTGTTCTCACCTCCATGTTTTATGTACACGAACATCAAGTCAAACAGAGCCTGGGGAACTCGAGTCCTTTGTGAAAGAAGATCAGTTTGGATGAACTCTTGACTAGAGGCTGGATGTCAGGATGTCAGGTATAGTATGATGTCATAATGCCCAAAGTGCTCTACAATTTTTGAAAATCCTTTGAATTTGATGTAACAATACTGTCAAACTTTGCTTTTATTTGTGTTCAAGGTTCAATGAATTTATTTGTCACATTCAATGAAATAGCCTACTTGTGTAAGACATGTAGAGAAACTGCATTATGAAAAGACAGAGAAAGGCTAAAAGGAGAGAGGAAAAAAAGAGATAGTCTAAGATAAAAGATTATGTGCATTTAACGGGTGCTTGAAAATACAGCATTGCACCATAAAAGCTGTTAACTCTATTTCTTACAGTCTTTCTTTCTCTCACTGTATGCATTACGAGGCATGGGTAGCCTATAGCCTGTATAGCTGAGCCACACAATCAAAATATCTATATAGACACATATGTCGTAAACTATAAAAAAGGATTTTGCTCCTGTCATAGGACAGAAGTGGACAGAGGTGTCTGCCAAGAACTTGTAAACATAAACCTCTGTGAACATGAACATAGGCAACTATTGTAGTCAATGCCACTATATCAAGAGGAAGTAAAATAAATCAAACTCTCTGGAAATATCAAAATTGGGTTTTATTCAACATTTGTGATATACAGTACAATACAGTAAAATGTCCTTGTTTAATAAATACTGCCACCTTCACTTCCCTACCCTCACATATTCTTGTGCAAAATGTCAGTTTTGACCAAACAGATAGCCTATCTTTTTTAAAAAAGTTCAATGACTCTTATGAAGCATTTACACCAGACAGACAGCAAAGAGTTTTCAATTCAATGCTGAAATGAATGAATGGGTGGAAAACCAACAACAGATAGCAACACACACATATAAGATGCACTGAAAAAATTGATTTCTTGATGGTTAAGTTAATGGAGAAATCTTGTGTTAATCAATCCATAATACAAGCCCTGTTGCTCCATAAAACTGAAGGTAAGTCCCTATGCCCCATTCAGGTAATTAACTGCCTTTTCACAAATTTTGTCTATCTTGTATCAATTTTTCATTCTTTTGCTAACAGCAATTGCAACAGGGCTATGGACAGATTCACACTTTATTTATCTTTTAATGGCGGAGATCCTATCTGGTTGATGTCCTCTTAACCCAAAATAGGTTTAGTCTCCGTAACAATACAAGCGGTTTCATTGAAGTCAGGTTCAAAAGCATCCCTCAGTTTTGGGGATACCTGTACCCATCCCTGCAAAAACACACAAAAGCACAACCCAATTAAGCCAAGCTTCTTATGTTAAGTGTTAGCTCAACCCCAATTAACAACTTTACCAGACAATGTATATTTATGTTATATAGCTGCAACCATTCAGGAATTATGAAAAAGGAACCTTACCTCAACATTGCCATCATATTCATAGAAGAGGTCTTTGAGTTTTTTGGTGGGGTCAGGAATAACTGGGATGAAGATCACCTTGATCCTGTTAAAACAAGTCATGTCATGTTGGGCCCCTGAGATATGAGCAATGCCTGCTAATTATCACACAAAACTGAATATACACAAGTGTGCAATTCATTCATTGATTCCCCTTCTCACCTCTCACATTCCAGCAGGACATAAACCATGACGATTAGAAGAATAGCAAGACCCACAACTCCAAATGCCACATACAGGCCCTTTTTGCCTGGGGTATCTGGGAGAGAAGCAACAAACACCAATAGTGATTGAGTGGGGGAGTTCATACACATCACACGTGTGTGTAGCCTATGAGGTGCTGGTGCTCACCTGCTGGGGGACTGGTCTTCAGAGGCCCCCATGAAACAGCTGTCCAGTCGCTCCAATATTTAAACTCTCCACACCGTCCGCCATAGCGACTCTTGACTCGGAACAAATATGCCTTTGCATCAGAAACAGACAAAGTGTAGGATGTCCTTCCCAAGTGAAGCACATTCTGGTCCTGATAATTACACAGAGTATATAAGGTTGAATGCAAATATGTTCAAGGTTATAAGACTTCATCTCATGTCTATGTTCCATCTTCAAAAACAAGGACATCCTAACCTGCCATGCCTGTGATCCCATCTGGTAAGAAACTACACTGTCGACACACGACTCTTTGACTGGTCCACCAAACGACCACTGGAAAGATATCTCCCCACTGCTAGCGTTCCACATTAGGGTCAGGTTTTGGGGTGGGTGAAGTTTCACTTTGGAGAAAATATGAAAATATCATGAACCAACACTGGAGATATCCATTTGCCACAATTATCTCTTTATTGACATTAATGTTGATTAATTATTTGATTTAAAAAGGTGTCTTACCATCTCTGACTATGTCATGTTTCTGACATCTCTCTGTGGTCTCATCTGACAGTGTAGTGTTCAGCGCCTTGAATCTCTTCTCTGGGTTAGGAAGAGGAAAGATGCAGCCGACACTACACCCATCCTTGTAGTCATACAATGGACATGCTCTGGATGGCAATCTTTCAAAACTGACAGGACACGCAGAATGGAAAACAGTGTATTTAGTTAAGCTATATAGAAGGAGTGGATCTTGCCCCAATAAATAGAGAATAAAATGCAGGGACGAAACAATCCTCTATGTACTCACTAGTAACTGAAAGACAAGTTTTTGCCACTATGATCGCAGCTCCAGGTGCAGTTTACTTTTTCCAAATTAACAATGTAACAATAAACACCTGCATGAAAAAAACACACAAATAAGCATGTTATGTGCATACATTCTTTCAACCCACAATACAACTGCATTTTATAGAACATCTTTTTTTTGGCAAATTATACCTGTAGTTCATATAGTTTTTATTCTTCATCTTTTTGCCTATATGGTGATAGATGAGCGAAGAGAGACAGGCGTACTCAAGTTCGATCAGCATTGCACAATGCCAAAAGTGGCTTGTTCGACTAGGCTGGCTGGCTGGTTTAGTTGGGGCTAAGTGGGTAGAACAAACAAGGTAGTTTTATCATCCCCGCGCAGTGCTGTATGATCTTCAATTCGCCAAGTAAGTTTCCGCAAGCGGTCAGACAGCTGAACAACAGGACATGATGGAAGGCTAAATTGGAATACAGTATTGGCAAAGCCAACCTGCTCTTAAATTATTATAGCCACTGCTGTAGACAAGGGACAGACAACACTGTCTTGTGCTTGGGCTTAAGTAGACTGTCTACTTGACTTGACTTGACACAAGCACAGGCCAGACGCAACCCTGGACTCTATGGGCACCCGCACACTAGAGCGCAGGCACTGCAGACAGCACCCACGAATGGCACCACTTCTTAAAGCAAAAATCTTAAAGCAAAAATCCAAATTCTAAACTCTATAGCCCTGTTAGTAGGAAAAAGAACAAGAACATTTAATACAGCATAGACTGAATAGTAGGCCAGCTGAATGGGGCATAAAAAACTTGTAGTTTGCCTAGTTATTGTTAGCTGCTGGTTTGATATTCAGTGTATATTGCATCAAATCTTGTTCTTTTCCCACTGATTCTGTTGCGATTCCCACTGCTTCGTCTTTGATATTTTTTGCCCTCAACGGTGCCTTCCAGGCAGCGCTGCCCCGAAGGCATTTCTCCCTGCAATTTAGGGTTAGGATGAGGGTAATTGAGGGGATTAGGTTTAGGGTAAGGGTTAAGGTAGTGCCTTTTAGGCTGTGCTACCTGGAAGGTGCAGTTGGGGGCAAAATCACTCCTTTATGTCAGCTGTAAATCAATGTGACAATATTTCACAGCTGTCAACACCAGTACAAACATGCATAATACATTCTCATATAAACAAACAAATAACAAACAAACAAACAAACAGACTAGATCAGTCCTGATCTAAAATGCTCAAACATTGATCCTTGAAAAGGCCCTACAATCAAAAAGAGGCACAAATTGTGTCTGGACATACGACCCAGTTTATAAAAATGGAATTTTCCTTTGACTGAATTCTAGATTCTAGATTAGCACCGCCTCCATTATATGGGGGTGTGAAAATTCCCTTACGTTACTCTGACCTTTCTGATTGCAAACTGACATGTCACATAAGATCTGAATTATTAAAAAGTAATAACAGAAATAATGACCATAAAAAAGAAAATAGATGATGACATGTACCAGTAAACCTTTCAGTTATTAAGTAATTTTACTTTATATGAAGAATGTGGTAACATTACACAAAATGTTACACAAAGCGTAACAAAAAATCACCATATAGTAATGCTGGGAGTACTTACTTGGTAGAGAGGTAGTACGACATCCTATAACACAAAAGACAATAAGTCCAAAGAGCGTGAGGAATGATCTGCTGGGATTCATTTTAAATAATAATCTGAAACAAACATTGCGTAGACCGAACGTCTCCTGAAGCTCTCGAAACTGCTGACAACTTCCTCTGCACTTAACTTCCTGTTACCTTGTCATTTACTGAGTTAGCACACAGTTCACCATGACATCAAAAGACAAATCACAAACAATTATACGGGCTGATTTGAAGGCTTGATTAGTCTATGCCTCATGCTTACTGACTATTTGCCTATTGATTGTTGGAGGTCCCTATCATTTTACACGTTCGCACAACATCTTCTATTCAGCATATCTGTTTATTTCAGAGCAGTAAAAAAATGTCCACTGATGTATCTTTTATCCTATTGTGTCATGTTAGACAGGTTTGTCAGTTGCTCTGTGGCACCAAACCACAGACTGCATGCAGCAGGGGAAACTTTTGGTAAAGATAATTATTTACTGTACACATCTCCCGCAAAACCAGACTTTTAGTGCCTACAGACATACAGTATAATCACAAAATGTATTTAGGCAGCTGTACTCTGATGCCAGGAATATGAAAATGACATCCATGCTTGACATGGATCATCAGTGTTTAGTAGTAGTAAGTGTGCGCACAGGTGATGACAGAAAATACATAACTGATGCTTTGTTTCAGGGCTGTACAAAATTCACAATTGAATTGAGAATGGCTCCTAGATTCAAGGAAATACACAAAGTTATCAAATTGGAATTCATGAAATTCCATGATATCCAAAGAAATTCATGATACATATAAGGTAGGGTACAAAATCCTGGAAAAATGTTTGTGCAAGCTAAACTGGAAGATATATGTTTCTTGAGATTTCCACACCAAAGCCCCACCTCCAGAGTAGGCTAGAGGATGAGTGCGTGAGAGTGAGTTTGATAGACAAATCATCACTCAAGCATCTCGTAGCATGCTCAAAATGATTGGATGGTGTTTTTCCTGTCCTGCTCGTTCCACAGTAACCTGATCATAACCAGCCCCTCGGTCTATGCTTCTCTTCCTACCAAGGTTTGGGATCTCGGCTATTGAGAAACTAGGAGATGTTTAAATTCAAATCAATTGGATCAGCCTGGATGCATCCAATGCAAACAACGTCAATCGCCGGAATTCCAGATGGAGTAATTGGTTGCAATTAAGGTGTGAAGGGGATTTTATAGGAGCAATGTAGTACAAGGTTTTTTAAATTCAATTGTTCTAGTTTGGCCTATCCAGTAGCTCCCTCTAGGGACACAGAGTTATATGCGCCCTCTTACTCATCTCTGGGGTAGTCTGCAGTTTGGATTTTACTTTCACAGGAACTGTTTGATGTCTGCCATAGCTTATAGATTCCAGCTAAAGATCTCAAGCTAAGAACAGTTCAGTAACACTTTCTATGAACCCAGTATTCATAGAGCATTATAAATGCATTGATAAAGGGTTATAATGCATTCATTAAAACTTATAACTACTGACATTAGAATTCATAACTGCTTAATACATGTATGTTCTCATGACTGTTCTCATAAAGCATTATAATTTTATCTCATAAGCCTTTAAAACTTGAAGTGTCACAAAGCATTATAAGCTGTGAAGCTGTGCTTCAATTTGTTTATTGACGTTTTATATGTCCGATCTCTCACGCCGCATAATGATTGGTTACAAGTGCTCAGTGCGTAAGTAAAGTAAGATGAGCACATAATTACTCATGAAAATGAATGAGGCACCATTGCAGACACTAAGTAAAGTGATATATTTTCCTACTATCAAAAGGCCAAGTAGGGCTATAATGTTTTGTGACACTTCAAGTTCTAAAGGCTTATATGATAACATTATTCCATACGAGTACAGTCAGTGAGGACATACAAGCAGTTAGGAATTATAATGTCAGTAGTTATAAGCCTTTTTGAAGGAATTATAACCCTTTATGAATGCATTTATAATGCTCTATAAATACTGGGTTCATAGAAAGTGTTACCAAAAGGTCCCTATTTTCCAATGGAAATCTTTGTAAAATTAGTGAGAATACCAGAGCACATTTATAAATTACATAATTTATTTAACATCACATCACAAAAAGTATTATGGTATATAGTATCTTTCCCATTAAACTGGTGCCAACCCCTGCTTAAGTCCCAGAATCTCTCTATACTAAATTCTCGTTCCATTCTAATATCCACGCCTGATGTCAGCTTACCGACACAACTTCACGCTACCTGTAATTGTGCTCACCCAGGGGTGGCCAAACCCTGGAAGTTTTGGCCCTCTGCTATCCTTCATGTGGCCCGTCATAATGTCTAAAAAAAGTACAGTAATGTGGCCTGTTGTTGAATTAATGTAATAGTTAAATTAGTTATAGTTCACTTGTAATTTGTTGGAAATTGATGTTCTTACTTTTGCATTGGCCCTTGGCATCATACATTTTTCAGCAAATGGCCCATAAGCAAAATGGTCTGGCCACCCCTCCAGTAACTCCATTATACAATTTAACAAAGAGGAAGTCAACTTTCCGTCAGAGGCAGAAGGTTAAAATGAAACCGTCTGCAGTGTACAGGTGTCAAACATAAGGCCCAGGCCAGGATGTGGTCCTTTATATCATTTCATGTGAATGCAAAGCGTGAAAATAACTGAAGCTATCTGGCCTTTTTGAAACTAGCTCTAGCGATGCAAAAAATGGATTGTGTCACGTTTCTGCAAAACAATCCTGGCTACTCCCTATGAGGTGCATCATGGAACTGCTAACCAACAGGGAATGAATACAAAATTATGTGGTGGCGCATTAGGACTGTGTTGGTGGTGATGTATTTTTTTCATTCTAGTTTGTAGCCGCGCATGTAGACCTGGCAGGATGGCCCTTGGAGGGAAATCCCAAATCTTATGTGGCCCTCGCTAAAAATGAGTTTGAAACCCCTAGTCTACCGCCTACAAGCACTAGGTTGGTTCACTGTTTGTGTAAGTGTGCATAAATGCAGTGGTTATCTTGAAGGCACTGTGGGTTTACAAAAGGAAATTCAAACATCCAAAAATAAATACCCTCAACATACTCCTATGTTTGTAACAATGTTAGAACATAAACCTGGTAAAAGTTTCAGCTGACCTCACTGCTATAATCCTAAGCGAAATATGGACATCCATTTTCCATTAGGCCAAACACATTCCTCAGTAATCCATGTTGAGTCATTACAGCCGTCCCATTTCTTACTCATGAGAAGGAGTCAAGTTTGCTGGATGTTGATTGAGAACTGTGCTTTGCCTCAATCAAGCAACTCCGAGGGCCCTGTCCAGGAATTTGGCAAAGTTTTGTGGCTGGCCAGGTAAAAAAGGAGCCAGTGTGGAGAAGTCCATGGTCTTCAATGTTTCAGTCAGAGTGCTGAAAGAATGACAAAGAATCAATGAGATACGTGTTGGACAAGTATGTGAAAACATTGTTACATAATGTTATTTAGAGATTATGGGATCATGCCATTGACAACTTTTTTGAAACACACACACAAACACATTCAAAATGTACAGAAAGTTGTCTTGTACCACTTGTCTACCATAACAGCCAGAGACCAGTGCCAGTGCCACTCATCTACAGACCTTTGGCACTTTGCCAACCGTCCCATGGCAAGTGATAACACGCGATAAGCGATGTGAGGGAGTAGCTAAGGGACAGTGATGCTGGACACAGGACTAAGTGGCACGGGACAGTGGGCACATGCCTGTTCATTTATGACAGCAACTGACCTGCAGGTGCAGTATAGAAGGTGAGAGTCAGAGTGCAACTGCCGGGCGAGCTCGAGCTGGTGATTGTCCATTAACTTGTCGTTGACCACGACAAGTAGAGCTTTCTGAGCTCCAAGAGCTTCAAGACAACTTCCAGCCCCTTGAAACATAAGACACTTGTCAAAACGTTTGACATTTACTGCAATTACTAGCGCCCTCCTGATGGTGCTATATCTAGGGGGCATTCTGGTCTACATAATTCATTTATGGTTACGGTCTTACCTGCGTGACTGATAACGAGATCAGCTTTTTTCATGTCGTCCGATATGGAATCTTTAAAACGGAAAGATTCGAGCTTCAGTCCGGGGCAACATTCAGGGCCAGGGAGGAGCGAACCGTGACCAACTTGAAGTACTAATTCTGTGTAACCACGGCCAATCAAAGCCTTCAAAAAAGGAAAAGGTAATGCTGCATTTCAAGAATTATATTTTTAAAAATCAAATTAATGTTAGCAACTTAGCAATGACACTGGCATCAGAATGAAGTTTACCCAGAACAAGGCTATGCGTTGGACGGATTGACATGAGTGAAATCATTACCTTGACTGTTTCCTCAGAAATCGCAGTTTCGATTAATTCATCAAATCTTGTTGTTCCGACTGTTACAAACACGCGTTTCATTGTACAAAACAGAGAGCAATTATGAGTAAACTCAGTTTGGTCAGCAAGACACTTAAGCCGATAGAGCTTCGTCAGCTGGTACAGCAGTTATTTCCTTCTACGTTTACATGCCACCATAGGGTTTCGGTGAATTATCGCCACCTACTGGATTGGAGCATAAGCAACAAGTTTGGTGCCTTGATTTTCCTGATTTCTACAACGCTTCTTTCCTTAATGTGCCTTTTCATATTCATTACTATATGTGCATTGTGAGATTCTCCTATCCCCTTCCATCAAGGATCACATTATGCAAAAATAAATCATGTAAATGTAGATTTACAGAGAGATTTCTTAAACCTGCCTTTTTGAAATCTGCTGTTCCACCACCAAATTGCAATGCTTTGTATATCACTACCTCCAAGACAAACACACAAGATTTGCATAAGTAGTTCTGCATTCTTAAGACACATCTCTGCCATTTTTATGATAATCCCACATTCGTAGAAGAAATAAAGACACACGGACAACACATTGAAGACTGAAATCATTTAAGGCGTCGTTAATGCTCCACTTCAGAAACAAAGCATACTGCGGTCACAAAAGCAAAACAACCACCAATACAAAATAAAAGGCATTAAGTAGCTACCACAATAATTAAAGATTTTAATAAATAGATTAATAAGGAAGAAGAGGGAGAAAAAAAAGCATACATTGTAAAAAAATACAGATAGCACAGGTCTCAAACCTGCAGACTGTTGTCACTTAAAATGATATACCAAATTTAAAATATTTAAACACAGGGTATATTATATATATATGTATATGGCTGAGCACCTACAGGATGCTTTAGCCATGAGCATTACCAGCTCATGAGCCCAACGCCCTTTGAAAAATACTAAAAACCAATAGCCCTGTCATGTCACCTATCCCCTATGGTCGTTCTTTGCTAAGTGTTATATTATGTCTTTCCTAGATCACCCAAAAGGCCAGTGCATTTGTAGGTGAGTGTGCTTGACAGTCAGGCTATCAAGGGGTTGGAGAAGTTCAAGCGTCCATGGTCGCCTTCAGTGGGGCAACACAGGACTCAGCAGCCAACCAGCATCACAAGTGTGCAGATGCAGTTGTAGTGTCGCTGGTGTGACTGATGGGGTCTGACGTCATTGAAGCAGACTGGTTCAAAGGGCATTCTGCCAGGTAATGTGTCTGAAACAAGAGCAGAAACAAGAGCAGAAACATTTTATCCCATTAGTTTGCTGTAAACATTTGTTGAAACCAGTTAAGAGGAACTCAAAAACATTGCAATGAACTTGAATAACTCAATACATGTAGGGCTTCCATTCTGTTAAAACAGTGCCACACCACATGCAGTCTCTCATGAATCTTAATGTGCATACTAATCCCCCAAAGCTTGGAATGGCATTATGACCGTTCACATGAACACTGGATAGACAGATGCACTTCTGGAACAGCACCACATTGCCTAGCAACTGTTCTTTGTCGTAATAGAAATCAAACAGGCCCCATTTTCAAAAATGAAAACATAGAATCACATTTCTGCCCTTCTCCAAGAAAGGATGAAATTTAAAAGATGAAAGAAAATAGGTTAAGTGTTACTAGACTAAGAAATAGCGATAAAATACTAGCAGTAATGATCCGGTTCCACGTGTATGTAGTCACAGTATAAAAATACTTTGGAGGCCAAATGATCTCTGATACATACTGAACTTAAAATACATAAATGCAAACTACAGGATGTGCACTTTTCTGACCAACTTTCACCAAGTCATAAAACACACACTCTGAAATATCCAAGGGCAACATACTTGGCATTCCCACTAGCCATCTAGGCTATTCATTATGGACTTCTTGTGCTTTGGGTCACTGGAGTTCATAGTAATTCAACGTCAACGTTGAAATTTATACAGCTTTTTAACAAATTAACAAAGCTTGATACTGTACACACAGAGATATCTCCTATAGTTTAATCACTTTCAGATCTGTGAGAAATCAGCATTGTCTTGAACGGTTATAGTTTAGCCAAATGCTTTAAGAAATGCCACTTAAGTGAGCTCAAGAAACAAGGTGACCCATATTTAAACAAGCCATTATTGACAACATATCTCCAATCATTTTCTCCAACAATTAG
Organism: Sardinella longiceps; assembly: GCA_027497455.2. NCBI lineage: Eukaryota > Metazoa > Chordata > Actinopteri > Clupeiformes > Clupeidae > Sardinella > Sardinella longiceps. The sequence continues at coordinate 3,102,890 of JAODXP020000030.1, forward strand.
GCTACTGTATTCACTCACAGGGATTTCAGCAGAATGTAGACAATGTGGGGGAAGAATGAAATAGAAGAAAAGAAGTAAGCAAACAAAACAAAACTCATTGACATGTTAACATGACCCACTGAGCTGATTATCAGCATGCAGAGACTGCATGTGACTGGGACTGTGCATGAAGAGGATTTCAAGCAGGGTAGATATCTACTTCCTGTTTTGGAACATCAATTTTCATTCAGGATGTAACATTTTCCTTTTCTTCCCTGGGAATCTCCCAGTCCCATAGCCACCCATAGCCCTTATCCCCGAGACACAACCCCTCCTCTCCCCTCCCCCTCTCTTGCCTACGGCTTTGGCCGCTTTATTATTCACGCCACATTCTTTCTGTGATCTAATGATAACAAACTCTCTGGACTCGCGTCTACTACCAAGCCTCTTTTTTTTCCTGCTCACAACTTTCAGCCACTCCACAAGCCCATTCTCTTCAGTATGTTAAACTGTGTAAGAGTTTAACACATTTGATAAAAATACATATAAGAAAAATATGGACAACACCCGTGGCCTATTTCTGTGGCTGAATGCTGGGAAGGTTGTCATGTCATTTCTTAGAAGGGGCCAATATAGTCTGTCAACTATATCCAAGCAAACTAAGTTTGGGTTCCTTTACCTGGGGTGGAGGGGGTAGTATGGTTGTAGAGAGCAGCGTCTTCACTGCACCACACAAGCTGTGCAACACTGCTCCTGCTTTTCTGGCAGCGTTGCGTAGTTCATTTGTCTCACGATCTCTGCAAACAGCTCGTCCACCATGGTCTTGCTCTTGGCTGACGTCTCAATGAAGGGGCAGCCCCACTCCTGAGCCAAAGCACGGCCATCAGAGCCTGCCACCTCCCGCTCAGACTCTAGATCCACTTTATTGCCCACTAAGATGAGTGGGACTTTTTCGAAGCGCTTCACCCTCACAATCTGGTCCCTCATGGGTCTGATGTCCTGAGAGGGGTAAAGGAAAATCATGTTTAGGAAGGTACTGCTGGACTTGGCTGGAGCAACCTGACAATGTGAATAATTTTAGCAAAACTGATGAAACATTGGTCATAATATCACTATATTGAGAAACTAGTTAAAAACTTCAAGGTTTCATCCATTATACAGAACAGTACAAACTTGAGCATTACCTGAAAGGACTGTTGGTTGACCAAACTGTAAACCAAAATGAAGCCCTGGCCGTTTTTTATGTACAGGTCTCTCATCGATGCGAACTGCTCTGTTCCCGCGGTGTCCAGAATCTCCAGCACCGACGGAGAGGAATCCACTTCAATCTCTTTCCGATAGAAATCCTCAATGGTCGGGTCATATTTCTCAATGAACGTGCCAGTGACAAACTGGACGGTAAGCGCGGACTTGCCGACGCCACCACTGCCCAGCACAACCACTTTGTACTCCTTCATTTGGGTGTAGCTATGTGCCTGACCCAACCTATAGGTGTTTGTTCACAAGCTACATAAATCAAACAGCTAACGTTACACCATACAAATCCCACTACGGACTGTAGCTGTATGGACAGCAGTCGCAAAAGCAAGTTTAGCAAAAAAAAAGATTTATGAAAAGTTGAGCATAGGATAAATCTTAGCAACGTGCCGTGAAAAAAACGAGCAACGCCCGCGCTCTGCTAGCTGTTTGCCTTGGATAGCTAGCTAGCAAGTAAAGCTGAAGCCGCTACGCCCATCCATGCTCTTTCTAACGAACTGTGTTTGTTAGCTAGCAAGCTAGCTAAAGGTTAGCTGGTTAACGTTACCTTTATACAAACTCAAAACGTTGCATATACCTTCAGATCAACAATCCCCAAAATAAGGACAGATCCTGCATGTGGGGAATACTGTTATATGTTACAATTCATCTTGATTGCTACACCCAGGGTCATGATATCACAACCCATTCCTAAAATAACGTTACTGTTTCCATTTTGGTTGCATTAAATCTGGATGAAGCTAACGTTAGCGTTAGGAGTTACCATTAGCTCCTAAAACAACATTAGCTAGCTTGTAAGCCAACTAGCCAGCTATTCCACCTAAGCTATTCAAGTAACATTAGCAACTTGAAAATGACAGACTGTCGCCAACACAGTACAGAATGGTAAGCGTTTAACCAGTCACCAAGACGCTTGGTCTTACCCACCGTTTTAAAGAACGGGATTCAATTTCAGTCCGGTATAATATAAGCAACACGTTGCTTCAAGCGAAAATGACACCTCTAAACGCTACTCCGCCGGCCTTGCTTCAACCGGCCTCTCCCAATCTCATCGAGCACAACACCGCTGATCAGGGTCGTAATCTGCCCGTATACATTCCTTGAGAACTATTCCTCGAGCTACAGCTACATGCAAATCCCATTGTAGATTCAAGTCCTCTCAACAGTGGTTGGCTATGTTTGTGCAGAGATTTCGGTGCGTTTGGGCCCTTCATGAGCAGAACGGGCCAGCGCAGACTTTCAAGTTTAGTTGCAGGCCCATAAATCAAGGTGGGTACCGCCTGATGATCTGTATGTTAATTGGTCATTCAAAAAAAGTATCCACATTCCCATTGGCCTACATCGCGACTGGGAGGGTCTTCAGAAATCGAGGTCGTAGTAGTCCTACAGCTCATGAGGGCTTGATGTTTGTAAACTAGTGCATAATGTGCCATTAAATCAGTAAATTCAAGCAATTAATCTGCATGATTTAGACTTGTTTGCTTATTTTTAATTTCCATCATTAAGCTATATATGTAAATGCATTTTCCTGCTTATGTTTATGGCTGATAATGTGCTGAATAATATCCCCAAATCCAAATTTTAGTGCATTGTAAGACCTAGTTGATAACACAATGTAGGCCAGAGGTGTCAAACTTATTTTTATCAAAGGCCACATGAGCATTGGGATTTTCCTCAGAGGGGTGCCATGCCAAGTTTACATGTGCGTTCACAAACTACGATGAAATTTTTTTATTGTGTTTCTGTCCATTACCAACACAGTCATAATGCACCACGACTTAATTTTGTATTTCTTTCCTGTTGGTATGCAGGTTCATGAGGCACCTCATGGAGAGTTGGCGGGATTGTGTTGTGTAATCGTGACAATTTTCATATAGGTCTCATACCTACAATTCTTTTCAAGCTTTTTGAATCAGTCCACAGACATTATGCAAAGGGCTGCATCTGGCCCCTGTCTAACTAATTTATCATAATATATTTGAGTAAAAAAAAGTAAAGGTAAAGAGAAAAGCCTGAACCTAATAAAAGGCTAACAATAAATCATACTAATACTACTACTACTTCTACTACTACTACTACTACTAATAATAATAATAATAAACAATAAAAGGCCAAATTACTTGTCTTTCTTCAGGATTACGGCACAAACAACATCAGCATCATCACTGATTAGGCCAGGGGTGGGCAATTATTTTGGCCAAAGGGCCACATTGGGTTTTAGATTTTGACGAGAGGGCCAGGTATTAACAGTGAACCGGTTGATGCCAGTAAATTGGCAAGTCTCAAAACAGTAGCCCCACTTTCTTCAGAGGACATGTTAACATGCAGGTTTAAAAGGGTGGGATTTGTATTTTATGAATACAACAAATTTGATAAATCAGACCTTTAATCTAAGTCACCTTGGCTAAAAGATAAATTATTCTACTTTGGGAAGGCTCCACGGGCCGGATTAAATAGCTCAACGGGCCGCATGTGGCCCCCGGGCCTTAGTTTGCCCAGGTATGGATTAGGCTATTATTATTGATGCACAAATTGGTTAATAGCAGACACAATTTCACTGCATTTCATACAACCAGTAAACAAATAAACAACAAATAAACTTCATTGTAAACTTGTATTAGTAATAGTGGTGGCACAATAAACGCTTTAACTTTTAAGTGATTAATCGAAAAAATTAACTCAGATTAAAAAAATAACTCATGATGGATATGGTTTCACTTTCATGGCATGCATTATGTTCAATTTCAGATAGAAATTGGCTAGGCTATCAAGTCAAACCAGACAAAAATTATGGCCTAGCTTCTGAATCTCCAACAAAAGCAGAGGGTTGATGTTTGGGGGATCTTTGGGGGTAGTGGATATGTGTTAATTGCCCCCATTTGAGAAGAACATCATTAGCTATTAAGATGGGTCTTACCAGGGTCCAACATACCCTAGCATCCAAATTCTTACTGGAGGAAATGAATTGTGTTTAAAAGTGATTAATCATGGGAAAATTTTGTGATTAATCAGATTATTTTTTGACAGCACTAATTTATAACCATTCAGTAATTATTAATGTGGTCTACATATAGGCCTACCTTTAAGTATGTCATTGTGTCCAAAATACTATTCCATGATGCAACAACAATAAAGCCATTCACAATTTTTAGTAGGCCTGGTTCACTGTTCTCACATCAGTTGAAAAGTGTGGGGCAGTGTCAGCATCAATGCTTGTCAGCCTACAGTTAATGCAATAAACAACAACTTTTTGTGTGGACCTGTATGAAAAAGATTCATAATGATAATCTAAAAAATAATGTTGTCACAATTATTATTTTATAGCAATGTGTTAAACCCTATGGTTTGCTGATTCAGTGATGGGTCATTCCAGCATAACACCCCTAAATAATCTACAACCGTGTCTCTTTTAGACTATGGGAATTGAGGAGGAGGTAGTTCAAAGAAGTGAAGATAAATCCTGAATTAAACAATGTATGAGATGTTTACTCTGGAATGCTCTTCTTTTGAAAAAGAAAGTAGATCTTGCCAGCATGATATGGCTTTTATGGAGTTCAGAGTGCTCATACTATAAGGCTGGCTTACTGGTAGATGGATACAAATCAGAACAAAGTGACTCACAGGACGGGCCAAGACAAGTCACATTCACACACACATGCACATAGACTCTGACTCACCACTTCCTTCTATTGTTCCTCTTGAACCTGCTTTACTGTTCTTCTTCCATGTGGAGTGCATTTATGAATTTATTCTGAAGTAAATATAAACATACTCTTATAAACATACTCTTGTCAACTCCAGCCTCAGGAGAAAATAAACACAAGCTATACAGAGAAATTGCCATAAGTGCTTTATTAAAACGTTCAACAAAAACATCAGAAGTAATGTATGCATATATCTATATACTTATCCATAGCAAAAGAGATTGGCATGAAGCACAGTTGTGTAGCACATACAAGCACGACAGGCTACATAGAAAGAGAAGCAGTTTAACAGTAATAGTAAAAGCATTCAGTTTCACTGTGTCCTTAAGTGGAGGAGAGGGGAGCCTATTATGTATGGCTTGGAGACTATGTGGACATTCTCGGCTTGGTACAGTGTGACCGCAAGTTATATGGCTACTCCCAAAGAATACATTTAAAGGGACAAAGTCGAGTGATGTCTGGAAGAGAATTTATTTGACTTCTGTTTCTGGGTGAATCAGAGGCCCAGCAAGGGATCTTTGGGCTGTTACTGTCAGCCCTACCAGGAGTAGAAAAGTAGTAACATTCTTAAAAGTGTGTTCTTACTGCTAAGAGTCTAGGCACAAGTGGACATACTGAGGGGCGATGCTTTGTTGTGCTGTAATTAAGCATAGAGATGCAAGCGATTTAAGCAAAGCGCTTCACTTCGCATGTTTTGTCATTTGTATGCATTTTGGGAATCACACAAGTTGTAAGTACTGTCCACACTACAATACAGACAAAAGGCCTTGAAGTTTTCTCTATGGCCCAATGGGTGGGCTTACATATAGAAACCAACAGAGGCTCAGCCTCTCCTCCAGTTCTAGGACAAGTGCCATGGCAACAAAATTTATTGGCTTCCAAAGCAATTGAAAAACATTAAATGTACACGTTAAGCACTAGCAGAGCCTTTTTTCTGAATGTGTAGTTCTTCTGTGACTTGTTGATATTGAATTGGTTGGTTGAAAGCCGGTGGCAAATCCACTGTTATATTTTGTGGAGAGTTGTCATGAAAACAATAAAACATCAACCAATGTAAAATAAAATGTGAAAAATAATTCAACCCCCTGTACAAAAGACTGTAACTCAAGTTCACTGATTGCGTGTTTTGTCACAATAAGCCCAGCGCCCTATCTGATCCGGCATGTGTTCTAATTTTGGCCAGCAGAGGGCAGACCAACATTAGCGTTCCAATCATAGGACATGATCTACAGGTCCTCAGTAGGCCTATGTCATAATATGAATTCACCTTGAGAAGGATATTCAAGTAGCTAGTCAAGTGGCAAACGTGGGTATGGTAAGATAGAGGTAGAGGTAAACCTGAACATAGAAGAGCTTCCTTCTCTTAATTAAACAAAGGCAAGCAGTCTACTCTATTGGGAGGTTCACCACTTTCTTCACTTTCTCCATTTTAATTTACCCAAGTTTATCACTTAACCCTCTATTTGGAATAACCCCCAGATCTTCAGAACTGTACTCAGAACTGGGCAAAACAATCTCTTACACTAGGTTATGTTCAGAGAAAACAATGAGACAGCAACAGGAGGCTCTTTGGTGTCTGACTTGTGGACTCAAGTACTAGCCTATACAGTCTGAGAGAAATTCTGTTGTGTAATCCCTTTTTCCAAACATCTTCAGAATCAGATTGAGTTTAGGGCACATTGCGCACAATGCTCTTTTGTAAGCTATGACAATCTACAAAGCTTCTTTGACACAAGTGCTTCCATACATCCCTTTTTCAGTGAGAAACCATGCTTTTGTTAACAATAAAAGGGCAATAGCAAACAGAATAAAAGACAAATCCCTCAAAACCCAGAACAGCATCTATCTCTTGTACAGCCTATTAAAATGACCACTGTTTACCTGTATTCCGACCGCTATAGTCAGCTGAATTATATCAATTTGCTATATATATCTATGTATATTCAAAATAAATTCTGAGTATTTTGACTTATGTACATAAGTGCAATCAAGGTGAATATCACACATTCGTACACTGACGTAATCACAGCCAGTGCCAAAGGCACCCAGCACAGCTGGGTGCAAACTGGGTGGACCACAGGGAGGGGTGGGGTGGGGTGGGGAGGGAGACCTGACAGTGGGATATGCATTCAGACCACCACAACAGGCACTGACAGAAACACTCAGTCACTGTCCTAACCACAGTAAATGGCCAAGTACACAGAGATATGTTCAGTGTATATTGTTGACTAATTCTATGTGATTACTATGGATCTCCATTTGGATGTCAGATGAAAAAAAATCTCTCTTCCCTCGATCCAACCCATCAATTCAAAAGCTCAGATGCTGCATTCTAAAACTCCCATGAAAACAGATCAACATCCCATCCGAAAATAAAATAATCATAAAACCCCCAACCAAAACAGATAACATATGATCTCCCCAGAGGGCCTTTGGATATTAATGTTTTCACCTTATTTTACTTACAAAATATTCAATCACTAAATCCCAGACTACACATTTCCTTTCTGAATAAGTTAACGTTGTACATTATTTCAGTTTATGTGTGAAAAAATTCACAATTAAGATATACAAAGGTAGCCATGTTGTAGTTTTGTTGCCATAGCAACAACAACTTACTATCATAAGTAACAATGACTCTATCATTGTATACATACAAATGTATATGTTTATATATTTCTTAATTCTGATTTCATATACTACAGTCTACATAAACTATTCATGAATTGGGTTATATCTCAGTCATGCAATGAGAATTTTTATGACGTTGAAAGAAGATTTAAAATGACAGAAATTTCACTAACAATTTCTTGTCTAAAAACAGACTGATTCTTGGCTATAATTAAGACAGAATGTAACAAAAATACCACTGTGAGAAACACATGGGAAAACATTGAGAGAGAGAGAGAAAAAAAATCTAATTCGCATATTTACACTAAAACTAAACCATTCTCTAGTTAACTACTGAATCTTGTACAAGTAACACGCTTCATAAAAAGGTAAGTGTACTTAAAACTTTGAGCCCCCCAACGAGGCACATTATTTTTTTTTTGTTTGTTTCATTAATCAAGTATTTTGTTATTTCCAGCTGGATAGCAGTTGGAGAAGGCATAATTCTCACAGAGAGAGAGAGAGAGAGAGAGAGAGAGAGAGAGAGAGAGAGAGAGAGAGAGAAAGGGAAAGCAAGTGAAAAAGGGAAGAAGAGAGGAGAATCCCCAAACTTAGCAGGACATTGAGATCCAACTTAATTCTTTTGATGTACACAGTAGTAAGTTTCAGAATTTTAGTGAACTGAAATTAGATCATGTTTTAAATTACAGCATTTCTGAGCATCTTTTAAACAGTTATTTTATAGACAAAAACATTATTAGACTAGCATAATGCAGATTTTACATATTTTCCAAAATAATTTTTAACACACGATCTACCAGATACTCATGACACAGTATATTGTCTTTCTGTATTTTTTGTTTTTGTTACCCTCAAATCATCTACAGTATGCCCAAGCCCCTTCCTTCAATTCAATTCCCAGCTTTTCTAGCCATTTTCACTCCCAATAGCATGCACTACTGTAGGTACAGTACACTGCTCACATGAAACTTTTCTGTTCATAGCAAGTTCAACAGATCACGGTCGCACAGAGGTGCAGTGTCTCGGCATTTTAGCGTCTTTACTCCCGACAGAATGCCCTCTTTCTCAATCTCAACTCAAATGACATTCCATCTGTCCTAAATGTCACATTCACATATGCAGATAAGGCCCTTTCTGGATGTCATTCTAGGAGTCAACCTTTGTTAGCAAAGCCATTTGAATCACATTCCGGATCCATCGCTCTCCATCGCACAGTTCCCCTCCACTCCCTCAAATAGCCCAGCTCTCTTTAGTGTCCACTGACTTGAAAGCAGGGACACCAACTGTTAATGACTCTTAAAAAAACATTCCACAAAGTACCATGTAGACAGCTAACAAAAGCAACCTGATTTCCAAAATCAATTAACAGTACCTCTAGAAAAACAAGACACAAACTTGACATGTTTTGGACATCATTTAGCCTAACCCTAGGGCATAAAACAAGACCTCTATCCGTGCAGGAGTACAAGCACTCTTACACTAGCTAGAACAAGAGAGCACGTTATTTTGACTAAAGAACATAATAAGAAGGCGTATCAGTCTGACAGTATCTCCCATATCTGATTGATAGATGCTGTTGACCATGATAGCACTCAGAGGTGGCATATTGACTATGGGTCTCAGTACACAAAGCACAGGAGGAGATTCAGCAGCACTAGCTAGAGATTCACTGCTGTGACTGCCATGGCCACCTTATCCTGCACATGACATGTCCATTTTACATAAAGTTTGAAATCTATTTCCATGTGCATGTTAGTGGAGTTACTGAGCTGAGATCAGTTTAATAAATCATCAGGTTAAAAATGGCATTCCCATTCACAACTGCAATAACAGTTCTTTTTGGAATAAATAAACTCATTACAAATTTTGTAATTACAGGCATCAGGGAAGCCAATAACTGGGAGGCTGGCGATCTGTAGACTTAACGCTGATATCAGCCATTAGAGCTTTTGTCATGGCGTCTACCACACATATCTAGTCCAAGAAGTCTGACTCATCTCTACAGTACATTCTAACTTTAAGTTAAGGGAGGGGATCTCTGTTCAAACCTCTAGTTTTTGTGATCGCACAAGCAGAGGCTCAAAATCATATATAGCGCGCATGTCCGTGCCAGAGCGAAGCGGTGGGGACAGACAAACAGATTGCGCCTCTCCAGGGGCATCGGGAGACATGGCACACGCCAGAGATGGCTCTGCCCCGAGAAAAGAAGGCTTGTCCGGCCGCATACGATCAGGGGACAGATGCACACAGGACCAGGAGAGGAAAAGGAAACACTGACAGCAAGGACCAGTCAACCTCACATCTTAGGAAGGGACATAAATGGCAAATTTCTCTGTCGCGGTTTCCTCTAAAGGAGATATTCAACTACCTGAATATTTTGAATAATAAAGATGTATGCTGCAATGCTATAAACACTGATGTGTGTGATCTTACACATATTAAGACAAACCAGACATCGATACACAGCTGCTTAAGGCAGTTAAAAGGTATGAGCAACATTCCGAGAAAGATCTCCTGCAGCCACATAATAATGCAGTCAAATAACTATTGGCTGGTTCATCTGTGACTCACTGCCAAAAAAAACATTCTTTACAGTGAATTTGGAATTGCACATTTCTAGAGGACCACTTTCTGTTAGACAATCATATCAGATCAACCAATATTGAACACTTTGCAACGAGTATTGAAGACAAGTTGGTGAGAGTCTTTTGTTGCAAATCACAGGGATGCAACTCATGCAGTCAACTGCTACCACATCCAGTTCTGCGGTTCCATGGATCACTACTACACAAACACATGGAGAAACCTCACAGCCAAATGCTTTTATACTCTGTATAACGTTACTTGTATTCCCAATCACAAAGCCCATTGTGGATCTGACTTAATCCATGAGAATATTAAAAGGGAGAGACGGAACAAATCAGCCCCTTCAATTTCAACTCATCACTCAAAGGCACAGACAAATTGACAACAAAAAAAGAAAAACAAAAAAAAAAGAAAAGAAAGAAACCTTCCTGCCCCCTGGCTATCTCCCCTGGATGCTGTTTTGGAATAGGTACTTACAATCATAGCCTAATGGAAATATGATGAAAAACAAAACCAAGAAACAGTATCAAAAAGAAGAGGTGTTCTACAGCCATTTTGAAATGTAAACATGATAATGCTTTTTCAGGGTCATTATTTCATCTTGGGCGACCAAAACAACAACAAGTCTATATTTAAATAAAAACAGCCAACATAACCTAAAAAGACCATAAAAACATAAAAGGCCTCAAGGACTCTTTGAGAATGGAAATGCTTGGAACACAGGCACACAGTCCCTTCCCATCCGTCTTGTTTTCCTGCTCTCTGGCCCGGTCACTAGGCCTGTGCGCTGCATGATCTGTGCCTCAGGCTCGCCTACTTCCCCTAAGCCCTTGCAGGCTATGGAGGAGAATCCAGCATTCCCACTGGCACGTGCACATGGGTCATTGTGAGATGGACTGATCCATCGATAGTCTCTCCGTGTGTCTGTATGGCTGTAAGGACTGGGGAGTTCTTGCATTTACCTGCTTAAATATCACCTCACTTGGGGAATTTACCTCTGCATCAACATGGCTGGCTTCCTTTAACAGTTGGGGGCCCAGACTTAGGTATTGCCTGTGTCAAGTTTTTAACAAAACCTGTCAATGTTTTCATTTTTTTTCTTTTTTTTCCTCTTAAAATTCACGATGATGTGAACGTTTGAGAGGTGAGAGAGTGAAGAGGTGAACGGACGGCTCCGTCGGGGAACATATAGATTAGGCACATGTTTGCTGCATTCCATTTGCTCTCGTGTGCTCCTGGGCACAGGGTGTCTAACAGGCTGATGGCGTATTAACTGGAGTTTCGGTTGAGGCTTACGGGGCTTAGGGCCATGGGGGCTGCCACAAAGAGCTTGGGGACGGGGCAGATGTAGGTTTCCATGGGAATACACTGGAGGTCAACCGGGTCAGCACTCAGAACCTCGGCGGGGTCTGTCGGGATGAGAAGCATAGAGACAGACAGAGAGAAAGAGAGAGAGAGAGAGAGACACACAGAGAAGGAAAGACAGAGAGAAACATTACACGACTCATTCAATATGCAGCATTTTCACAGCTGTGGTGAAACAACACTTGCAGTCAGTGGAATAAAGAGGCAAGGTGTTCAAATGAAATTACAGGCATGAGATAATACATCAGTCTGATGGGAAGTGCTTAAGCAGTCATCAAAAAAGACATCGGTCTGATTTGCAGTGGTTATTACCAATTTCTGCGATTCGAATGCATTTTAGGAAGAAATGGAAAAAGGCCAATCATCTGCAGTATCACAAAATATAGATGTTGTTGTGAAAAAGATGATTTCCAATTTTTGCGTCAAACCAGGAGCTATTTGCTCTTAAGGAATAATTGGAACATAGAAGCAAGCAAAGCAGGAAATGAATGCTGACTCCCTTCTTGTCCCTTGGGATATGGTGGGGATCTATGCAGCTAGGAAAACACAACTGAGGTAGGAGACTGCAGCACTGACACCGCAACAAATCATATCCTGACATGAGGTCATTCACTGACTTCAAATGGATCAAAAAGAGGGGGTAAGAGAGATCAAACAACACTTCAATCAGTTTCAAATCAATCAAGCATCATGAAAACAGAGTTAGACTTGCGCTCAGAAATGAATTTCGACAAAAACAACAAATACATAGAATAATAGATAAATAATATACAAATAAATAAATAAATGTCAATAATGAAAGAAACACCTCAATAAACTTTCTGCTACATGTTAAGGGCTAATGTATTATCTAACTATTTCTTATGCATGCTCTGCAAGGGGCTATGAAGGTCTGGGTTAGCCAACAGAACTTAAAGAAGTTAAATTACTACCTCATCATGACACTCTTCGCTTTTTTGCCCTCCTATGTCCATACATAGGAGAATGACTTACCATTAACCTTGCCCTAAACATCCAACAGTTCTATGATCACACTACTGTACAGTACACACAACCAGAGAGCAGAGGAAAAGAAAAGAAAAGAAAAGAAAAGGAAAGGAAAGAAGAGCAGCACAGTCGAGAAAGAGGGCAAAAGGAATAAGGACCAAATGGTGCGGCATGGATGGTGCGGACACAAGCAGACAGTGTGATTCCCTCCACACCTCAAAGGAAAAAGGCAGAGAACCCTGAGAGAAGATATCAGCAGTAGCTTGAGTGAGTGAGTGAGTGAGAGAGTGCGTGAGAGAGTGATTGCATGAGAGAGTGAGTGAGTGAGTGAGTGAGTGAGAGAGAGAGAGCATGCAGTAACACAGAGTAAGGTACACTGAGGTGCTGAGCTTAGGAGCAGGCCCATCTGAGATCCATAGAGAGCGCCAATCCATCAGGGCTTTGGCTGTTTTCAAAAGCAAAATTGCACCATTCACCCAGGGCTGATTTAAGCCTGCTCTCATATGAGTCTAATTCCCAAGGAAATATTTGGATGGCTGTGACCAGGTCTCGTAGGTTAAGAGGTAAAGGCCATAGAAAACATAGTGTGGAAACCTGGCAGTAGTTTAAAACACAAACACGTGAAGGAAGCGGAGCTGAAGAACAGATGATAGTGCTTAAGGACAGAACCCTGGAATTCTTTACATCAAAGCCAGTTTAATAATAATAACAATAGTAGTAAAAATAATAATAGTAGTAGTAATAATAATAATAATAATAATAATAATAATAATAACAATAATAATAATAATAATGCCGGCTCTCTATGGACCCAGGTCTGAGGCCCTACAGCTAAAATAAGAGGAGAGGCCAAAATGAGGGGGCAAACCTGATTGGACGCTGCTGACTCGGCAAAAGGAACATTGGTGATTGGGGTCGTAGCCGACGAAACAGTGGAAGTGGAGGCACCGTGCATCATGGGAACTTTTTTCAGGGCGATTCAGACGAGAGACGGAGAGGGGGACAGGAGAGGAGGAGGAGGAATGTTATGATTATCATGACCAAATATGGCAGAGGAAGAGGGGGGAGAGAGACATGGCAACAATCCAGCGACATTGCCAAGATGGGAGTTTCACTCACAAACATGACATGCAAGTCAACTTAAAAAACAATGACAAAAAATTACATTATCAGTTTCCTTTGGGACAAGAACAAGAAAGTACATCTTGCACTGTAACTGAGATGGCAAGAAAATATGGGAATCATCTATTATCATACAATTCAATCAGACAGCCATCTGAGAGTTGTATAATGATATAGCAGAATGAATGGTGGTGCAGACAGATCAAAGGGTGCAACTCAAAAACACCAGCAGCTTGCTAAACCTCCTCCAGTAAGACAGCACACTACTGTAAAAATGACTCCACCCTAGTTCTGCTCCTTACTAATAAAATAATAAAAACAGACCCTCATTCTACACTGCTAAAGATTGGATCAGCCGTTGACCGATAGCATTGATAGCTCTGCATTCATAACACCTCCCTCTGTTCATTGACTGGATCTGGTAAAAATGCTACCTGAGACAACAAGATTGATGGAACCAAAAGTAGACTAGCAGTAATTCCAGTGGATGTGCATAGGGCGGCATGGCCAGGCTAGCTCCTACCCACCACTGCAACTTTCTCATTCAAAATTGCTTTTCGCTGGCAGATATTTCATTGTCATATTGGTCTGACTAACCAAGGACTAGGCTAAGTTACTACAGTAAACCAAACATTTGTCAAAGAGACATGCTCAAAGTCTGCCCTAACACCAATATTTTAGAGTAGAGAGGATAAAATTGATAAACACTGACAAAAGAACGCAATAATATGCCTAAATGAATGACATCAAAGAAATTCCAAATGCAAACATAACTGATAGATAAATTAATAAATAAATAAATAAATACGTTCTCATAGGTGAATTAAAATCAGCAACAAGCTCATATGATACATAACCATATGCATATGCACGCACACATACACACAAACACGCACACACAAACACAAACAGACTCACGCTGACCAAACCCTGGCCTACCAATTTCTCTCTAAAACATCCAATAACCTGGATCAAGTTCAGGCCCGATTAGCCTTAAATAAAGAGCATGAGCTAAACATCCAGTAGTGGCACTCTAATGCTAAAGGCACTTGATGTGGACACCCATTGCCCACACTGGACTTTGTGATGGAAGAGTTGCTGTATTAGACTTGGACAGTGCAGACCACTGAAGATAAACACCAGGGATGAGTGTGTAGTGTGTGTGTGTGTGTGTGTGTGTGTGTGTGTGTGTGTGTGTGTGTGTGTGTGTGTGTGTGTGTGTGTGTAAGCAGGGGGTGGGGGGGTCAAGAGGGGTTCAGGGGGGGATGATAGACCTGGACACTGCCCTCACCAGCATGTCCGGGCATTGACAGGAGGCGACTGTGGGGCTGCCTGCAACTGCTCCAGTCTCTCCTCTCCCAGCGGCTCTCTGGGGGTTTGAATAGCCCTACAGACAGAGTCAGATTCAGCAGGGAGAGGGGGACAGAGACAGGGGTGGAGGAGGAGGAGGTGGAGAGAGAGAGATAGAGAGAGAGAGAGAGAGAGAGAGAGAGAGAGAGAGAGAGAGAGAGAGAGAGAGAAGTAGAGATAGAGAGAGAGAAGTAGAGATAGAGAGAGAGAGAGAGGGAGAGTGAAAGACAGAAAGAGAGAGAGAGAGAGAGAGAGAGAGAGAGAGAGAGAGAGAGAGAGAGAGAGAGAGGAAGATACAGGAAGCAGGTCTTAATGGTAAAATGAACACCCACCCACTGCTAAGCCTGAACACTCCCACTGACTACAACCTCATCTGCAAGCTGGGCTATGCAGACACACAACCACAATCTCACTCATGTGTGTATGTGCAGAAATACACATGCACAAATTCACACATAGCCACACACACACACACACACACACACACACACACACACACACACACGCACACGCGCACACACACACACACACACACACACACACACACACACACACACACACACACACACACACACACACACACACACACACACACACACACACAGCATTGTCAAAATAAGCCAAGAAGGGCTGGCCAAGCAAGCAGACAGACAGATGGACACGGACAGACACTGACAAAATGCCTGCAGAGATGTGCGAAGGCTCCTCCTCTCCTCACCCATAGAGGCCCTCTGCTATTTGTGTGGTGCCAGTGCTATTGGTGACTGCTCAGTGAAATAGAGGCACCACAAACGGCTAGGGGGAACTGATGTCTAACTGCATGTGTGGACATTAAATTGGTTTATTTCTAAAGCTTGGGCAAATAAATGACAGGTCTGAACCCTGCCAACCTTTGGCTATTTGGCAGTACATGCTGAATCAACAACAAAGCCACTGCTGAGTGTCACGTAAACTGCGACAAGTTCAAATACAACATGTCAGTCAGTAAGTGAGCCATAAAGCAACCAGTCACACACATTTGTTCAGATATTACTGCTGATGTTCAAAGGATGTTCCAAGGGGCCAGTGTAGACAGGCTAAAGAGTGACAACAAGCACAGATTTTCTGTCCTATATGGAGAATGGCAGGTCATGAGATGGAATGGAAGGACTTCCTGGAGAGATTGGATTTGAAGTAATATATTTCATCTAACCAGAATAACCAGGGGTACGTTTCCCAAAAGCATAGCTAACCAATTACTGTAGCAACTTAGTTGGTTGGCAATGGAAAATTGCATTGCAACCAACATACATAGCTAGCTTAGTTAGCAACTATGCTTTAATGTACCACAGAACAGTAAATACTGTACATCTAGTAATTAACATGAAGAATCTGTTAAATCATCTGTATTCATCTTCCATTTGTACTTATTTTTACACTGAGTTTCACAGAATGCAAATGTGTGGTCAATGTTTTGGGGCATAATTTCTTATGTTAATTAATAATGTGAAAACACCTCAACATAACGTAATTATATTCTTAATAGGTCTGCTATTCATAATACTAAATGGGTATGAGCAAGTCTAAAATCTTACACAAGATGTCATGAAATGAAAATTTTCAAGATTTCATTCAAACTGAATTTGCAGGTTTGTATACAATACAAATACAGTATACTGTATCTATTTAGAATTCAATGCTTAATGAGTGTTAGGTAGTGACAGCCTTAATACATCCCCTAGACTATGTGCTTGTAAGGTGGAGGACGTACCAACACCTCCTGAGGGGCTCATGCAGAGGACTGGGCCTTTCCAATCCCATCCAGAGCCCAGAGAGGAGACGGACCAGACATGAGAGAAGACAAGGGACAGGGAGGAGGAAAGATGAGAGAGGACAAGGGAGAAATGGATGAGAGGTGAGAGAGGAGAGGAGAGAGGGTTGAGAGATGAGAGAAGAGAAGGAGAGCAGAGAGGTAGGGGGAGGAGAGAGGGAGGAGAGATGAGGGAGGGGAGAAGAGAGGGAGGAGAGGTAAGAGAGGACAAGGGAGAGAGGAGGCAGGTGTTCACCACATCAGGATGGAGCATTAGGACAGGAGTAAGACAAGGAACAGCATCCAGCAGGTTAATGGGACAGGAGACAATCCATAGGCTACATGACAAGATGGGGCTGCACAAATGCAAAAGCACAGACAAAGTGACATGGGTGGACCTATAACAGCCAGTCAGCAATGTAGCAGGAGCTGCGTATGTCACCTATTAGCCTAGCCTAGCGCTGTCAGTGTTAGCCTGTTTCCATGGCCTGTCTAAGAGGATGAGATGCTAATGCTAACATGGATGCATGTCCCAGCTGGCAGGTTCACTATGAGCATTAGCATGAATGTAGGGGAGATGAAGCATTCTCATCTCACTTGATCACAAAGGCTTTTGTTCCAAATGCAGACTTGCAGGGTGGTTTATAGCGCTCTCAAGCTAGCTGTGTTTGTCTTGGTTGTCTTGTTATTGTTCTTCAGGAAGATCCCTGCTACAGGACACAGGGGATAGGGGCTTCTGGCCTAGTGCTTACCATGCTAATCTCCTTCCAACAATAGCACTACAGTGTGTGTGTGTGTGTGTGTGTGTGTGTGTGTGTGTGTGTGTGTGTGTGTGTGTGTGTGTGTGTGTGTGTGTTGCTGCAGTGGGGCATCGAGAGATGAAAAAGTGTTGCAGGGGACCAATTAGTGAAGCACGCATGCATCGACCAGAGATACAGGGAGAGCGACAGGGGTGTGTGTGAGAGACACACAGAGAGAGAAAAGTGGTCAGGATGGGACAAAAAAGAGAAAGAGAGAAGAGGGGAAGATGCATGAGGCAGATGCATGTGGGGGAGAGAGAGAGAGAGAGAGAGAGAGAGAGAGAGAGAGAGAGAGAGGTAGGAAGGAGAAAGAGAAAGGAAAACAAAACGAGAAGAAGCGGAGGAGTATCAAAAGTATCCCGCACTGGAAGCCCCACAGGCTGTGTTCATGCATGCTGGGCGTGGCTTTGATGTGACCGCACTGCTGGCTGCGCCTGCGCCTGCCCACTCACTGACACCTCGGTCCACAAGAGAGGCGGTGGCGCTGGCGTTGGTGCGTGCGGAGCATTGTTATGTGCTGCTGCTGCGTAGCGACACTCCCACAGGCCCCAACCCAGCCCCTAGCTTAGCTTAGCAGGTTAGCATAGCTTAGCCCAGCGTAGCTCAGCCCAGCACACGGTCTGGGCCCCTCCCTCGTCAGTCCTGTTCCCCTCCAGTGGGGCTCACCTGTGGGGATGAAGGCAGGCTGCTGCAGCTGCATGTTGGCCAGGGCTTGCTGGTAGTGGAACATGCTGGGGTTGAACATGGCAGCAGATGCACCGTTGCTCTTCTCCAAGGTGGGCCGCTTTGGGAGGGACTGCACTGAACCTGGAGGCAAAGCCTGGGGGGGGAGAGAGAGAGAGAGAGAGAGAGAGAGAGAGAGAGAGAGAGAGAGAGAACAAAACAGGGGTAGACATGAGTGGAAGGGGAGAGACATAGAGAAAGAGAGAACAGATGCAGAAAATCTAAAAATCTGAAACTTCATGATAAATAAGGAGGAATCTCAAAGGGCAGAAAGCAAGAGAGATAAACACTTGGGTCAAATGGGGATTTGGGAGCTCCAGGACGGGATCAGAAGATCAAAGCTCACCTTATAATCAGCATCCTGAGTTCCACACAAGCCAGTGCTGCAATCTAAACCTCCCTACAAATCTGCCAGTGTTTTTTTTTTATTTTTTTTTACAAGCACTGAAGATAGACCAACAGGGACACAAAAGTGCAGACTGCAAGCTAATTGATTTTATGTACAGCTTACTCAAGAATCCAGCTTGTTGTTTATCAGGATGAGATCACTTATCACTTATTTCCACCATTAGATTAGAGGTACACATGTGCAACAACCATTAGGGCCATGCATTTCCAAATGCGCAAAAACACACTGACTAAAGCAGATTAACAGAAAGACATGAATTATTCACCGTCTGACTCAATATATGGAGACCATCCAGACGTATAAGACGTCTATCCACATGTCTTGAGTCTCTCTCTACACATAATTAGCGATCAGGGGGTTCAAATCAGATAGCTTTGCTACAGAAGTACATAGGCACTGAGTATGACTATGACACCAAGCACCAGATTTGTGAAGGCGAGGGGGCCAAATACCGCTCCTGAGGCTGACCTGCGGGGTGTGTGCTTCTGGGAACGAATGAGAGGCTGCATGACAGCGGACAGCAATCATGTGACGACAGCTGACCAATAACAACGCAACAGAACAGGCAGGCAAGGCATTTGGCCAGCACGGACATGTAGCGACGGCAGTGATGGTGGCATTGGTAACGGGCTGGCAATGCGGAAGAAGGGAGCACAGAGAGGGAGATGGAGAGGAGGAGGATGCAGTAAACGCTTGCAGAGAGAGCTTGCAGTGGAGGGGGAGAGGAGTCTGCATGAGCGGTGGGCTGGGCAGGACTAGTTTTATGGTCCCAGCACTGGCAACATTAATGTCTCTCGGTTAGATTAATTAGCTCCTTCTAGCCTGTTAGCCCACATTAAAGCGGACTTAAGGTGATTGATCAATGCAGCGCTAAAATGCAGAGCCCTGTAGCTCGTCAAACGTTAACGCAGACAACTCAAATGTGCCCATGCTATGCCCTTAATGCTCAATTCTCATTGAAATTCAGTGGGCAATGCCAGCAAAAAAAACACAAACAATACTTCCTCTTCTCTTTTTCATTCTTTCTTTTTTCCCCTCTTTCTCTCTCACTCTCTCATTTTCCCTGCACCTGCACTGCAGACAGACTTTGTTTGCAGTTGATCACAGTGGCAGGAGGCTCCATACATCACATCACAGGGGGAGACAAAGGACTCGCCTCACCCAGCTGCTTCCAGCCAGAGATGCTGAATAATTTAGCACTCAGCCCCATGCAGAGATGCCAGGGTGTGTTAAAACTAGGGTTAAAAATACGCAAATACACACACACACACACACACACACACACACACACACACACACACACACACACACACACACACACACACACACACACACACACACACACACACACACAGACAGAGGCATGCGCTCACATATGTATTACCACACATACGCAAGCACGAACACGCACAGTCCCATCCACACACACGTATATACTGTACATCTCATTGACAGAGAAACTGACTGACACATGCATCCACATATCCTGCACACACATGCAGAGACACAGCCATACGGTAGCACACACACACACACACACACACACACACACACACACACACACAGACACGGACACACATACTGTACACATATTAACACTGGTGAAAAATCAGAAGCACACACTGCACTGCTCTGTAATTGCAGGGTTTAAGTGGCTATGAATTGGCCCTCTGCTGATGATGCCAACACAACATGGTTAATCTATGAACTGGCAGGTGGCGAGAGTTGGGATTCTGTCTCTGAGATTCACAACCTCAAATGTCAAGAGGCTGCATTTAATACAAAAGCGGCGTCCTGGACACTTAGACGCATAATGAGGAAGTGCTGTTATTGAATTAACTTTGATCACAGTGTCCCAGTGATTAAATAGGGAGAGCCTCAGATTCCGTTTGACTTTTGACAAGGACGAGGACAAGGACTCCACTGCTTTGCTCAGCAGCCAAGCAGGCTTGCCATGGAGGTCCGCTCATCTCCCAACTAGAAGCATGTGTTAAACAAGCAACTTTCAAAATGACAGTGGAAGTCTTGACACGTGGATATTTATGGCTCTGCGTCGCCACAGCTATTTGGGAAGGTGGGTCATTATGTAGGCCAGTTTCACTGCTGTGGGGGTACAAGCGCATACATCCTACTTCACTAGCAGTCTGGGCCATCAGCTAGGGGAACAGTGTGGGGGAATTGCACTCAACATGCCATCAGTTACTAGAGTATCAGGCACACCATCTACAATAATGTTTCATTTACAGCAAGGCATATATATAATGCTGCAATTCATCCTTCATAAACTGAGCTAAATGTTCAGCATCCATATAAAATAAGCAGCTTGTCTTTAAAGTAGAAATCCCATGTAAATCAATCCATAGCCCTGTTGTTCAAACTCACTGTGCTGCAGAAAATTTGATACAACATAGACCGAGCAGTGAACCTGCAACTAACTTTAAGTGAATGGGGCATAACAACTTACTTTCATTTCACTATGCCCCATTCAGTCATCATTAGTAATCAGTTTGCTGTTCGGTCTATACAGCATCAAATTTTCTTCTTCTTTTTCTTAAAGACAGCATTCAGTTACCTGGATAAACAGGGCTATTGACTGATTCACACTGGACTTCTCCTGCTACTGTAAATGCACTAGTTAGCAAGTGGCACAAAAGAATTTGAAACAGCATAGGCCAAACACGAACACAGAAGCGAACAAGCACTTTACACTGAGTCACTGGAACCTCCAATTATTTGAAATTTGAAAGTAATATATGGAGTTCCGGTGACTCAATGTAAAGTGCTTGTTCGCCATTGCGTTTGCGTTCGTCTATGCTGTTCCAAATTCTTTCATTCCATGCGCTCTGTAGTGCTGTAAAAAAGCTAGTGCAGCAGGGCTATGCTTGAAATTACTCCTTTTTTTTTTTTTTTTACTGGGAAACATGTCAAAATCCTCAGCAGTCGTCAACTAATTTCTGGTAAATTTTGAAGGAGGCTGTTAGATTTCAGACCAAAAAAATATGGATTTCCTATTAAGTGGCTAGGGAATTTCACTGATTTCAAAAAGTTTTTGAAAAAATGTTGACCCCTGCAGGAAGAACATTGCTAGTCACTATTATTGACACCTGTGCTGTCCGTCACTACAGGCTTGGGCTGGTGTGCGAGAGACCAAGAACTCTGGAGTGTGTGGGGGTGTTCCAGTTCCGACTCACCATAGCGGCGGCAGCGGCAGCAGCAGCTGCACTCTGACTGGCCTGGTGCTGGGCAGCCTTGATCCTGGCTTGCAGGTGGGCAGGAGGGTGGAAGTACTTGCACTTGTCACGCGTGCAGCGACCCTTGATGTAGTCCATGCATACGATGACCGAGTTCTCACTGCCGTCCACCATGGCTGCTTCCATGGGGTGCGCGTAGCGGCAGTCATTCTCCCCCCGCGTGCAGTTGCCCCTCTGAAACTCACGGCATACCTTAGGGATGAAAGAACAGCAACAGAGAGATTGGGACAACCATCCACAGCCATTTGTTTGAGAAAGAGCTTCAGTCTGGTACTATAAACATGTTCTCTATTTTTAACTCATAGAAGCATAGAAGAACCTCTTATGTTATTATACTTCTAAATATTATGTTGAATCCATTTCAAATACTCTATAGTAGTCATTTCACTCAGTGAGGGTTTGAGAAATGCCACTTAGTCACTTAGAATCTAGATGCATTTGAATATTCATGATTTAAAACACTCTTCAATGCTGTATACACTCCTGCATCTCCAGACATACTTCTTTAAGCATTTCCCACCATAAAAACAACACAGAGCATCTGCCACTGTATAGATGATCCCTCTGTGGTGTACACTGCCTGTAGGCCACTCCAGCAGTCTTAAGCCCACTGAAGCCTGTGTGTGTTTATGTCAGTAGAGAGTGGAACTGCTGACTGCAGATTGCTAGCCTGGCTTGGGCCGTGGCGCAGCCCCAAATGCATTCTTGCACATATGTGCCCAATCTGTAGGAGCGCAGCGCGGCGTAGGGCTGCAGGGGAGAGAATGCTTGTGCAGCCACCCGCCTGTCCGCATGTGCAGCCACCCGCCTGTCTTGCCCTGTCCTGTTCGCCTGCCTGCCTGCCTGCCTGCCTGCTGCACTGCAGTACCTCCAGCTTGTCGGTGCGCGCCGGCTTCTGTGCCGAGTTTCCGTTCCCCATGGCGATTCCCGTGGGGCTCCCCGGGACCAGCACGGGGGCGCTGGGCAGCAGCTCGGGCATCAAGCCCATGCCGGGGCTCATGTGGCCCAGATACGGGCTGAACGCCATGCTGGGGCTGCTGGCCAGAGAGTGGGAAACTGGGAACGAGGTCTGCCATGAGGAGAGGGGGAGGGGAGAAGAAAGGTAGAGGACAGAGAGAGAGAGAGAGAGAGAGAGAGAGAGAGAGAGAGAGAGAGAGAGAGAGAAAGACAGAGAGAGAGAGAGAGAGAGAGAGAAGGAGGGAATAGAGAAGGAGACAGGGGGAGGGGAGAAGGAAGATAGAGGAAGAGAGAGAGGGAGAGAGAAGGACAGATCAGAAAGAGAGGGTAGGGAGCGGAGAGATAGAAAGACAGAGAGAGAGAGAGACAGAGAAGGAGTGAATAATGAAAGAGAAGGGGAGGGAGAGGAAAGGTAGAAGAACAGACAGAGAGAGAGACAGAAAGAGAAAATAGAGATAGAAAAAGAGAAGGGCAGGTAGAGGGATGGAAAGAGAGGGGGGGGAGAGAGGAAATTAGCAGTGCATGAATAATGTCATGTATCTAACGGCCTGTAGTTGAGGTACAGTATGTCTAGCCTATGTGTAGGTGTCCATTAGGGAGACTGTGACTGTGCCTGTGTCAGCTCACCATGGGCTGCAGCTGGGCGCCCGGCAGCATGAACTGCATCTGCTGAGCCAACATGGCGGCGGCCGTCTTCTGCTGGATCAGATTGTTCCTGCCGTTGATCTCCAGCTGGGTCTTCAGGTGCGGCGGGGGGTGCAGGTACTTGCAGTTGTCACGTGTGCAGCGACCCTGGGAGAGGACGGGGACGGGAGGAGGAGGAGGAGGAGGAGGAGGAGGAGGGGAGAGGGAGGAGAAGTGAGGAGAGGGGAGGGAAGGAAGAGAAGAGAAGGGGCCGTTACAGCTAAGTGACACATTTCATGGGCTCTCGGTTATTAGATTTCAGGGAGCAACTGCAGGAGAGATAAGAACGACCCCACCCCCCCATCCCACACACACACACACACACACACACACACACACACACACACACACACACACAGAGAGAGAAGACATCAATTAGAGGGAGATTTCCTGACTAAGAAAAACAGCCCAGCCCCACACAGGAAGGGATCAAATGCAAATGGTTCTTGCTTTTCACTTCAGTAAGACGCTACAGTCCCAGCTATAGGGCGCCATGTATGCATGTCATGCTGAAAAAACATCTGAAAGGCTAGAACAGCAGCAGGCTATCTCTGCTACTAGTCTTATGTTTGGCTACAGTCATGCATTCATTTGCATCTGTGCTCCCATCAGTAGACAAACACAGGCTAGGAACACGTGTCACTATCTCAGAGTCCTGCACACAGAAGGAAGGCCAGCCAGCCTCCGTATCACAGCCAGCGTGGCTTATCTGCTCTCTGGACAGGCAGCTTTCAGCGCCCGCCCGCCCGCCCGCCCGGTGGAGAGCAAACAGTTTGGGAACTCGTGACAGCGGGAGGCAGCGGCCAACCTGAGGTGCAGCATATCAGTGTTGTTTATGTGTCTGTGTGTGTGTGTGTGTGTGAGCCCAGGGGTGTGAGATTGGACAACACAGAGACTCTGAAGTAACACACAGACACACACACACACACACAAACACACACACACACACACGCAAATATACACACACACACACACACAAACACAAAGACACACACTCTCACAAATGAGGAAGACGAGGGTGGTGTGAAGGAGATTGTAGGTGGTGGTGGTTTTGCTGATATCAGAAATTCCTTTGAAACTATGCCTTAGTGACCACAGCCAGAAGACATGGAAAATCAAATAAGGAAACTATTTCAGCTATTTTAGCAAGGAATTTTTGTTGATGGATTCATCGTGCTAACAGTTTTCCTATATTCCGATGTGCTCACAAGTAAAGAAGTCCCATTTTACTTGCTGTTCATTTGTATAACCCTGTTACACTGATAGTCATGTATCTAAAATACAAAGAAGAAGCAGGTTTTCTCCGGACGCCTGAAATGTAATCTCTTGAGAAGGATGTATCAGACGTGTATATCTGGAGATTTGGAAATCTGAACTTTGGCATGAACCTGCTTTGGTGTTATGCCCTGCCAGCTGACCAAAGGGAAGTGATGTGCTGGCATCAAGCTAGGAGTCCGCAGCACATTGTCACGGGGTCGGTAAAAAGGTTTGTTTGCGAAATGGCATCTAACAAAACAAATAGATCCAAACCTGGATGGCTACATTTGTGGTTTTTTTTGCGATTTGCGATTCTAAAAGCCCCTTCAAAATGTTTCTGCTCCTGGTCCTGTGACGTTTGAGAAGCCCTACTGAAACGGGTGGAGAATGGAGAATTTCAATCAGTTTTGGAATGAGTGGAGCAGAGTGGCAGCGGGCTGAAAGGAGGACCATAGCCATGTTGTTTGAGTCACTGAGTGTCGTGTAGGTAGGAAAAAGAATGCGAGGATTTGACACAACATTGAACGATTAGTGAACTAGCAGTTAACATAAAGTGACTGGAGCACAGAGACTCACTTTCATATTCAGTTTCATTGGTTTCATATTCCAATGCCTCATTCAGTTTATGTCAGCTGCCAGTTTGATTTGGTCTATTTTCTTGATTTTTCCCACAAACACTGGTTGACCTCAAACAACAGGGCTTAGGATTGATTCACCCAGGACCTCTCCTTTAAGACGAGCTCATTCACAGAGGACCTCTCCTTTAAGACGAGCTCATTCACCCAGGACCTCTCCTTTAAGGAGAGCTCTTCTGGCCTCCTTGCCCTGTCATCTGCTTCTTATCAGCACTCCTGGATGCAGTCGGCCATGTTAATTCCTCTGGCCTTTCTCTCCACAGCATTTAAAGTCTGCTCTCTGGCAGTGACCTTGTGCCTACAGCTTCATTTCCCACATCTCGATCTGATCCGATCGGAACGGTGTTCCGTCTCTCTCTCTCTCTGCTCCGGTCACCCTCCGACAGCCCACCCAAGCTGACATAAAAGCCGACAGACAGTTGTGATTGGCCAGCTGTCAGACGATGCGGAATGAGATGTTTGAGCGAGTGCACAACCTTTGAAAAGGTCTTGCTGCGGCTGCTGCTGCGGCTGCTGCTGTGTGGTGCAGCCGTAGCCGTAGCCAGGCGCTAACACTGATGCGCGTGAGGCAGGATTGGAAGTGAAGCATGGCGCTCTGGGCCGGTGTCTCTCCCGGCTGCGGATGAGCTCAGGCTAATGAAGATGGAGATGGGAGGGGGAGCGCGTCGGCGTAGGGGACAGGGTGATGGATAGCTGAGTGTCGTCAGAGGGGGACTGAAGGGTGTGTGTGTGGGTGGGAGGTTGCGAGAGGGACAACGGCAAAAACACCAGGACAAATCCGGCTTTCATGGACATGTCACAAACTCAACGCTAAACAATAGCCTAATATAAAGACTGCAAGACAACCTGCTGCATGGCCAACACACACACACACACACACACACGATGAACATGAAGAGGCTGGGATAGCCGTGAGTAATGAGCATCAAACTCTCTGGTGCCCACTATGCTCAGCGGCTCACTGAAGAGCAGCATCAGCAAACAGCCAATCCCTGCAGAGCTCAGACCGGCTGCATTATTAATGAGGGACTCAGGCTGCTATGATATTACCGGCTGGATGACTGGAACTAATACTGCACAGAGATTTTACACACACACACACACACACACACACACACACACACACACACACACACACACACACACACACACACACACACACACACACTGTCTACTGCACTTCACATCCAGCTCTCACACAGTTCCCCCTCTTCATGGAGAGGGGGAGAGAGAGGGAGAGAGAGAGAGAGGTAGGAGGAGTGAGAGAGAAAGAGAGGGAGGGAGGGAGAGAGAGAGAGAGAGAGAGAGAGAGAGAGAGAGAGAGAGAGAGAGAGAGAGAGAGAGAGAGAGGGAGGGAGAGGGAGAAATGAAAAGCTGTAAGTCATAGCAAGTAGGACGCACTGGGTCAGGGATCTCCTCTGCGTCACCATGGAAACGCACCCGGCAACAGGGAGGAAGTTTCGCCCCACGCTGTCTCCCTGTCTGCTGACAGGCCACAGCAACTCAAACTCAACAGAGGGAGGGGGAGGGAGGGAGGGAGGGAGGGGGGAGCAAAGCAACATTCACCATGAGGACTTACAGTCTAAAAGCAGCCCTTAAAACCCACGTAGCGCCGTTCCTTTGCTGTTCTTTAACTGTCCTTTCAATCTCTTTCACTTCTAATACTCAAAGTCACATTCCTGCCATGTTTTCCTTCTGCTCAGCCACCCCTGTTTGAAACTGGTGTCCTTGACGCGTGATGACAGAGGTCCGATGTGCTAGTTCACCGTCCAACACAAAGAACGCGGCGCAGACGTTTGCGCTCAAGACAGTGTGACTGCTGCTGCTGCCATCATTCAAGCGACAGCGGCCTCACTTCAAATCTGTTCTTTATGCCCCCCCACCCCCCTCTGCCAACAGGTTAACGGGCTGTCTGGACTGGGCTGGGTGACACGGGCTGGCAGGCAGGGCGAAGAAGGGGGGGGGCCTCATACTTAAGTCGCCAGCTCGGGTGAAGGCACACGGTGGCAGCCATTAAAGGAGATCGATAAATTAGCAAAAAAAAAAAAAAGTGAGCGAGGAGAACGAAGTGAGAGGGGGAAGTGTGTGTGTGTGTGTGTGTGTGTGGTGGGGACTGAGCCTCGAGAGGAATAATTAAGTGCTGGTGTCATAGCACACGCCAGTGGGAAATAAATCAACATAAAGATGAGCACAAGCCCTACTTAAATCAAGAACCTCCATCAGAAAAGCAAGAAGTGAAACTGAACTGTATGCATGATCAGCGTTACTCACACACTCTAATTGGTTAGTGTGCTAAGGAAGCTCAGGCCACTACAGATAGAACACACTTTCACATTTAGAGACATCGCTAGAGTAGAAGTGTGTATGTATTTGTGTCTGTGTGTGTTTGTGCATTTGTGTGTGTTTATTTGTATGTGTGTGTATGTATTTGTGTCTGTGTGTGTTTGTGTATTTGTGGGTCTTTATTTGTATGTGTGTGTATGTATTTGTGTCTGTGTGTGTTTTTGTGTGTGTGATTGTGTATCTATGGATGTGTATGTGTGTGGGAGAGTCTGTATTTGTGTGTGTGTGTGTGTGTGTGTGTGTGTGTGTGTGTGTATTTATCAGCCCAGTCAGTCCAAGGTGTGTGACAAA
This sequence comes from Sardinella longiceps, assembly GCA_027497455.2. NCBI lineage: Eukaryota > Metazoa > Chordata > Actinopteri > Clupeiformes > Clupeidae > Sardinella > Sardinella longiceps. Next base: position 3,131,010 of record JAODXP020000030.1, read on the forward strand.
CACACGGCCCTCCCTGACCTTCGCAAGTCTCCCCCCCTCACTCCTGCCCAACCCTGAGCTGCTTCTCCGTGTACAAAAGATAGCAGCACGAGAGACCAGCATTGCTCCCATTCAAGGGAAAAAAAGGCATCAATCACGTCAGTCTGAATGCTCGACACGCAGAGAGCACGGCTTCACCATCACCCCACGCTATCAGCGCACCGGTGCCTTTCACAGGGATTACAGTACCCAATAGGCTGGCTAGTACTGTTGCTAGGCCTCTCTGTTTCCCTCTCTCTCTCTCTCTCTCTCTCTCTCTCTCTCTCACACACACTCTCTCTCTCTGTCTCGCTCTCTCTCTCTGTCTCTCTCTCTCTCTCTCTCTCTCTCTGTCTCCCACTCTCTGTCTCTCTCTCTCTCTCCTGCGCTGCAGGATGAAGCATAAAGCAGAAAAATGGCCGAATAATAAATTCTAACTCAATAAAAAGAGGAGACAGCTGCTGCACTCAGACAGAGTCTCCCTTGTCTGTGTCTCCTGCTGCAGAGAGAAGAGGCACAAGTGTACACACACACACACACACACACACACACACACACACACACACACACACACTCTCTCTCTACTCTCTCTCTCTCTCTCTCTCTCTCTCTCTCTCTCTCTCTCTCTCTCTCTCTCTCAAAGCTGATTGCTTTGAGTGTTATTGTTAGGGTGCCTGTCCTTATCCTTCTGCTTATTTTCCATTCATGGCCACTGATTGAGTGCTAAACCCTTATGATGAAAACACCTACACTGTTCTTGGATCAGTAACCCACTGGGTCTGATGAGAACCAGGTAACACAAAACCATCACATTGCTGATCTGGAAAGAGTAAGGAATTAAATCTAAAACATCTATCCCAGGCTTTTTGTTCAGCAATGCAACATCATTTAGGTTTTAATATTTGACAATATTGAAACACAGTTCTAAAATAGTAATAATAATGATAATATGAATTCATGTAGAATTGTTAAATCCATGTTCTGGTCAATGTAACTCCTAAAAGCCTAAAGCCTAAAGGAAAGCAGTCAAAGTACTGAGAGCACAAAGCACCCGAGCTCAGAAGAAACACCTTTGATTTGATCAGAAAGAATATTCTATGTTTCTGTCTTTGAGTAGAAGAAGACTGAGGCGGTTAGTGAAGCTGTTGTTGAGAGTGTGCTGTCCCCTCAAACTCTCTGAGCTATGGATCTCAAACTGTATGTCTGATAAGTTAGTTGGCTACCTGTCTGACAGCCTCTCTTGTCTTGTCTTTCTGCAGGGACTGGTGATGAGCCAAGCGACAGCTTTAGAACTGCGTGTACTCACACACACACACACACACACACACACACACAGCCTCTCTTCACAAGTACCACTCCAACTCAACAACACATGAAAGGAATGCAAAGCCAACATCAGTGTGTGTGTGTGTGTGTGTGTTTATGTGTGCCCTCTGGCGAGGGCGAGTGTAATGTGTGCATGTTACCTTGAGCGAGTCGAAGCAAGCGATGACGCGGCCGTTCTCCACGTGGCAGCTGCGTGAGGGGTGGGCGAACTTGCACTCGGCGTCGGAGCGGGAGCAGGTGCCTCTCTGGTACTCGCGGCATACCTCCAGCGTCAGCCACTTGGCATCTCGGCCCACCGCCACGTTGACGGCCATGATGAGGGGGTGCAGTGACAGATGCCAGCAGGGGTGGGCGGGGGCGGGGCTAGGGCTGTTGGAGTGGCAGGGCGGACGGTGGCAGCAGCAGCAGCAAGGTGCCTAATGCCAATGGAGGGGACGCAACGGTGACAAAGCCACACTGGACAGAGAAACACCCTACAAACAGCGCTGGACT
>JAODXP020000030.1:3137845-3155345 GCA_027497455.2 Sardinella longiceps
CACACAGGTACACATCCACACCCACTGACACTGCTACAAAGCTGCATAACGCTGTTCTCTCCTGTAAGAATGAGGTGGTGAAAACTAGGCTACTGATGTGTGTGTGTGTGTGTGTGTGTGTGTGTGTGTGTGTGTGTGTCAGTGGGAATGTTGTTGTTGGTGGCCCAAACATTGTAAAAGATCAGCTTGCATAGCTAAGTAAGAAGGCCCATGACTAAGTGTAGAGTATGCATAGTAACAGAGGAATAAATCACTACTGTATGTGCTCCTGACTAAACATGGGGAGGGGAAATCTATACATTTGCAAACATATTTAAGATTATTGTCCACCATTCAACTAATAGCCGTGTAAATCATAAAATACATGTACAAACGCAGTTGATTTATTATCAACTAAAATTATGAATCCTTTTCAGCCCCTAGTGAGACTCACTACAGACTTGAACATGACATATTCAGCTGAAATAAAAACAAAAGAGCACACATCATACAAGCACTCCTACCCTTCCGGACACAAAGCTATATTACACGCCTCGCAGAATACAGGGATCTAAGTTGTTATAAGCTTGTGGTATTAAAGCTGTTATAAGCTTGTGGTATTAAAGTTGTTATAAGCTTTTGGTATTAAAGGAGCTAGCAATCAGCAGCTAGCAGGCCATGAGATCAGGACAGGAGGGTGAACACGGACAGAGTCTATCTGACTCCTCAGCTTGAGTGATTCATTTACACCTAAGTGTGAGGGGTCTTAGCCACCTCAGCCACTGAGAAGTAAATGTGGTATATAACACTAGTGAGAAAACACTAAATTAGGCCTGATATTAAATAAGACTAGGCAAGATTAATGTTGAGCTTTAGCTACAGTGTCCCTTAAAAGGCAGGGTATAATGAGAGTCTGGTCTTTAGAAAGGTACGTAAGGGTGCTAAATGTAAAGGATTCTTAACCTGATGTGTTAATTGCAAGGGGGTCTGGCCAGGGACTGAAATAGCATGTATGGACCAAAATCAGGGTGGGTGGATTAACACTTGATGCGAATAAGGTATTAAATGATTAAAGATTAAAGTAAAATAGAAACACTTTCATTCACATGCTTTCACATTTACCAAGTTTGCATCCATGGACATTGCCCTGGCCACAAAATGTTTTGATTTAATTGCTAGTCGATAGATGTCACTTGATTAGCCTAGAGGATTTTCATAGGGTCACCATGGGTTTAGGTTCATTTTTTATCCACCTTAGTGGATGGAAACGCATACAGACAGACGCCTATATTCTTGAGGCATATGAAATGGCAGAAAGCTGAATGGGAACCCAGCTAGTGTTATTGTGAGTGACGCATGCATGTGTGGTGTGGTGGTGTGCAACCAAAGCCAGTGAGAGTGGATGAAAGCAGAGATCAGGAGTTGATGAATAGCTTTCTGCTGCTGGCGCAGGTGATGCTGAAGCGGCCAGGTTTCCCCGCAGTGGTGGAGAGGAAAACTCCAGCAGTCAGCAGGTAGAGGTCAGGTGCTACAGTAGCACAGGAGGCAGGGAGAGGAGGAAGAGGAGGAGGAGGAGGAGGAGGCTGTTGACTCCAGCATCCTGCCTCCCTCAGCACAGCTCCACACTAACACTTCTGTAATCATTACATTACAGTAAAAAACCTACAATGTCCTTCTGATGAACACTTTGTATACACATATGTAACTAAATCAGTTATTATGGAGGAATCGGACCATAAACGACCTTGGTACACCTTGGCTCTTTATGCTTACAGACCAAAAAAAATGTGAACAGTAGTCTCAACAGTAATCGTCCCTTTCCTAAAATAAGGTCTGAGCAAATAGCCATCCCCCTTATATTTACCCTATGATAAATGACCCTGCCATTCCACTAATGGGTGGCTGCTCAAAAACAGTATATTGGTCTTCACCTCCAAAATGAAACCAGAGCTGCAGAGAGCCAGAGAGAGAGAGAGAGTGGCTGAAATGGAGGGGTGGTGGAGTTTAAGGTGATTCAGGTAAGGTTAAATGAGATGAGACAGTGGGAGGACCGGAGGGGGGGTGGGAGAGTGGGGGGTGGGGGGGAGTAAGTACCCACAGGCAGGGAGAAAAATAATTAGGTTAAGTATCCATAATCCCCTCAACCTATTACAGCTCTGGCCTTCACTCACAGAAACATCCAACCCATATTCACCGCCTCTCCCTTCCCCCTTTTTCTGCCTTGCCTGTCTGTCTGGCTTTCTTACACACACACACACACACACACACACACACACACACACACACACACACACACACACAAACGTCTGAATACATGTACACAAACCCACAAATGTGCCCCACACACCCCCACACATGCACACAACTTTGCAGAGAAAACCTTCAAGAATGAACAGACAAAGACGATGAATATGCATGTATCTGCATTGGGAAGCTACAAGCATAGCTTGCTTCAACACTGACAGATTTACAGTGCATGTGACTTCATTCTTACTTGCGATATCTAATGTCATTTAGATATTGAAGCATTTGCACACTGTTGACCTATTGATAATGTGCTGGCGGCTGTTTCTGGGCTCCGCCACGCCAGTAGGCAGAACAAGGATATTTAAAGGCTGTGGTTCTAAGGAAAGGGTGGAGAGGGTTATGGTTAAATCAATAGCACATATTCAGCCTTGCATCTGATGATTTGTTAATGCAGTTCCTTTATCAGTAAAGTATCATGTTTTATTGGCATCTAAAAATTCATGGCATCCGAGGAAGCTGAGAGAGTGGGTTAAAGACTGGGTGAGAGAGAGGGCAAATAAGGACATGTTTTGTGTGTACAGTAACCTCTCTGTGAGCGGTTATCATTGCTTTTATGGAGCGCAGGGAAATATGCTAGACAAGTGCAAAGTCCACAGCAGGCCGAGGGAGACTGGGTGACTGAGTGAGTGAACGAGCGAGTGAACGAGCGAGTGAGTAAAAAAGAAAGGGAGGACGAGTTTGAACTCGCTAAAGCTGTTAAATGAGGCTCGGCAACAGCACCGATATGGAGGGAGCCGTTTTGAGACAGTTGGTTAAACCGGTGGTGTGTGTACTGGTGCAAAGCCTTGGAGCCTTGGACTTTCTGAGTGAAGGAGTACGGTGTCCCTCCATCTATCTCCTCCCTCCACTAAACACAGGGAGCTTTACTGCAAAAGAACACTGCACATCATGGAGGCTCATGGGTAAAATGGCCATATCCTGGTTTAACCTCACAGGGCCTCCAACACTTTCACACCTGAAATACCCGATGCTAAATACATCTCACTCTGGAAAACATCTGACTTGTTTAACTTTTCATGCAACGTAAGAATCATGTTTACATTTATTTGGTTCTGCAGGAACCTCCTCATAGCTTATTACAATCTAAATAACTGACAAGGGAAGCACTGGCTTTGTCTACTTCCCCTGGCTACAGACTACAGGCAACAGGCTAATTCACTGCAAGGCTTGAGGAGTAGCCATGGTGATAGAAAACTATGGCTCTCTTCTTACACTCAAACTATCCTTAGTGCACAATAATGTGTGTAACAACAGTGTGTACTGTAATCAAACTAAATATTTAACCAAGAAACCGCATACAACACACACACAAACACACACACACACACACACTCATGCCCACTTCTCTAGCACTACTGTATGTGTGGGTGCATTCTTCCGTATGATGCAACCGCACTTCAAATGAAAGAAAAAGCCCAAAATCATGCTACCATGTTGCTTTAAAAAATCAATCAAGAGCGAATGGCTATTTGAAGCCTTTGTTTCAGCAAAAGTACATAGCCTACAGTATAGTCTATAGAGGTAAAAGCTTTATGGTCAAATAAGAGTCATAACATAACAGAAAAACGATGAGGAAATGATAGTTGTGCAAAAAAAGAACTTGTGATCTTGTGGTTCCACTAGCTATAACCATACAAAGACAGTGAGATGTTGAAACAGCTAGACCACAGTAGTGTACAGATATGAGTTTAGTACTTTTAGTTGTAGAATATCTCAGGGTAGACACTTAAAGACATACTAGAGCAAATGGCCAGAGTGTAAATTAACATTGCAAATCCATGCTAGAATGTTGATGACAGAGGGATCATCAAAGAATTTTATATTCTATTCTATTTGCAATATAGTATCATACTAAAGCGCAATATGCATATGGTCGGTACATTGGGGGTGGGGGGCTTAAAGTAACAGTACCTTCTATCTGGCATAAAGTAACATCAGCAGTATCTGAGAAATGCATGGCCAATGAGGTTTCCAGAGGTTTGAAAAGTAGCTCTCTCTCTCTCTCTCTCTCTCTCTCTCTCTCTCTCTCTCTCTCTCTCTCTCTGTGTGTGTGTGTGTGTGTGTGTGTGTGTGAGTGAGTGAGTGAGAGAGAGAGAGAGAGAGAGAGAGAGAGAGAGCTCGATTCTCGAGACGGTTCCAGGAAACCAAGGACAAATTCTGTTTCTATTGTAGGTAAACACGTTATGGTTGGGAAAGCGCTCATGGGTCCGGCCATGAAAATGTCATCATGACTTAGATTTAATAGGCCTGTCTGTCGGTCTTGTAAAGAGAGAGTGTTGCCACTTTGCACTCAGAGTTACATAAGCAGCCTTTCACCTCAGTGCAATGTTATTATGCTCAGTTACTAAAATGGGGTTATATTCTTGATCCTGTCAAATAGGCCTTAAGTTAGGTTATAGCCTACACTGGTTTTGTGACGAGTTTATAAACTGACATACGACTACCTGTTACACCAACACAGGGAACAGGCAACACAGTCTGTCAAATGCGCTACACAGCTGTTTATAATGCGCTCTTCTCCAGATCTGCTAGAATATGAATAACTTCATTCTGACTAAACCCTACACGAACAGTTCGTGAACAAGCGACATTTCGCAATTCCGGATATCAAACCTGGGCTATGAACCTTAAGCTACTACGCAATTGAAAATGGTTGAAATGTTTGACAGCCAGCCAGCCAGCCAAAAGAAAAGTCTAATACAGGCATATGAAAAGACTGCACCGTTGCTTATTAAAAGTATGAATCCCTCACGACACAGAAAATGATGGTAACACGAACCTCCCAAATCTGTAATATTGGATGCAACAGCCTAGCCTACTGTAGGAGTGGTAGACAAATTGTCACCTGGGCACGACATTCTGAAGGATACGTTCAAATGTCAGTCTTTCAAACACAATATAATGATATTATGTTGGTAAATCGACTTCGGCTGATCATAGCTTAGATCGCGCACATGCGTAATTTTGTGGTAAAAGTAGACCACCCTACTAACGGCAATGGTAAGGTCTCTTACCTGAATAGACAGCTGTTTCCCCAGACTTTGTGATAAATAATCGGTCTGTTGGACGTATTCTTAAGTCATTCTCCTACAAGCACGAAAAATCATTTATCCATTTTCGACACGTTGCGAAAGTGGATGATTGTACACGGGCGACTGTCAATGCAAAGAAAACTTTTCATAATATTTCTTTAACAGGATTTGTTATGCATACAAGCACTGAATGCAATGCATGAAATGCTACAATAGCGATTAAAAGCAAGCGATGGGAAGCGTGAAGCAGGCTATCGTTAACTTGCTTGCTTTGACGAGGCGAAGTGAAAATGAGGGAGGGTTGAGAGGGAAATGTGTGCGTGCGTCTCCTGACCAGTATTACGCATTGTCGTATTGCCTCCATTTTGGGGGAATCCCGTTTGAGTTGACTGTATCACAAGCATGAGGTGGGAGAATCACTGTAAAACACTGGATTTATCCAAACACACCACACACTCTAACCATTTTCTGAACCCCGTCGAAAAGAGGGTGGAGTTCATTTTGGATTTCAATAGAACAGCGCGAATTTCAAATCGGGCATTCATTTTGGAGAATGTGCTTATGTTGTAATATTACATGCATCAGATTAATAGCCTATAGATAAATTAGGAATTTTACACATATAGCGATTGGGTATGAAAAATCTCCTGATTGAGCATATCTTGTGGTTTCAAAGGTATATGATATATGTAGGCTTAATACGTCCATTTTAGACCAGGTAGAAGTGTTCTCTTTCCTCTTTTCTGATCTGTTGATTTATCTGCATTCATTTCCACGCGGCACCATGAAGTTTAACAGCCGAGAAAAGTCCAGAAAATCTGGTATTAAAAGCTTTGGCGCCATCTAGTGAGTGTTGAGCCGGGAACAAGCATAAAGATTGTACCTTGAATCGTATGGATCATCCTACGGTCAATATATTCAGTTGTCCAAGTAAACACATGATACTGGTGTAAAGTTAAATGCCATCAGTTTGAGTTGCAAGGGAACAATCGTTAAAGTGTACAAACCAAAGAGTTATTCAGGAGTAAAAGATTATTACAAAATTTATTTCTGGGAAACAACAAACAGTATTTCTTTTATCACATTCCTTGTTCTTTTTTTCAGTCTATTGTCAGAAGCAAATACAGTGAACTGTAAGAGACCAAAGTTGAAAAGCATAATTCAGTATAACTCAGTAGAACAAAATAAATCAACATCATGGCATTTGACATAGCATATAAAAACATTCCAACAATTCACAAAAGGCATTTTGATTCAGTATAAAAAAAGAAAGCTTATTATAACAGTTCCATATGTGGAGTACAGTCCAGGAGCACAACAGGAACATTGTGTTGGGGAACGGGGTGATTGTGGTACACACAGATCAGGGGTGGCCAAACTATGGCCCTAGGACCAATAGCGTCCCTCTGTTCCATCTGTTTCATACAGCCTGCCATGAGGTCAAAAATAAAATTGAATGTGGCCTCTTGTTATATTAATCTAATATCATATTTGACCTGGTTTTAGTACAGGTGTGATATCTTTATCAATAGTACCATTCATTATACAGTGTAGCATTAGACAGTGTGAATTTTCAGATCCAACAGGCAGTTAGCCTGGCAGGCCATCCTATATCATTGAAATGTATAGTCTGGCATCGAGGGATAGACTGAACTCAATCGTGGGCGGAACAAGGCTGTTGCCCTTAATTTTGCATTGGTGCTTGGCAGCATAGATTTTTTTGTGTGTGTGTAGCCAGCAAACAGAAAACTTTGGCCACCCCCGACATATATTGAGGAGAAAAAGCTTCAAAGGTTTTTAGTTACATTATACATTACACTGTGGTGTGTACATTTGACACCTTTAACTTGGACTGCAACATAGATACCAAAGACCAATATGAGAACATAGTGTGTGCAAACTGTGGCAGATCAAGACATTTCACATAGAAGAAGGCTACAATAGTACTTGGTATATGTGGCTTTTGATTGAGTTGCCTGCAGTCACAGTGAGCAGATAGCGGGAGTCGGCTGTCCGTTGCTAATTGCTCCTCCGTGTGACTGCCATATTTACCACTGCTCAACATTTTCCATGTAGTCCTCAATGGAGTCATTCTCCTCCTCCTCCAAGTCCCACCAGGAGTCCTCAGACTGGGCCTCCCCTTCCTCCCACGAGTCTGTCTTCTGATCCTCCCACCTCCACTCCGAGGGCACTTGGTTTTGGCTGGGGTTGGACGCCCCCTCAGGCTCAGGCTGCTGTGGACTCTCCCGTGTCCGAGGGCTGCCAGTCGGCCTCTTTGCTCCTCCCTCTGAGCCCACGGCCAACCAGGGGAGGCCTTTAGTCCGCAGGCGTCGGCGCGCCTGCTGCCTGCGCTCACGGGCCTGTCGGCGCTCCTGCTGGCGCGCAAACTGGAAGCGCTGGAGGAAGAGGTCGCGGGCGTACTCGTAGAGCTCCACGTCCCACTGGTTGAGGTCCCGGATGCGCCGCTGTGTGTCAGGGGCTACCTCCACACTGGCAGCACGCGTACCGTTAAGCTGCGTGAAGGGTGCGATGAATGCCAGGCGGAAGGTATGCTCGAACAGATACTGCGTCTTGCGCTGGTACTCAGTCAGGCCAAAGAAGGCCATGCGCCGCAGGTTACGTTTGGCGCTCTCTAGCAGCATGGCGCCGCGCTCCTGCTCGCTCATGACCGTCAGGTTGTAGCAGCCCACCAGGCTCAGGTCGGCCAGCATGCGCGTCTGCCGGTTGTTGGCCAGGTTGTACGGGCACGCCATGAACTCCTCCAGCGAGCAGCCGGACCAGTCATCGCCACTGTAGCAGCTGGGCAGCTCAGCTAGAGTCGGGGCTCGGCCGTCGCACCAGTGCACCGACGCTTTCCAAGTTGCCCCGCGTTGCACGTGCCGCCATTCACTGAGGTAGCGCCACACCGGGTCCCTCAGGATGGTGATGTAGTGGAAAGTCCTGCTGGGAAAAACACAAAAGCCCCAAACAGTTAGAACTAGTACTGTCAAACGATTAAAAAATAAAATAAAATCGGATAAATCACAAAATTTTGCCATGGTAATTCATGATTAATCACCTTTGACCGCAATTAAATTGGACCTGAGGCAGGCCAATGAGGAAAATGTTTTGCTGAAGTACTGATATACCGGTAATACAGCAAGATTCTGTGCCCCATTTAGAGCTAGATGCCAGGTCGCTATTACCTCACTCACGTCAGATCATGCGCTACGTAACTTTCGTAAGGCACTTCCGCGCAACGATCTGATGTTGAAGCCCATCAGAGAGATTTCAAGCCATTATTCTCTAACCGGACCAATCAGGGCCACTGGCTGCTGTAGAGGGTGTGACGTAGCGAAGAAGCAACTGTTTTGAATCCAACCAATCCAACAAACGTAACGAGCGTCTTCGGTTGGTTTCGATGTGGTTGGCTGCAGTGTACGTCAATTAAATTGATGGACAAGCCGTTTGCCCAGTTAGATTCAAGGATTTCTGGCTCCTGAAATAATTCGTCTATCGCTGAATATCAGATGAACGCGCGTAGCGCTACATCTGACGTGAGTGAGGTAAAGGTCGCTATGTTGTATCACAACTTTGTGTTCTTTTTCTTACTGACAGCACTCTCCAGTGATCTGGAACAACAGGGCAAAGGTAAGCCGGCTGACAAGCCAGACTATCACATACTGTAAAATGTATAGTCTAGCCACCAGTGATAAACCCTCAGGTAAGACGGCTAAAACTTCAGGGCAACTAACAAGCCGATTCAAACAAGGCTAAGTCTTCCCAATGACTCCCTGTCCAGATAGAACATTGCGATAGGCCTTACACCAACACTCTGGCTAATCAGGCTAGGTTTGGACAACATCTTCAAACTGACCGAATGCAACTTGGGCATGTTTAGGCCAGACGTCCACTATACACTCATTATTCCCACTGGGACTGTGCTTGATGGAGTTTTGTGACAGACACGCCTCATAGCACAGAGCCCAGAGACACCTGTTAGACTGACACCAATCAGTGCTTTTATTAGTGTTTAGGCCTAACACTGGGTGCACACCAGGCCAATGGTCAGACATTGGATAGCCTAGTGCCTGTTGGCGGTATGCAGCTCCACCGATAGCAGCAGAGCTCTGCTGGCTCGTTGATCAGTTGTGTTCTATACTGTAGGTCTGGTGTGTTCAAACACTTAAAGCTTCTTATAGTCAGACAGGTCAGATTCCTCGTTTTAACCATTGCTGTTTTAGGTTAGGTTTATCTAGTCAGTTAGCTAGTGTTGATATTAAATAATCTTCAATTCATCTGAGCACTAATGGAACTTTCATTTATGGTACACAGGCATCTGAAGGAGAGATATATCCACCCTTCATTCCCACTACATCCCATTCCAATGCATTACCTGGCAGGCAAGAAATCTTAAAGAAAGGACTCTTTGATAGCCCTCAAAACAAATACAAAAATGTCATGAACAGCCTAAACAAAAAACAGTAGGCCTGCTCCAAAAATGTATTATTATTATTATTATTTTGGGTAATGACTGGATGTGTAGGCAGGCCGTGGGAGTGTATCTCCACAGGATTATGTACGGCAGGCTCATCAAACAATCACCGCAGCCTAATATAGATACAAGAGATATTCTACATCCTCTACATCTGATAAATATCTTTTTGAAGATATTTAAGATAAATCTCTCTTTAGGACCCAGCTATTCAGAGGGCACCTCGTGCCCTCACACTCAGCCTGTACTTCCCCACCACCTCCTCCACTCCCTCATTCTGCACTGGACCCCACGTCTGCACTCTCACCCTCTGTAAAGCCCTCTGGGCCAGACTGCTGGTATTCTCTCCAAGATAGATCACACCTAGGCCTTCTGTGTAGCTCAAAGGCCCATTTACATGGACACTTCAGATCCGATTAGAAATGGCAGAACTGCCCAATGGGAATGAAAATGAACCATGTAAACACCTTGATTGGAACAGAATGTCTGATGTAGCTTGATTGTTATCTTCCAAAGAGACTAAAGAAAAGTGTGAATGCATTGATGTCATGAAAGCAGTAATGTTTCATGTATCCTAAGCCAAAAAATAGCAAATCCTCCAATTTCATGTTGTCATTTATAGAAATTCCATGACATTTTATGGAGGCTCCACTAGCCATGGAATTGCCCATTTCTACATGACTTTCCTGATAACTCTCTTTCCTTTCTCTCTTCTCTTCTCTTCCTCCTCCGGTTGTTTCCCTCAGGCAGACAGGCCCTCATTTTGAGAAGTCCCTTGTGGTCAAGGTAGCTCGTGTATATTTCTATGAAGGTGGCCTAACTCTTTTAAAAACTGATCCCCCCCTTTCTAGGCAGTGTTGTGTTTATGTTTGCTTTTAGGGGATTAGCCTAACCCATATGACTCTTGTCTATGTTGACTCTTGTATTCATAAAGGTCTGTGACCTGAGGGCACCTACAGGGGAAAAAAACTCACCCTGTGTAACAAATGAAGTCATACGTTAAACACCTTCTAGAAGAGGGCTTGTGCCTTTATGCAAACAAGTCCATGAGAACAGCATGAAAAGGAGCACTAGGCAACTGACAGTAAGCAGTTTATCTCTCCCTGTTGGCCTTTCCCAACTCTCATTCCACCAGCATGAATCGTTAGGAAACCAAATTAGTGGAGCAGAAGAGACATTCTCCCGTCTCTTATCTGACAAGGAGGGAGACTACATGCACCCATCCTTGTGTTTGTATTGGTCTGGTAGACGACTGCTGCAAGCCATTAATCTGTTATTATCAACATTTAATTTAAACCTCAACATTCCATGTCTTCATAATTTTTTATACAGTGTAGCATTAGACAGTCTTCATAATTTTTTTAACAATGGCCGTTGTAAATCTAGTCTCAAAGACCAAGGCAAGGCGGCCTGTCACATCTGAGTTTCTGTCCTAGATATGAATAAATTGAAACTAGGCGGGTGATTTAGAAAATATGGAAAGACAAAAAACGTGCCGGCCTCATTAGTGCTTGCTGACAGAAATAGTCAGCTATTCTCCACGACTATCTCTACACTACCTCTATGGTCAGAGAGCTAAATCTAGACGAGTGATGAAACACTTCACGCACACAGACACACATAGGCCTAAACAAAACAGCAAATGGGGACTCAGCATACTTTATTTAAATCCTCACCCATGTGCTATTCCTGTGACCCACCACTCAGTGATTTAAGACAGCATATGAGCTGGCTTTCTTATAGATCACACCTAGGCCTTCTGTGAACACAAAGGCCTGTGTAAATACATGCTGAGTGTCTGTTAGGTCCAACAGCACACATTTGTCTGAGAGCAGCAGATGTTTGGGGCTGCTTGGCCTCAGGGAATCAAAAAGTGAATGGACACTGCTGGAAAATAGGACGCCTGCTGTTAGCGTCTTAAGGAAGACAAAAGCCTATCCAATAGGCCTAGCTGAAGCTTGACCTAGCAAAGACCCTCTGCTCCACACAAAAGCTCTTACAATAAAGAAGAATGCAGCATGAAACATAAGTGAGGCAGAAAAAATACAGGGAATAATAAGACTGCTACCAAAATGCATGTCATGATAACATAACACACAAGGTATGAGAGTCCAAGGCTTATGTTGTCTTTAAGTCTCAACACAATCAATTCAGAAATCGAGAAAGGATCAGGATTAACGTTAGGCTAATGCTTTAAGACCAACATACCTTGGTGGCTTTTGTGTTTCAGGCGGCTCATGATCGCTCATCTTTGAGGGGACACAGTTGGTCAGTTCTGTCCAGTCGGCATGCAGGCCACAGCTCCAGCCGGTTGAAAACCTGGAGAAAAGCCAGGTCTCTTTTTTGCCCGGTCGGTAACAGGTACATTTCTTCTGTCCAGCATGGCATTCACACGGCCTCTCCAAGTGAATGTTGCGGACGAGGTGACGTCCGAAGGTTGTACCACCAGTCTTTTGGATGTGCAGAAAAACAATAACATCGTCACCATTGATGTGAAAGTCTATGACCCGATCAAGGTCTTTTGTTGTGAAGTTGAAACGGGGCACGAAGCGGGATAGTGCACCGTCCTCTGCGACGTATGGATCTCCAGCAGTCCCGCCGTTAGCACTATCGATTCCCCCAGACTGCGGCGCGCTGTCTCTCGATTTGGACAATGACCCCAGGTGTAGCAACTGGCAGTCGGAGCTAGGACAAACATATTGTAGTACAATGACACCAAACAGCACTACCATCACCAGTACAATCAGTAGTCGGCTGTTGGTGGACTTTTCATCCATCTTCTCGTGGAAAGCTCGGAAGCATTACTCAGCTATGAAAGCCCCCTGCCTCAGCTGGGGAGGAATGTTGCCTTTTGATGTTCCAAAACGGGGCTAGCTAGCAAGGCAACAATCGGCAAGAAACGAAGATATGCCGCTTTTTATGCCAAGATAATCCAAGCTTCGGAACGTCTGGTGACCTTGATGTCTTTCAGATGATAAACGGCAACGCTAATATATGATTACACATGAAAACCAAGCCAGTTTTCTATCTATCGTATGTACCTCTACGGTGATCTGGAGCGTCGTCCCTTTTTTCCCAGCAGCCCTTGCGTAATAGGAGTTTTGTCTGAGCGAGCCCAACCCTCTGTTGTACTACTGACGTCACAGCGTTTCTATACCGCTCTGGGCAGAGCAGAGCCATAGAACTTTTATTGGTTATCATGTATATACCTATATACAACTTGTTTACTGTACATTCATGACCTGTATATTGCAGTCAGTGACAAACACTAGGCATTGTTCTTGCCATGGTAGCCTAAAATTCATAACAGTGAAAAAAAGATGTTGCCTCTCCTACTGCTCTGCTTTCACTAATGGTGGGCTAGATTAGATTAGATTAGATTATCCTTTATTGTCTCTTCGGGAGAGAAATTCAGAGTGGACATGAGCAAGTGTGAATCACAGTTAACATCAGATCACCACAACAGACTTAAGGACCACAAAGACACAAACAAACATATAAACAGGGTAACAGACATATAAACAGGGTAACAGACAACCATTGTTAGTGTTACACTCAACGTTCCAGTTTTAGGCCCTGAGTCATCCAAGGAATAATACAAACCTAGATATTGCACATACTCTGACCTAGAGCTATAGCACAGAAAGTACTAAAATAAAAAATAGAAAACATAAAAAGTATAGTGCATGAATGCTCCATACCCCCCCCCCCCCCCCCCACACACACACACACACACACACACACACGCACTCACACACACCATCAAGGCCTGCTATTTAGTAGCTTAATTGACCAAGGGACCATTGAAAATTTGAACCTATTAGTATTACAGTATGGGAGCCTGTATCTTCTTCCTGAAGGCTACAATTTCATGTTGTTTGTGTAACACTCAGGTGCAGTCTTTGGAACAACATGCGCTGAGTTAACAGGCTGCGTACAGCATTTCAACACAGTTTCACAGTGAGGAATGTTCATCATTGTTCGAGATCGGACACGACCACCCCCTAGTGGGCAGCGGCCGAAATAGCTCAGTTGGGAGAGCGTTAGACTGAAGATCTAAAGGTCCCTGGTTCGATCCCGGGTTTCGGCATTTTGAATGGTCGCCACTATCGTCCACCACTGGCACAACTTACAACTGTAACTTGAAAGAAAATGCTGAAGTCTACATGCTGCCCATCTAGCAAAAGCGTAGTTGCAAACTAGTTAACTAAGCGGGTATATCAAGTGGATGGTTCAGTGATCAACCTGGCAAAATTAATCCTGCATTCGGGACAAAGCAGGAGGTAGTAGAAATTCTGCCATTGGAGGAGCGTGTTGGCTTTGTTTAGTTAAGAAAATCAGGGTTCTAGACTCCTGTATAACGAGATGTGCCCAGGTTTGCCAAGAATACCCTCCAAATTAGCAATGGGAAATTACAGTGGCAACCCACAAAGTTGCTAATAAGGCCAATGCAATGTTCAAAACTCAAAGCCAGCTTTTAGCTGTTTCAAAATTCACAACCAGCTTTTAGCTGTTTATGGAGGTAGATTTGAATCAGAAAGGCTTATGGATGTGACATTTGCATACATTATTGATGAACAAAATGGCACATAACCTCTGCAAACCTAGCAGTATTGCACAATTTTGTTCATTTTCTTAAGCAAACTCCATGGCTGAAGACAGGCAAACACAAAAATTCTTATCATGATGTCCATCATACAATAGGGTGCATGTGGAAGTCTTGAAAGTCTTAAAAAGTATGGAATTTTAAAATGCTGTATTCCAGACCTTGAAAAGTCTTGGATTTTGTGTGAAAGTCTTTTAAAAAAGTATGGAAAAAAGTATGCTCAAAGACACCGAATATTTTGAAATAAGAAATAGTAGGGTGTGAAAACTATGATTTTGTTAGTCACATACTGTATGGGTATGTGAACGATATCCAATCCAAAGCTTGTGTAGCTTCTGGCCAGGCTGCATGTTGTACCATACAGTCTATGGTGTTTTATCTAAATTAACTTAAGACAACTGGTATGTCAACCAATAAAGTAGGCAGTGGGCACACACGTGTAAAGTATATAAAGTCAACGTCTTGGGGGGAAAAAAATATCAGTTTTGAAAAAGTTTGGAATTTTGATTTGGAAAAAGAGCAAGCACCCTTTACAAATTCCTTTCAATTTGCGGTATTGACCATATGTAGCCTACATCTAGACCTGTTTATATACAATTGCGCCCCCTACAGATATGATGTTTGTTGATGGACGTGACATCTGTCAATAGGCCTACAGCCTAACTGTACGTTCACACCAACAGCTAATAAAGCTACAAAATCGCTTTTGTAGCTCAAAAAAGAAACAGCTGCTAAAATTGTCTGTGTTTACCCAAATCGCTCACGACGTGCCTGTTGTCATTCCATTGACAGCACAGCGTTTAGATTTTACAGTTGAAATGCGTCACAGCTAATTTGCATAAAGGTGGGGTCTTTTTTTAGTAGCTCAACTTTTACAGCTGGTAGCTTTTGTAGCTTTTCCCCATACAAAGTGAATGTCTTCCGGCGATTTTACAGCTTTAGTAGCTCTTGGTGTGAACGTACAGTAAGGAATCCTTTTTAAGACTTTTGAGTCTATCGTAATCTGGATTATCACCAAAATGTAGGGGCCCATAAACCCCTCCATAGGCTTACATTACGGGTGAATTGGGTACAAATTATAACATAGGTATGCTTTTGAAACTTGCTCACCCTCTTTGCATTGTAAATTGCTCACCCTTCTTTGCATTGTAAATTAAAAAAAAAAAAAAAAAAAAAAAAAAATTACATGTAGACAAGACATTTATTTCTAAGGTGAGGTTGACTTTTTTGTGGAATTACCCATATATTCATTTCAAACAGCCTATTCAAAGAAAGCACACAAACAACATTTTTAAATATCTGCAGTCTTTATTTCAACAAGACTAGAAAATGTTTAATATACTTTTTCATTTACATTTTAGGTCTATCTCATCTTGTTCATCCCACATTTGACTCTGAAAAAGTACAAATTTGTTGAATTGTTATGACCTCTTTCAGAAACATCTAAAATGGCTGCTCATTATTTACAGAGTTATTTCAGTTGTGTCTAATTTTCACTGGAGATGACTTGTGTGGGCCACTGGCAGCAAGCATTTCTCTTTCCACTAAAATCCAGTACCTCTTGGTAATAAGGGGTGTAGGCTACAGTGGACCAGAAATGCAATTCCCCTGTCATTTCAAGTGTCCATTTTGCCAGTGCTTTACAGAACCTGGCTTCACATGTAGTCTTTTAATGTCTATGACGCCCACTTCCCTTCATCTTTGACATTAACAGAAGGAATTTGGGTATCTCTACTTGTAACAGACTCAAATATCACAATTAGCAAAGTTGTAATAATTGGGAAAGCAAGAGATGTATGAAGACTGCACTTACAAATGCAGGATTCATTTACTCCCTCTGTATTGGCAGCATAAAGTAATGCTAAAGCAATGGAGGAACAGTGCAAGCTTTTCTACGCCTCAGCAAGCGCTGGATTTCCTATAGCCTTCAAAGTCATTACAGACTGGAAAGACTCAGGGCTGCCATTCTAGAATCCTTTAAAGAAGATCTTTAAATTCTAATTCTTCTCTTTTCTCTCTTTTTTACAGGTTAAATCGCTGTTAACATATCTGTCCTGCAGCTAAAAACATCTACCGAAATTGTCCAATTGCATCAACATGTAAAATACCAAACTGAAAGGGCATCTTACATAGATTAAAACGTAAATTCAGTCAAAGACTTCAGTGGCCCGCCCAGTCCAAACATCACCTCTACAGAGCCCTCAAATCACCACATACATGTACTCCAGGGTTCCAACAGAATGCACAGGCCTGTCTTACAAAATCAGATGCTTTATAAAACACAATACCCAAAGCCAATACATACCCAATCAGGGAATTTATGAGATCATTAGAAATGGCATTCCATCTACCAATATAAATATACTTTTTGAATACTGTATTAAGATAGATATGATGGTCATCTTGGAAAGTGTGTTCATAAATGCCTTTTAAGGAAACATGCAATTAAATAATTTACTGTACAAAAGCACAGGTGGAATATTTTCTTGTGACAAATGAGAAACAAACTGTATGAGAGAAAATGTAACACTGGTCATTTTTCAGAAAACATGATTACATCAGGTTGAATGTTTGGGGTAAAATGCAATATTTGGGGACAATTTTTCAATTAACCACTAACATCCAGTGGCTAATTAAACGTACCGCTGACATGATTTTTTTAAGTAGATTAAAAAAGTTCAGATGTAATTTGAGATTAAGGCAACAGCAGTATATGAAGGGTGCACAGAATTCAAAGATGCTGGTTAAGAACTGAAGGTGAGAGGTAACTTTGCCTGGTGATGTAGCCATGAAAAACATTGCACTGACCACCCCTATACCAACATTGGCTGTCGCACTGGAACTAGTCATAAAACTTGCTGCTGTACCTAAATATATATATTTATACCTTAAAACAAATGACTAACAAAACAAAACAAAATAAAACAAAAAACACCACCACATCCTCCACATAAAACCCTGTGTTGCTCCCACCTCTCATGCATTGAGGGTCATCACAGTCCTCAATTTCAAATCAGCCACACTGAGATCTGGCTCCTGTCCGGTCCGGTCCGGTCCTGTCCTGTCCTGTGCAGGCAGCGCATGGCCAGCACACAGCAACTA
>JAODXP020000030.1:3160345-3205345 GCA_027497455.2 Sardinella longiceps
CGGATGAACATGTTGTGCAGCGACTTCTCAGCGTTGTCCAGCAGCTCACGGAAGAACTCTATAGGACAGAGAAAGAAACAGAGAGAGAATGATCACTCTGATCACTATTAAATCACAGTCAAACCTCATCACACATGAGATTACTACCACCAAACACTCATGTGTAAATAACAATGAGGAAGGAAGGAAGGAAGAGGGAGGGAGAGAGAAAAGTTTGTTTGTTTGTTGATCGGTTTGTTGAATTGATTATCGCTGTGCCCAAAACAGTTCTGAACAGAAAATAAACAAAACTTTAACCATAAATAAATAATATTTAAATAATAATATTTAAAACATTAATATCAATACAAGTTCAAAATAATAAACTTTCAGAGGTGGGACTATGGATGGAGAGACAGGCAATGAAATGTGTCCAAAGGTGACGAGAGAAAGAGAGGAGAGTAAAGAAAGGAATAGATGAAGAGTTGGAGAAGAGAGAGGAAAGAAGGAAGACAAGAAGGATAAGAAAGTTTCTATGTGGTCAGATTGCAGATCTCTGGTATGGTGGTAGGTGCATTTTCCAGATCCTCTACCAGGTCAAAGGCTGGAGAGGGCTAGATTAGATAACACATGCTCTGTGTGTGTGTGTGTGTGTGTGTGTGTGTGTGTGTGTGTGTGTGTGTGTGTGAGATATCCTGGGAGATTTTGATGTGAGATCTTTGGGGATACTTTTCTAGGATTGTTCCAGAATAAAAGTAGGCCAGTATAGGGTGTGGAGGCAAAGAAAGTTCTATGTCTCACAAAGACGCACGCGACTCCAGAAAACAGATAAGCCTCTAAAACAAGACACAGCTTGACATGTCATGCATATACACACACACACACACACACACACACACACACACACACACACACACACACACACACACACACTGGTGCTAGTCATCAGTTCAACATGTAAGCATTAAAACCATGTGACATTCTTCTGTGAGGACTGGAAAAAAAGCGAGTCCGTATTCTTGGCGGTAGCTATATGGCTGTGTCAATGCTATGGCACTCGGGAGAGGAAGATTTAATGCTCCTCACGGCCCCCCCACCCCCACCCCCCCAATCCCCAGCAACTCCGCAGCCGGGTGGAAAAAACCCAGCAGCGCTGCCAATAAGCCCCGGCTCCCAAAAGCAGACAAGCTCCGGGGTTATTACCCAAACAGATTAATGTATATTCCATTTGACCTGCCCCTGGTGGCCAAACATTTTTCAGCCTCGTTGTTCCATTAAGCAGGGGAGCCTTTTTGCATGACGGGGAAGGGAAAGACAAGGGGGAAAACTTGAAGATGAACAGAGAGAGAGAATGACAGAGAGGGGCAAGTGTGTGTGCGCGTGTGTGTGTGTGGTGAGGGATGGGGCTTTGTGTGTGTGTGTGTGTGTGTGTGTGGGGGGGGGGGGGGGTGGTAGATGAGAGGCTGCCGGTCGTTTTCAAACCGCAACCGTCTCCTTGCACATCTCGCCGGTTGAGACTGACCACTTTCAATGGCATTTTTCTGTTGTCACATTCCATTCCTCTATGCTCTCGCTCCCCCTCTGCCCCTAACTGGCATGTTCAATAGGATTACTGAATAATGCACAGCCCACCACCACCAGCCCCCAACAGCCCCTTCCCCCCACTCCCCCCACTCCTGCTTTCACTTCATCAGTTCCTTCAAGCTCACTCTCTTCAGTAAGGAGCACCAACAATGACCTGCTTCATTCTCAGGAATGTCAGCCCCCACCAAACCCCATCGCCACCCCCTCACTCAAATAATCCTGCCCCTTCTCCCATGAACAACCCCCCCCCAGCACACACACACACACACACACACACACACACACACACCCCAAAGCCCACTCTGCTACGACCCCCACTTTCTTAATCTGAACAAAATGAGAATTCCACAGAAATGCTTTAGGTACCTTGTGCGTTTTTTTGCTCTGGCTCCAACACACACACACACACACACACACACACACACACACACACACACACACACAGTCTCGTCTTTCAGTCTTTTCTGTCTTTGTATCAACTTTCTCTCTCGCTCACACACTCACTTGTTCGATTTACTCTAGAAAAAAACAGTCTGTTCTGTGAACCACTGGCCTGGGTGTCTTTCCTTGTGGCTTTGAAACAGTAGGCTAAGTTCCCATGCTCTCAGCCATGCCACCCTCTCTAGTCCCTACACGCCAGCTCACGTTTGCCCGCCACTCACCAGCAACCGCACTAAACCAACCCACATACACATGCACACTAACAAATTGGCCAAAATGGCCAAACACACATGTGAAGACAGGGGCACACACACACACACCATGTTGTCACTTCCACTTCATGTGGACATGTTGAAAAGAGCGTGTGTGTGTGTGTGTGTGTGTGTGTGGAGGAGATGACAGGGGAAAAAGGGGAGCGTGACACTGGGCGGGTTAACTTGAGGGGTTTTTAACTCCCAAATCCCCGCTGTGTCACCAAGGATACCGGAAACACCGCAGCCTCCGCCCCTACACCCCCCCCCTCCCCCAAACAGGCCCCCTATCCTCACAAAGAGCACCGCAGAGAGAGAGGGCACCCAGCTCCATTGACAGGGATTAAAACAAAAGACCCCTCCACACACACACACACACACACACACACACACACACACACACACCCCTAGTCCTTCCCTGCTCCTGAGGAATGCCAGAGCCGCAAGTTTAAAGTCAGGGAAGAGAAAGGGGGCGAAAGAGGGAGAGAAGAAGAGAGAGGGAGAGAGGGGTGGAGGGGAAGAGGGGAGAAGAGGAACTCTCCACCTGTCCCCTGTTCATTTCATCAGCATGGGATACTGTCTAACGTCCAAGCATATGGGACAAGCATCAGAATGTGTGTGTGTGTGTGTGTGTGTTGGATTTGGGGTTTTCATGATAACACACACACACACACACACACACACACTGGATTTTGTAAGGCTAACAAAGTGCTGTTAAGCAAAAGGAAGAGGTCTGGAGTGGTTAGGCTGAGCTTGATGTCTTCGCCCTGCTTGACTGAGTCGGACACAATTATCCTCGGATCAAGCGTACGGTCGGGAGGATTTCTGAGCAAAGAGATGCTCAGAGGATGAAGAGTGTGTGTGTGTGTGTATTTGGGGGCGCTACATGTCTGGCAAATTGGAGCCCCCCGGGAGGGAGGGAGCTGGGCTGCTTCAGACGGGGCTAAATGTTTGAGGACAGACAGCAGGCTGGCTGGACGGCCGCTGCAGAGGCATCTCTCCTCCGCCCTCATTAAAAATCTGCTTTCTTTCTTTTATGATGCGCTGGACGCTGGACACTGGATGCTGTGGCCAGGCCAACGGACTGCAGCGTTGCGTTGCGCTCCACTCTGACTTTCCCATTAAGCCAGCACTTCCTGTCTGGCTCACGCTCCCCAAGAATCTGTGTGAAAGGTTACAGCCCGCAGAGATTGTCTTAAAGTTGCACTTCGGAGTTGAACGTCGTAGCCTGCTTAAAGACTTCTGCGTGGGTAGAAGAAAGAAAATCTGTGTGCATGCATATTGTGTACGAGTGTGTGTGAGTGTGTTTGTGGTTCTGAGATATGTAGAATAAATCTCGTACTAAAGGATCCCCCCCCCCCCTTCACCACCACCCCCCTTTCATGTCCTCAGTCCACTTCCACATCATTTGAAAAGCATTTGTCTGTGGGCCTTTCAGCACGGAGGAGTTGTGCTGCTGTGAGCCACGCTCAAGCATTTGGCCCGGCTCCACTCACCACTGGGCCATACCGGACCCTCCTCTCCTCTCCTCTCCTCTCCCCCTCTCCCCCTCTCTCTCTCTCTCTCTCTCTCCACTCTAGTCCTCTTCCCTTCAATCCACTCCTCTGCCTTTTTACTCCCGTCACTCTCCACCCACACACACACACACACACACACACACACACACACAGTCCCCTCCTCCCTCCCACTGCTGCTGCTCACAGACGGCCATCTTTGCTCTTCAGCTGTGGGGTTTTTAGGACAGCCCCACTCCTCTCCTCTCCTGACTGGGCAGTTTGGGTCAGCAGGGCTACTGGGCCACTGGGACAGCGGTTAGGGGTGACAGCCGGGTGGCCACCATGGAACAACTGTGTGTGTGTGTGTGTGCGGATGTGGGCAGGGAACAAACAGCAGCCACTTGGGAGGAAAAGGAGGGAAGGCAGAAAAAAAAAAAAAAAAAAATCTTTATCTGGGCCAGCACTTAATCGCCCGTGACTCCAACCTCAGGGCCCTAAGCGATGAGTCTGCTCCGCTGCACAACACATCCTGTTGTGTGTGTGTGTGTGTGTGTGTGTGTGTGCGTGTATGCGTGTGTGTGAGAGAGACAGAGATCAGCGTTGGCATCTACTAGATCCTACACTTTACATTACTGTAAATACACTGCAGCTCTTTCCTGTCTGGGCCCAACACAGGAAATGGTTGTGTCTGTGGACGGCTCAAAATAAACAGTAGCCTCTTGAGACAGACAGACGGACGGCCATCTCCACTGGCCCCAGATGAAACTGGTCCCTGCGCTGCCTGGACTTCAGGGCTCAATCCCGGACAGATGTAAGGCATTTTCAGCCTCTTTAGAGCGGACCACGGGAACACACATTGTTCACATATTTATGTGCATGACAATGTAGGGCGACATTTTGGAGGCTTCAGAAGGGTGGCTCAAAGCGCCGTTAAGTACTTCCACACGGGGCCTCGGAGCTCAGGCTGATCCACGCCAGAAGCCTTCCCTGCTCCTCCGCCAGATCACACTCCCACACACACACACACAGCGAACAAGGGAGACACACACACACACACACACACACACACAACTAGAGAACGAGGGACACACATCACACACAGAATGAGATACACATACACACACACACACACACAACCAGAGAGCGAGGGAGACACACACACACACACACACACCCGACATCAGAGCTTATTCCCACGGTAACCCTTCAAAAAGACATGCAAACCTGAAACGGCAAGTGAAATGAAAGGCAGAACAGAGTGATGGCAGAGAGAAAAGGATGAGAGAGAAAGGGACAAAGGAGAGCAGGAGGGGGGGTGGGGGGTGGAGTGAAGTGAAGTGGAGGGGGGGTGAGGCTTCTGGCTGCCACTACATTCCGACATGTCACATTCCTGCTCACATCTGGCTGTAATACATGCGCTCTCTGTTACCATCGCTCTCTCTCTCGCTCTCTTTCTCCACTTTGTCCTTCTCCCTCTCCCTCCCTCTCTCTCATTCTCTCCCCCTCTCCCATCTCTTCTTCTCATGCAAGTCTTCTGTTCGACTCTGTTCTTTCCCAAAGCCTGTCTTACACATCAGGCCTTTTTCTGGAAGGGTCTTTCTTCAAACGCTTGCCGTCTCCTTGTTAACCTTCACTAAACACTCACCCACTCCCAACCCCCTTTTCTGCTCCACTCCCCTGGAGATACACAGGACAAGCCCCAAATAGTCTTACCGGCCTCTCTCTCACACACACACACACACACACACACACGGCTATGTATACACTCACTCTATACATGTCATCACAGTTTATAATTCAAGGGGCCATTTTACATCCGTAAGTCTCCCTAACATGAGAAAGTCAGAGGGAGTGAGCTGCTTTAGCAGACCCAGCACCAGCTCCAGGCCCAGCTTCCACCTCCACCACCTCCACCAGGCTCCTGCTTCACCTCCACCCTCCTCCACTGCCTCCTCTAGCCCAGCCCAGCCCAGCCCAGCGCAGCCCCAGTGGCCGAGCCAGCAGCGGCGTGAGTGACGAGGTGCTAGCAGGGCTGGCGTGGGCGGAGAGGGGGCCCAAAGGAGAGGCCATTTATCTCTCCTCAATATCAGTCCACCCCTGTCCACTGGAAGCACAAGACAAGAGGGATGGCTACTTCCATACTTCCATCAACTCTCTAAGCGCCTGCCAGCTTTGTTCATCTTTGCCTATTTCTCCTGTTTCTCCCTGGCCACCAGGGGCAGTGTTGCTCAATGAGGATGGCTGCTTCTATAATGAGTGTATGCGTGTGTATGCATGTATGGAGGGGGTGGGTGGGTGTGCAGGGCTGTTGGATGCGGGTTGGGGTTCCCTGAGTGAGTCAGCATTGTTGTGGCATGTTTCCCATGCATGCACCCCAGCCAGCCAGCCACCCCAACCCCCAGCCCAGCCCAGCCCAGCCCAGCCCAGTGTACTGGCGACCCAGAGCGGAGAAACATGATCCCTTCTGCTCACAGCACTGCACTGCACATATTTACAGCCACTCACGGCCAGGCCGCGGAAGAAGCCTGGCTCTGGGAGTGTGTGTGGTCCGTCTGCCAGCTTGCCTGTGTGTGTGTGTGTATATGTGAGAGAGAGAGAGAGAGAGAGAGAGAGAGAGAGAGAGAGAGAGAGAGAGAGAGAGAGAGAGAGAGAGAGAGAGAGAGAGAGAGAGAGAGAGAGAGAGAGAGAGAGAGAGAGAGAGAGAGAGAGAGAGAGAGAGAGAGAGAGAGAGAGAGAGAGAGAGAGAGAGAGACGTAGGGAGACAGGTGGAGACATGGTGGCGGATGGACTGGGAGTCTTTAGTGTGTGTGTGTGTGTGTGTGGCTGAGGGAGGGGGAGTAAGGCAGAGTCACAGAAAACACACACACACACACACACACACACACACACACACACACTCCACTTGGGGTATGGATTTGAAATGGCGACAGAGAGGCACAGTGTGTTTAAATGTGTGTGTGATGTGTGTGAAAGAATACAGGAACACATGCAGAAATGGCCTTGATGGAGTATTTGCATATAGATCTCATTTCCAATCCAATGAGGACAGATATGTATCAGTAGAAGCATATGCACACAACAGATGTCCCACCAAGCTGGGGGCACTGAGGGTGTGCGTGTGTATATACGCGCCCACTCCAACTGTGTGTGTGTGTGTGTGTGTGTGTGTGTGTGCGCACGCACACCAACTGTGTGTGGTGGGGAAGGACAGGGACCCACCCCTTGTGTTGCTCAGCTGTGAGGGTGTGTGTGTGTCAGAATGTGGGAATATGCATCAATCTGGCACGTTATAAATCACCAGTGCGCTGGCTGGGAATGCAGAGAGGCGGAATGAAGTGGAACTGAAATAATACTGCTTGCTTGTGTGTGTGTGTGTGTGTGTGTGTGTGTGTGTGTGTGTGTGTGTGTGTGTGTGTGTGTGTGTGTGTGTGTGTGTGTGTGTGTGTGTGTGAGAGCATTCTAACATTAGCATGGAACAAGTCACATGATGTCAGGGTGAATGAGTTCAGAGACGCTCATGTGCTCAAATGTTTTGGTTGCCTGATGTGTGTGTGTGTGTGTGTGTGTGTGTGTGTGTGTGTGCTTGAGATTGCGCGTTTGTATTGAATATGGGAGAGTATGTGTGTGCGCCTATGTAAGTCAGTGTGTATCAGTGGTGGACGGAGTGGTCTGAATGTGTCTGTACGACCATGGATGTATGCAAATGGTGGGCAACGGTGTGTGTGTGTGTGTGTGTGTGTGTGTGTGAGAAACAGTGGCTGTGACTGAGTAGTGGACAATATGGTGTGTGTGTGTGTGTGGGACCATGGATGTACTGTAATGGAGTGGTGGACAATGTGGTGTGTGTGTGTGTGTGTGTGTGTGTGTGTGTGTGTGTACAACCATGGAAGTAACTGGGTGGTGGACAATGTGAGGCATGTGTTTGTCTGTGTGTGTGTGTACAACCATAGATGTAACTGAGTGGTGTGTGTGTCTGTGTGTGTGTGTGCGTGTGTGTGTGAAACAGTGGCTGTTAAGTGAATGTTGGACGTTGCACGGGTGGTGGCGTGTGCTTACGGTCGAAGTGGCGGTGCCTCTGGGCGAAGCTGCTCTGCAGGTTGGAGCTCAGGCGGCTGACGGGCTCCTTCAGGTCGGAGCGGCTCTGCTGACTCAACTTCTCCTCCATCTCCAGCGTGCAGCACGAGAAACCCTGCGGACACACCCGCAGATGGGCA
Organism: Sardinella longiceps; assembly: GCA_027497455.2. Classification (NCBI taxonomy): domain Eukaryota; kingdom Metazoa; phylum Chordata; class Actinopteri; order Clupeiformes; family Clupeidae; genus Sardinella; species Sardinella longiceps. The sequence goes on from JAODXP020000030.1 coordinate 3,168,311, forward strand.
CCTGCAGTAGGAAGAGAGGGGGAGAGAGAGAGGGGGAAGAAGGGAGGACACGATCAGTCTTCACTCCGCCACCAGACAAAAGCTCCGAGCAGACAGGAAACGCCTCGATAACATCAACACACGGATTACACCAGTTCTGTGGAATGTGCGCTTCATCGCGGAATGCGACATCTTGAACTTTTTCAAACACACAAGATCCATGGATTTTAGAGCCGCTCGGGGCGACCGCAAAAGAAAGCGCCCAGACTAAACTGGAGCATAATGGCTATTCTGTGTGAGCCAACAGACTTGCCGTAGCCTAGCCTTCTAATCATCAGAGGCTCATGCTCCACTTTGCCTCCCCTGTGTTTAGGCCTTGTCCTAGCATGACGGTATGCAAGTGTTAGCACAAGCCCAGCAAGCAGCAGCAGCAGCAGCAGCAGCAACAGGAAAGCACTTCCTGTCGGCCAGGCCATGTCAGTCAGTGTGTGCAACACAGATCTGGAGATTGGGCCATCTGCTCACTGGTGTGTGTGTGTGTGTGTGTGTGTGTGTGTGTGTGTGTGTGTGTGTGTGTGTGTGTGTTGACAAATAGAGCAGTCAGAATGGAGGCAGCATTAATGTTGAGGAGGACTGCTGGTTGGTTGTGGGTGCTGCTGCTGCTGGAGAGGGGTGGGGGGCAGTAGAGGGGGGAATGTGTAGTCGCTGCAGCTGCAATAATGTTTTGTTTTTCTTTCTGTTTAATACGGGTTGCTGGAATCCAGCAGGAACACAGGGCTCCTTTCACCAGGCGCTGGCCCTGGCCCTGGGACGCCCCGTCAGTCGCATTTTTTTTCCAGCCGGGAGGGAGCACGCTGGAGCTGCTGCTGGTCTGCACCGGCCCACAGACACACACACACAAAACTCATACAGCACAAACACAACTTACACACTCACTCACTCACTCACCCACTGAATCACAACATGCTCTCCAACCACACGGCACACACTCAAGGAAATGCTTGCGCAAATCCAACGGTGGATTAATCAGATGTGAGCTTGCGCTGTTGGTTGAACAAGCCCTGTGATTCTACTGGTTGGGACATTCCCACATGCACTCACCAGGTCTATTCATCAACTGGAAGCATGTATCTTTGCCTGCCTCATCAAACCCTGTTGATTTTTAAGTAGCAAGACCCTTAGGACTGGGCTAAGTGGGATTGAGCAAGATGTTAGGGGAGAGCATAGTTGACCAAATCTCCCAAAATTATGTAGTACAGAACAACTATTCTGTTGAATTTACTGAAAAGCAATAGACTTGCAACACTTGCTACTTGAGGCTGTGTGACGGTCCAGACTCCAGACCCAAAAGAGGGGGCCGAGTGAATCAGGCAGCCCAGAGTGTCCCCATGTGCCGGGGGCCCACAGAACAGAATAGGACAGGACAGGTCACCCGTCAGGTGGAGGGTGGCTGCCGAGAGTAGCAACATGCTTGTAGAACACTTCCAGAGAGACAGAGAGAGAAAGTGTGTGTGTGTGTGTGTGTGTGGATGTACAAGCCAGACTTGTTCCATCTGTGGTGCCGGCACGGAGCAGAGCATGTGTGTGTGTGTGCGCAAACCATCATGTAAACTGAGCTGCTGTTGAGAGCCGACAAATAATCACTGGCCAACCACCACCGGTCGACACTGTTGGAAGACCTTCACTAGGCACAAGCACAAAGACAACAAGATGTAATGTCAGACGTGTGTGTGTGTGTGTGTGTGTGTGTGTGTGTGTGTGTGTGTGAGTGAGAGAGAGTGTAGGAGGAAACGGTTTTAGATGTGGCCTTACTAGTGTGTGTGTGCGCATGTGTCAATGAGAGAGTGCAATGCACTGAACTCCTGACAACATTTCACAGCCACTTTAGTAGAACATGAGGGCAATGGGACTAAAGTGGGCATTTCTAAAATGGTCAGAATGCATGTAAGAACGTATTGATGCCCCTGACACACACTTAAATATCTATGCCACTGACACATACTTAAATATCTATGCCACTGACACACATTTAAATGTCTATGCAACTGACACACACCCCACCTTGTACCTCTGCGGCTATGGGACCATCCAAACCAGGCAACAGAATATGACCCCCAAACACACACACACACACACACACACACACACACACCCCAACACCCTGACCAGTGCCTTAGTAGAGCACAGAGGTATCCACATGGAGTCCAACACTCGGCTCTTTGTATAGAGGGGAAGTGGAGGGGGATGGAGGCGGGCTCTTGTGGGCAGGGTGGAAAAAGGGACGCAGGTTAAGCAACGCACACATGGGCCAATAACAGCCCAGTTAGGAGCAGAGGGGCGCCAATGACCCAACACTGGACACCACCACCACCCCCCCTCCACACACACACACACACACACACACACACACACACACACACACACACACACTCAAACCCCTCGTCTGCATCTCACTGCAAGGCACAGCACAGGCAGGCAAACGCTCCACACAAGCAACAGGCCACAGTCAAGAGCCAGGCTCCTCCAGCAGTGGCAGAGATGGCGGTGATGAATGTCCCGATCAACGCGCTCTTCTTGGGCACTGGAAGATGCTATTGTAGGGTAGAGGGGGGAGGAAAAATGGCGTCCTAATTGCGTCCATGTGTCGCTGCTCAACAGCCATAATACTGAGGAGGCTGCTGAAAAGACGAGAGATTTTTTTTTTTTTCTTTTTCTTCAGACAAACAAGTCACTCGGAGCGTCTTGAACAAACATGCTACTGTGTTCAATAAGGCCGAGTTGCACACACGCACACACACACACACACACACACACACACACACACACACACAGCGCCTATCTCTGAGGGCAGGCGGCAGGCGAGGAGGACCAGAGCAGAGCGTTTACTGTTTACTTGCATTGATTGCGAGCCGAGGCCAAACACTGGCTCCTGATCCACTTGGCCAGGCAGGCAGGCAGGCCCACCAATGAAAGGAGAGGAATCTGCACAAGTTGGGTTTTTTCCTCCCCCTCTAGCACATGATTAACTCAATAAGATCACAGTTCAGACAGCTCCGCTCTCTCAGAGTCCCCAGTGACCTCGCCCAAGATATGCACACAAATAAGGCATCACTTTTAATTACACTATGTCTTTTGGAAGCTTTTTGAAGTCGTCTCAGGGCCATTCCGCACACGGACCCTCATTAAACAAAGTACTTTTGGCACAGACAGGTCCGACTAACACAGGGATTTTTATGACTGTTGGACACACAAGCCAAGTCTTCCCTACTTCCCTATTGGCTATAAACAGGTATCATTCAAAAGCCATGGTCTGCAGACTAGGGGTCAGGGGTCACTAAATTAGGCTTTCAGCCAGCTCCGCGCACACACACACACACACACACACACACTCAATCAATTTCCGTTTCCAAACTCCATTCCTCAAGACACTACCTCCACACCTCCCTTTGCAATAAACCGCCTATAGAGTTGATTTTAACATGAGCGTAGTCATTGCCTGGTGGATCCAGTCCACCATGCACTGCGGCTTGTCTTCCGAGGAAGTCACTTCCTCTCAGTGTTCCCATATTACTCGAGCCCTGTTTACTGGAAAAGGAAAAGGGAAGAGAGGGGAGGGGAGAAAATGCCTTGTGGACAAAACCCAGATTAGCCCACATCCCATTCCCACCCACAAACCCTACACCCACCCACCCCCACCGGGCCCCCAGTGCCACCCACCCCTACCCGCAGCAGACAGCCCTCGGCACGTCACCCCTGCAGGACGACCCCGCGGGCTTAACCAGCGGGGTCGAAGGTTAACAGCCACTCCTCTGAGAAAGGCCACGCCCTATGACCCTGGTCCAGCGCTGGCCGGTGGATGCACCACCCACCAGAACACACACACACACACACACACACACACACACACACACACTCAATCACCCTGTGCGCTCCCTCTCTGGGACAGAGGTTGTAAATTCCCGTTGGGATTATTTCAGGCCATCTTGCGGCTTGGGGGCCGTAAATCGGTCAGTCTGCCACATCAACAAGCTCACCCCCCGGTCCCCCCCACCCACCGACCGCCAAAGAGAGGTAGACAATCAGGCAGTCGTGGCATCCAGCTCTGCGGACACTTTCAGAGGCAGCCTTACTACAACAGCAGCATGTCTGATGGACAGCTCAAACTTTAAGAGCAGGCATTTAGACGCCATTGATGACATGGAACACAGGCGAATGCAATTTAAGCGGAGATAATGAAACACTCATTCTCACTGTCAACACGTTGTTGTTTTTTTGCTGTGTACCCCTTTGCCTAGCCATCTGACTCTCTACAGTTCCAGGAAACCCTGTGGGCAGCCAACTTCCAAAACATCCTCATGGACATCATTTTCTGCTTGAAATGTGTTGCGCTTTAGCATTTGACCCAGAACCCAGAGCTTGGGGGGGGGGGGGACTTGGAACACAATCTGTGGGCAAAGCGCCTACTCCCAAACCCACTACTTAGGAATTCTTGTTAAGTAAAATGGCATGCAAGAGCTCAGGGCATAGACTCTGTGGGCCAGTCCTACATTTGTTGCCTATTGTGAGTGAATAACAAACCATTGGCCAGCATAGAGGCAAGGGCAAAACTCCACACCCTACATTTGCTCTCCGACCCCGCCACCACCACCCCCCACAAGTCGCGCCCTCTCCACATCAGCAGTGCAGGGGGATGGGGCCTGCCATTTGTCAAGAGTGGAGAAGTCAAGACATTTTCTGGGTTACTTTGGGCCTCAACCTACTCCAGAGCTGAGGGAGGGCTGGGCCAAAACAAGCTGCAGAACGGCAGCATTTGGCCTCAGCTGCTCAAGCCTGGAGACAGTCATCAGCTCCATGGCAATAGAGATAGCCTGGACGTCTGCCAGAACAACAGCCCAACTGCAACCTTAATTACTTGAGCTCAATGTGCTAAGATCTGCTACTAGCGACAACAGGAATCCCTACAGGAGCCCCAAGGTGAGATTTTCTTAATGTTCAAAGTGGAGGAATTACAAGGGATGAAACCCAAAAACCAATTCAGGAGAGGGAACATTAAAAGGCAGTAACTGAAGTATAGGTGTGATTTCTGAAATCACAGCACTTATGTTTTACAGTCGTCTGCCCAATTTTGGGTTTCATGTTGAGGCACGAGGTTGGTTCTTTCCCCTCCTCACCATGCCACTCTGTGTGTGTGTGTGTGTGTGTGTGTGTGTGTGTGTGTGTGTGTGTGTGTGTGTGTGTGTGTGTTCTTTCCTTTTCTCCAGCGCTCTGTGTGGCCTCAAGGCCACGGCTGAAAAAGCTGACCACTGGCCCAGTCTCTCCCTCGGTTCTCCACCCTGTTCTCCCTTCCCTCCTTCCCTGTGGCCCAAGGACATGCAGACAGACAAATAACTCCAGGTCATCACACACTGCCCGAGGTGGCAGAGGTGAACCCTTTGGAACCGTACCACTGGGATGACAAATCCAACTCTTTCACTTTTCTGCACGGCAACACCATGTATTCCTTGTCCAGCTCTCAAACTAACCACTAATAAGTTATCAGTGCTGGCTTAGCCAATTAAGTGTCAGCTGAACGTGTGACAAGTCTCTGCTTGACGTCTCTAGGCCGTATGGGGCGTGTGGGGTGGGGGGCTGTGTGTTCTGAAAGACTTCAATGGCCTTGCTGGAAGAACATTTGGCCGTGGTATTAATAAAGCCGTGTTGGAACAAGAAGGTACAACGTGCACACGCTTTAGCTGTGTGGTTGGACCGCAGGAGAGAAAATGCTCAATAAGGATGTCTGTAACCGGAAACCATTATTAGAGGCCAGCAGCTCATATGGAGCTCATCAGTGGAAGGGGTATTAACTTTCTCTTTTCTTCCCCACTCCAGCTCCAGCTCAGCCTCCCTCGCTCGCTCACTCGCACAGATACTGGCATGACAAGTTTACAGCACTTGGCCAACACAATAATGCTTTTCAGGTCCTTGCATTCAGAAACTGAGAGGCTGAATGAGAATGTCAGGGGTGCTTGGCATCAACCCACACTAGCAAAAAAACAGCCCCCCCCTCCCTCCCCCCAAAAGAAATGTAATTTATTATAAAATGAAAATGGTGGTCCTGAGGAAGTAGGTCATGTGGTATGGAGGAAGGACAGGGGCCAGAGGAGAGGTGGAGACGTTATAGTAATAACAGACTCTCTCAACATGAGTCACACGGCTCAAGCTCTTCTCAGGCCCATCTCCACCGGCCATGACAAGCAGTGCATTAACTCTCCTCCCTGAACTATGCTCTGACAGGAGGAAAAAAAAAGAAGAGAAAAAAGTCGCTGCTTGCTTCTTCTGTTTGCTATGACGACGGTGAGATGTAAGCATTGTGCAGCAGACGCGGGACATCCGGGGTGTAACAAACAAAGCGATGAAACGCAGTTGCAACTTGCAAGGACACCCTGTGTGTGTCTGGAGAAGAAAAAGAAAATCGCGATGAGCCAATAACCCTCTTGAGAAGACTTAATGCAAGTCGTCCTAGCGTCCGTCCACACAGTGTTGTTCCATCTCCGCCCCCTTTCCATTCCCAATATAACTCCATACTGTGGAACACTTGGAGCCCCTACTCGTGCAGGGAGCACATGTTCCTAGGTCGCTCGCCCGCTCTCTGGAAGACCTTTCCAGCGGCCTTGTTTGTTCCACGGGTGGGGGGGGGGGGTTGCTTTCCTCTGGCAGAGGAGGTGCTGGAGTCCAGTACAGTAGCGGGGGCTGGGAGCCGAGCGAGTGAGTCAGTCTCATTAGGCCCTCTTCCAAGGAATAATCACACATTATTAGCCATATCCGAGTGCAGCCAGCAAGCGATTGGACAGACATCCCATGTCACCCCCATGGGGCAGGTGTCGTGTTAACAAGGAAGCGAGTTAACGAGCAGGATATCCCGCGCAAAAACAGTCAGCGTGACCCTCGCGCTCCATGGGAAGTTGGTCTTTCGGCACGGATGGACCTGGCTCGCTCGCAACACAGCCGCCAATCACTCTCACACTCTTATTACCATGGAAACTAAGACAGTTCACTGGTCACATGCTACATTGGGAACATTGATAACCAACCATAATACTCATGGCAAGTCTAGATTAGTCAGAGGAGGGGCACCTTGAATGGAAGCCATTGGGAGCACCCTGAAAGTGAAACATGAAAACAACCACCTCTGCACAGTAATACAAAAACTAAAGGCAAGACTGAAAAAGATACCTTGACGCATGCTCACAGCGCTTCTTCACTTGCTTGTACAAGACATTACATGTGTGCTCTAGAATGCCGTCTCTGCAGCGAGACTTATGATTCATGCTTGTTAAAAAGGCCAAAGTCAAAGAACACAAGTCGTGAGCTAGTGAACACTTCATGTCCCGTCCTGTTGAACGTAGGCTAAGACAGATCTCTAATGGGACATTTTGGACAAAAAATAAAATAAAGCTGAAATTCATTACCACGTCTGTTCTAACCTTATTTTAATCCATATAAAAGAGCACTTAACATTCTTCGTGCAATGGTTCAGGGAACAGGAATTTAACTTAAGGAGAATTCAATTTAGAGGGAGATATTTTACAGTCAGGCAGCCAGCCACAAGACCTTGGAAAGCATTTGTGCAAAATGATGTTTCCTTAAATAAATCAGGGATCAAAATCTTTCCCAAACACAGCTGTCAAAACACCAAACTGCCAAGGTTTGCTTTTCAGATGGCACGCGGTTGATAAAAAAAAAGACACAGGAGTGTAGAGTCTCAGTAGACTTCATTAGAAACAATGTCGGCTTCCATTTTGTGCACACTTCAATTTCGTTGAAAGTGTTTGGAAGCACAGCTGACTTGAAGCAACAGCCAGCTTAGAGAATTCTTGGAGTTAACCAGCAGCCCAAGCATGCCATGTACATTTCCATCTCAGGACTTTATTGGTGCTCTTTGCTCTGCCATACAGACATAGAATTAGAATGTATGGACTGGTAAAAAAGGAAAAACGATAACTGTGGTAAACTATGCGTTAAACATGTGTGAATGCTTTCAAAGTCAGGAATACAAATACGTGGAGCCTAGGCCTCACCCCATGCAACTAGAATCCACCTCTGATTATAAACCCAGTCAGGGCCTCCGGCCAATTAAAACTCTCCGCTGGCCAACATTCCAGAATGCTGTCATCCATGAACATTTACCCAGAGTGCCCTGGGGAGATTCCACAACATGGCTGTGGCCTCTCGCTCCCTGTCTGTCCGTCTCTCTCTTTCTCTCGCTCCCTCTCTCTCTCTCCCCGGGTCCTCCTCGGCCCGCCGTCTCCGGCTTTGTTTCGGCACACAAAAGCTCCCCTGCCTGCCCAACTTCCCAGGTCAGCTCTTTGTGAATGCCTCAAGCAAGTCCAGCGCTCTCTCTCACAGTGGTGTAGAGTGCGGGGCCGGCGCGGTCGGACACTAGACCCTTAAGAACACTTTTTCCCCCCACTGCTCGCCGCCGGCCTGCGTAAGCCATTGCTTTTCAAAGGACCACAGAGGCCTGGAGCTCTGGCCAATGGCTGATTGAATAGCACCTAATGAAGTACATGTCAGGGTGGGTGTAACATTATGCTGTAAAGGCTCATTCATACGGCACTATCGGAGCAGAGCACAGCGCAGCCGCGGGTCCTTCTGGGGAGAACCGGACAGCCGGGCTCCAGTGAACAGAGCATGGTTCAGGTGGAAACAATTATACCCCCGTCACCCACATCTCCAATGGTTAGCCTCCTCTCTCCCATGAAGAAGCACACACACTTCTAGGGTACAAACATGGAGAGAAAATGTGTGTGTGTGTGTGTGTGTTTGGGGGTGGGGGGGTACTAATTGCAATGAGTCAGTAGGTAAGCAGAGACGTGACAGCTTGGAATGTGCCGTTTATTTACCCGAGTGGAAACAGAAGGGCAAAGTGGGGGAAAAGACAGAGAGAGAGAGAGAGAGAGAGAGAGAGAGAGAGAGAGAGAGAGAGAGAGAGAGAGAGAGAGAGAGAGAGAGAGAGAGAGAGAGAGAGAGAGAGAGGAAGCGGACGACAAATAGACAGATCACAGGGAAGATGGCGAAAAGGCGATGATGAAACCTGTTGGCAACTCAGACTGTAAAAAGCGCGTTTGAGAATTCCCCGGGACGTTTCCCAAAGGAGGCTGGAGGCTGGCGCGGGCACAAAGATGCACAGCAAACAGGCAAACGTGAGTGAGTGAGTGAGTGAGCAGCACTAGGCCACAGGAGGGCAATGAGGAGGGAGCAGAGCAGAGCAGAGCAGAGCAGAGCAGGGGGAGAGAGAGAGAGAGACGTGAGAAACTTGGGGCATGACTGAGCAATGACAATACATACAGCACCTAAAATAATCAGGCAGGAGCCCCAGGCCAGCGGTCCTGACCAAAGCTCAGAGGGCTCCTCACGCAGTCAGTCAGATTGCCTCAGCAGTGCTGCTCCACGTTAACACAAATACATTTACACTTGTCCTCAATCTCACAAGCACTCCAACTATCCCTTTTAGACATATCAAAGACAACATTTTAGTCATCAATTTTACCAACATTATTTTTGCTTCCATGTTCTGCTGGTTGACTGCATAAAGTGTCTGTTAGAAAACATATAGGGGAATTGTATTTTTTTTTTTTTTAACAATTATATTTATTTGGAATTTTTTCACACCAGTACATTGTTTTAAAGTCAACACAATTCATGTTTATAGCTAACCAGTGCCACTTACTTATAGACACACTAACACGCTCATACAACAATACATACATACAGACAACATAATACTTCCCCTCTTTTACTAACAGCCCACACACACACACACACACACACACACACACACACACAGAGTTCTCCATCCATATCTGTCCTATTCCATCTCTGTCCCTCTACCCATTCCCTACCCACACCCATTTTTTTATAAAGAATCATAAATGTCCTGCCATACTTTACAAAATTGTTTTTGTTTGTTTCTGTCCTCATTCATTGTCCTTTCTATGCTTTCATAATATTTCAGCAGAACCTTCCATTCTTGCAAGGTTGGGGCCTGAGAGTCCTTCCAATGTTTTAAGTAGTCGTTTTTTAAAAATAAACATATAGGGGAATTGTAGAATGAGCTAACTATCTGAGTGTTTATGAAAATTCTGGAATCTTTTTTTTTTTTAATGGAAAAAGACAGCTGGCATACCTGTAAGATTACGGCCAAAGCTCAAACCATTTTACTCGTCAACATGTTTCAGATGACATTTGAACGCACAGCACATGGCTTGATTAGCCATCAGACAACAAAGGGTTCACTGGGCTGACCTGACCTCCCCCTCTTTTCTGTGTGCAAATGAGCAATGCTCATCCCACCTTTTATTCTTTACAAGCCTGCATGTATGCACACAGACTTCCTAATCTTTTTCCACTGGCTTGTCACTAATTAACTCTGTGCATCCCCAGCTACACACTCCATGTGCCTCAAAGTTTTCTGGAATGTGTGTGTGTGTGTGTGTGTGTGTGTGTGTGTGTAAATTTGTAGAGACAGCCCCAGTTTGCCCAGACACAACAACAGTACACACCCCAGTGAAGTATGATGACAGCGGAAGAAGAGACACACAGGGGTTTACAGAACCCGACACATCAGCCACTAAACTCTCACCCTCAACCATTTGCGCCAAATAATGAAGCTCAACACTAAACTGAACACATATCAACATGCTCAGCCTGCCCAGTCTTTGGAACACTAAAACCACAAGGAGAGAATTCCAGACTCCAACTGCCATTAAACATACTTAAATTTCATGCCACTGTGCAGATCTAATGCACACAGATTAGGCAAAGCAGACAAAAACACTAATTACAGACAAAAGAAAATAACCCAGCCCCTTCTCCAACAATTAAAAGAACTTCAAGTTTAGAGATGGCCTCTGTGAATTTGCCCTTTCTTGTCCAATCTTGCCTGGGAACTCTGGCTTCATTCTTGTCTTCCTTTACCACTATGCTCACCAGGCAATAAAAAGCTTTTCATCTACGACGGAACGCACTTAACCTCCATCAAGTGAAAGCTTTTAAAAGTATTTAACACACAAGGCCCTTGTTTTGATCTTTGTCAGTAAAAGCGGTGCCTTGTAAGGCCGGGCACTTGCTGAGAACCTTTACAACTGTGGCATCTTCCAGGGGCTAAAGCTGACCAGATGTGAGGATGATGGACAAGCTCTGTGCTTGGCTTTGGTGTGTGTGTGTGTGTGTGTGTGTGTGTGTGTGTGTGTGTGTGTGTGTGTGTGTGTGTGTGTGTGTGTGTGTGTGTGTGTATGTATATGTGTTAGTGTGTGTGTCCTGGTGGGGAAGTGCCCCACAGGAAGGGATGAGGTCAGTAACAAGCTCATGTTTCTTCAAATACCTCAAAGCTTCGGGAGCCACAAAGATTACGATATACCTGTTTAGCCTTCGAAACAGGATCGCACTGGGGCCGGTGGGGAGAAACCCACTATTAGCCAACTGTCAAAAGGAAAGGCTACACCGAGGATTCAGTTCTTAACTCACTAAGCCTTCATCCCGCACAACGGACATGTCCATTTTGCTGGAGATATATGACCAGGTATGCCAATAAATCAATCACACCTCCGAGGGGCAAGTTGACGGCTTTCAGCAGCTTCGGCAGGGATCAGAGCTATCAGTCTTGGACCTCTTTGGAGAAAACCCTATTTAGATTCCATTGAAGCTCCCCCAACCCCGAGATCCTCCGTAAAACTCGGAGGGAATACTCGAAACACACAACAGGAGTGATTTGTTGCTCAGAACTTCCAGAACTTCCAAAAAGCCACTGCGAGCACTGTAGTCAGATTAATGGGAGTTGATAGCAGTATTTGAATCAAGATCTGAATGGGCCATTTTCTCCTCAGTCAAACGTGACAACCTACGGAAGGGAATCTGGAAAAAGAGCTGGGTGGAGTTGGGGGGGGGGGGGCGCTCCTAACATGTTTCATTTTGGGGGAGCCTAGAGGCCTACTATATAGACCTTATAGGCTAGACTGTGGCTTTTTCATACTTTGGGAGCAGTTTTATGACATGTGCAAAAGAAAGCAGTGAAAATGAAAGAAAAGCAACCCAACTCTAAGAAGGGGATTAGGTAATTGCGTGCGCCGTTAAGTTGGGATGGTGAGAGTGTGGACAAGCCAGTGTGTGTAATGGGGCCGTGGCTGAGCCAAGCGTCTGCGCAGCAGCCTCATCAAGGGGGTGATTGGGGGGGTTAGCACAAAGCTAGGGGAGTAATTAGCAAGGATTACGGATCCTCTGGCGTCTCTCTACAATGCAAGGAAAGTTGCCCAGGAGAGAGCGAACGGGGACACGTTTGCATCTGGCCCTAGGTCAGCCCTGGCAGTCACAGCCTGAATGCCAATCAACACCACCATCATCATCATAATCACCACGATCATCATCATCATCATCATCATCATGCTATGGTTGTGTTCAAGACTTAACACTTCATCTGCGTTGCCATCCAACCACATGAGCTTTTCACTTTAAGGTCTCAGAGGATGTTGGAAGACGTTGGGAGAGAGAGAGAGAGAGAGAGAGTGTGGTTGTGGGTTAGTGGAGGCACAGGCTAGACCAGATATGCACGCCCACATACACACAGCTGGCGAAGTGACACCAGGTCTGAGTGACAGTTGGACAAAGGAGAGACAGAGCGTCTCAGATATCACAGCAACAGAACCAACACACACACACACACACACACACACACACACACACACACACACACACACACACAGAGAGAGAGTGCCTCCTTCAAAAGAGTTCAGTTGGGAGAGACAGTAAGAAGGGGAAAAAAAAAGAGAGGGGCAGTTGAAGAGAGGCAAAAAAAGAGTATCCAGAACTTTCTCCAAATGTGTTCCTGTTCCAGGCGTTCTGTAGCTCAGAGTACCTAGCGACAACATAGCAGCGCTCTGTAATCCCTGCTGACAAGGCAGAGGGAGGAAGGGAACAATTTGGTATTAAAATCATTTGGAAGGCTTCCCACACACAGGAAGACTGACTGAAGAACAGACAGCGGGGTTGGAGGGAGAGGAAAGAGAGAGCAAGAGAGAGAGAAGAAGAAAGAGTAAAAAGAAAAAGAAAGAATGAGAGAGAAAGTAGCAAGCGGAGCAGCACAACACTATTCAAGAATGAGGAAAAAGTCGTTGACAATGCCTCCAAAGGCAACTGAGGGAGGAATTACGGAGAAAAAGACTTGGACACAAGAAGAAACAAGCGGGTAAAGAAAACAAGCACAGCAAAAACATGATGTCAACAAAAGAGAGAGAAAGAAGAGAGAGCTGAAAAGGCTGCACTGGCCTCAACTACTGGCGGTGTGTGTGTGTGTGTGTGTGTGTGTGTGTGTGTGTAAAAGGGAAGGGTAGAGATTTAACAGCATGCAAATGCTTAGCGTTAACAAGACATTTCTTGCTTTCCATCTCTGTAAGTATGTGAATCCACAAGTCAAGAAGCAAGCAGCAATGGAGGCGCTGCACAGTCTAGCGCATTAAGTATTGATACACAGCACAAACTCCTCAACAGATCAGTCTCCCCACTCATCAGCACACTAAATGCAAGCATGTGACTGTCTGGGTGTATGGAAGGGAAGAGTTGGATAAGGGATTGCAGAGCCAGAGGCTGTGTTCGTACAAGCATTAACTGTGTGAGAGCATGCGCATGAACCTGCATGACGGTGAGACAGTGACTCAGAGCAGATATATTCAGCCGGGAGGCATTTGACCGATTTGACAAGGTTCTACAACATGTTTCACCCTCTTTCTCTCACACACACAGGCTTACTTGCAACTGTGAAACAGTTTTTTGTCTCTTCTACATGCTCTGTTCCTTTCTCCTGATCTATGTGTGTGCGTGTGTGTGTGTGTGTGTGTGTGTGTGCGTGCGTGTGTGTGTCTTCTTCTGTCCATCAAACGCTCTCCCCGCTCCCTTTCACTCAAAGGCCGGGCCAGTCAATCCGCTGGCTGTGGCTCTCTTGCACTCGGCCCTCTTTGTTGTGGCCTGTGTTCCCAGCTCCTTGCGCCCTGCCTGTGTGAGGGCCTTGGTGGTCTCCTGTGGAATGTGGTGGGGAGGAGGGAGGAGGTGGGGGCAGGCAGGCAGGCAGGCTAAAGAAGGGCTCCCTATTGTTCCCACACACAGCATGGACCCCCTGCTGGGGCTGTCGCTCACTGGGGCTGCTAGTCGGGGGTGGGGGGTGAAGCAACGGCAGAGCGGCCCCATGGCTAGCAAACCCACACTGACCAGGCCCAGACTGGGTCTGCATGGAGGATAGGCCTGTGTTCTTAGCCAAGACGCAGCCTCAGTCTTCCCCCCTGGAGGAAGATGCCCGCTGCCGTCGCTCGTGTCCACGGTGAGGTGTGGGGAAAGGGCTTATCTCGCCGTCAAAGTCAAAACACGCATGCCTGACCCCGGCTCTGCTGGAAACAGGGGAAGTGGCACAATTGCCGGCTGTGCGGTTAACAGGAAGCTGATAAGGTCCCCGCCACGCGTCCCGGCCAATGCCTGAGTGCAAACATCAGCCGACTAACCTACCTCACCTGCCCCTTCCCTCCCTCCCTCCCTTCTCTGAGTGACAAGGGTGCACGTGCATGGACACAAACAAGCTCCAATGCTCACATTCACAAGACATCTTGCGCCTAATGGGCAAACTCAATTTGGAAGAGAAGCAGCAACAGGGTCACGGAGGACCCAGACAGAAGAACGCCAGCCTATCTGAGCTCCACTTCTCCATTCAAAAGTTGGGGAGGTACAGAGTATACAGATCAGTATAGCGTCATAGAGAAAAGGCTACACCACACACACAACTTCTCAAGTCCACAAAAACACACAACAACACAAAAACAACACTAGCCTACATTCTAACTGGTTATACTATTGGGATAGTATTGAAATGTCTCGTCATTCTATTCCTAAACTGGATTTCCTCACCGACAACCCTTCAATGGAGGTTGCACTAAACTGAAATGCATGTGGGCTTTTTCACAACAAGCTATGAAGAGGAAGAGAGAGAGAGAGAGAGAGAGAGAGAGAGAGAGAGAGAGAGAGAGAGAGAGAGAGAGAGAGAGAGAGAGAGAGAGAATCCCTGTAAGGTTTTTTTTTACACTCTTCTTATGGCAATAGAAGACAAAGAGGAATGTTTTGGCAAAAGTTAAGTGCTGGAGTAGTGTTGGCAATAGAAATGATTTATACCCCATTGTTTCAATGTCAACAGTGTCAGTACACCTCCCTGACAAAATCACTGTAGCCGTGCCACTGACAAGCAGCAACACAAGTGTAAATGGAAAACTGTCCACTGGTGTGATTGAGTGAAGCAAAGTCTGCATGTCATTCACCTGAGACGGAGGAGCACTGGACATGAAAAGGACAATGAGGTGCGAGTTTCTTTGTCTAACTGACTTGGCCTATTTTAGCAAGAAAACAAAAATGTCTGACTATCAGAGTTAAATCATTTAAATTTCACCTAGACAAATTAACTCCAAAAAGTTAACCAACTGGACCCAGTGCCCCACGCATTCCTTGGCTTAATATTTAACAGTTGAGGAGTCTGCTGAGAGCAGCGGGCCATAAAGCCAGTGATGAACTGGCCTCACACTTATTCCTTTAAATGGCTCAAGCGCTCCAGTGGCCCAGTTCTTCTGCACTTATCTTATCTCTCCAATGCCATGGCAGGCCAATATCAGGAACTCTTTGTTTGCCAAAACCCAAACGGGGACCACAGAGCACTTGTGTTTGTGTGTCATGCACATCTTGCATACAGACAGAAACACACAGACACACACACACACACACACACACACACACACCTCTCTCACTTGCTGCTATGTGATACCCTTCAGAGCTGGTCTGAAGCCAGCTTTTGTGTTGGGCATAATGGTTTAGGGGTTTGAACCAGGGGTGATGAGAGCTGATCCTAGTGCAGCTGTTTAAAAAAAAGTAACCGGAGCAGTGCGCACACAAAGACAGGCCAAGTCTCAAAAATCCTCTATAGAGAAGCCTGTTCGTTCGGCCTCTGAGTCACCCGTTCTCTTTCGGATTCTCTCCGAGTCTCAGTCCTAACCCAACAGACAGATTATGGATGAGCCTCCGGTATGGGGAGAATAAACACCCATCCGCTGGCTTTGATCCTGGCCATTGTCCATACCTGAAGCATGACATAAGACCCGACTGCCAGGGTAAAGAAAAACAGATTTGGGATGGAAATGGGGGAGGGAGGAGGTAGAGGAGGGAAGATAAAGGGTAGCAGGACCTGACTCAGAAACAAGAATTTGTTGACATGGGTAAATCCCAATCTAGCCATCTACATTACAACTTCTTTTGAAGATCCACCACAAAGCCACAGAGCAGCAAGCACTTGACACTGTATGCATTTTCCACCATCTGCCTTGATTGACTAGCATGGGCAATGAGGAGCTTTTTTCAGATAGCAGAAGAAGGAGAAGAACCCTCCCTAGGGTGGAGTAAGGAATTAGAAGCATATTAAAGCCTCGCACTGCTAGCAAGGTTATGTGCACCATAAGTCATCCACTATGGATGGGAACATGGAGTTTAGAGTGGAACTGCAGATTGGGGAGAGAAAAAAAGCAGCTCCCACATACCGTTTTCTTCTTTCAGGGATTCCCTGAAGCTTGAGAGCCGGTTAGCCTACCCTTGACCTACACCCCCAAATCCTTTTTCACAGTTTAAATTCATCCAGCACTTTGAATAACTGGAGTCTGCAGGAAAAGGCCATGACTTCATCTTCTCTTCAAATTAGCCTTTAAGTATTCCAATTTATCACCTGTTAACTCTCTTAAAAGATCGGCAGCGCTTACAAGGGGAGAGAGCATAGGTTGTAGGTTATAATAGAAATGTTTAAATGGGCTAACACTCTCTCTCTCTCACAGACACACACACAAACACTTACTCAGAACTCAACAACTGTACCTTCATAGAGGAACTAAGGAGCAGAGCACAGTGATTTTAACCTCCCTGACCCTAAGATCTCTAGAGCTACCACTAATGTCTTCTGCAGCACAATAAGAAAACAAGTAAGCTAAGTCCTGTAAGCAGCTGGATTCATACTGGCAAATCTGGCACAGACAATGGACTTCAATGTTAGTATTAATGAAAAGAATGTCTTCATGTTCTCCGTTTTCATGCATCAACACAAGCCTTAAAAAAACAAAAGTTGCTGAAAAAAAAAACTCTAGTCAGGTACTTTGACCAAAAAGTAAGCAAAAAACACAACTTCCTTGCAATTTTCACTGTGGTGGCTTAAAGCTGGGTTTGGCTTTGTGATTCTATGCTCTGACTCTTGTTTTAGACACACAATCACTGCACACACAACTGTCAGATTAGTTAGAATGGTGGAGATACATTATCATCTCCTAGTCATGAAGCAAACAACAGATGCTTGTGGCTTGTGGAATAAGGCAGTTTTGTGGTTTCAGCTGCAGTGCATTCCCAACATGTAGATTTATGGCACCGAGGCAAGTAAAGATGACATCTTAATAAATAGCGCTTTCAGTGACAGTGGGTTTAAGGCTTGATAAACTGGAATGTAACCTAAAAAAAAGCTGAGTAAATTACGCCCATGATTGAAACTAAAAATTCTGATGCGACAGAGAGAAAATTTAGTGGTTTTTCAAAGTGATAAACAGCCCATGCCATACGTTTGGTTTGACCTACAAGTTTGAGGTACACAACCCTACTAATGCCAGGTCATTTCCAAATGAAAGCTTTGAGAATAAATGTTGAGTAGCCACTGAAGGGTAGCAATGCTGAACGTGAATAGGTAGGCCAGGGAACAGTGTCTGTTCAATTAGGTTTCCTCTTCTGACCATTTTCTCCCTGACAACTGGTAGTTGTTCACACAGACCAGAATTTTGTCTGTGTCCTTTCAAATTGTTCTTTATTTTGAGTCCTCACACCTTTGGTGACCACAGACCCATTCCGTCTCCACTGAATTAATTATGTCCCACAACAAAGAGGTCCTCACTTTGACCACCCTTGCACCAGGCCTGGCAGAGTTTGGGAGCCATTGTGCAGGCCAGGCACACTCACATGGAACCCAAACACACACACACACACACACACACACACACACACACAGTCCTTTTTATTCACTCTTTTAGAGCCATTCACAACAAAACCAGGGATCTGCTACAATCAAACCTGATAAATGTAGACATGTTGAGGTACATTCAATTATGTCTGGCACTGCGGCAGTGCAAAAAAGAAGACAATGGGCTTGTGACCTTTTTAAAAATGCAAGATAAATTAGAGGAAACAAATAGTTGCCTAACCTAAGCTGTATTTACAATTGCCACCTCTGTCTTGCATCTGTCCTACTGATAATGGAAGGTGATGGACTGATACAGGGCAAGCCTAATCCAAAAGAGATATTCTAATTACTTTATGCAAACGTTTCCCGTCACATAGTGCTAGATTAGGAAAGGCCGCAGGTCTACAGCAAGCAAGTCAAAACGCTTGTGTTACAATCTGTGGAAAGCTGCATTTACAGGAATTTAACTGTAGTTAGAAAAAAAAAAAAACAGCACAGGATATGGGGAGAAAGTCTGGAGTCTGGCCAATGCCTGTGATTTTAAATAAGTGAAATGCAGACTGTTTGAAACAGATCACAGGGATATGAGTGTCAGCTGGTGCAATAAAGTGTTATGCCTAATGACTGTAGAAGAATGAATGATCAAAAAATCTAAAACAGACATGCAAATGGAGGCGGTGGAAATAGGGGTGGGATTTAGAGTATGTGGGGCACAGAGGGGAATTTCTTAACCCCCCACCCTTCCACCCCGACAGAGAACGGCCAGGCTAACATTCAGGAGGAAATGTGGATCCCAGAAGTCTAAAAAAAGTTTCCATTACTATAGTAGAATAAAACAGGCTCTGTAAACAAAACGTATATCCCTGGGCTAAGTGTTATTATCCCGTCTTGCCCTAATGGCCAGATTTTAAATTCTCCATACCCAAATAACTTACCAGATCCCAGACTAGTGAATTCCCGTCTACAGATTTGCATGATGTGGCAAAGTCTTATGAGCAAGTCAAATGACACTACACTTGGAGTGAAGTATTTCACATGTAACATTATCCAGACATGTAACGTTAATCAAGTTGGCTAGGTATTTAGAACAAAACTGAAGAGGTAGAGGAAGGTACAGGAAGTGTTATAAACCGCGAGTTGTTTTAGCCAGACTCCACTAGGTTTGTTCCTGTCGTAGGCTTTCCTTTAATAAAAATACAGGTATATTAATCCAGTTATTGACAATAAGGGATAGGCCTATGTTGGCAACCCCTCACACTACTGGATATCTTAACGTTAAGAGTAATTCATTCCTTATCTTAAAACAAGTTCAAATCGGTGAACCACAGTCAAACTTTTGATATCATTAAGTTAGGTGATTATAAGGTATTGTACGCGATCTTGGGCACTCTTGCATAGAGCAACAACTCTATCGGTTTTATAACCGTCCGGTTACGTTTAACTGGACATGGTTTGCTGACTACACAGACCTGAAATCTCCTGAAGCTAAAACTGCCATTTGCAGACAAAATGCGCTGCCTTGAGTGAAAATAATTGTAATGAAACTCACCGTGAACCCCTTTGTTCGGTACATCGTTGACATTGAAACCCTTGGAACTATACGCTTCTTTCACATCGTTGCAGTTCTTCGTCTTCTGCTCTGCCTTCGCCGAGACAAAAATCACGGCCAAAATGTAAAGTACAAAAAGCGCAACAGTCGACTTCATTGCGGTGATGAGCGTCCAAGTTATTATTACAATACCAAGGAATGGAACGCGCTTAGCTTAAGATAAAACTACAACAAAAATTCAAATTCCACGTTGAATTTCCTCATGGATATGGGCTTCGTATCTTGCTCGGTAGAGAGTTTTTACCTCGCCAGTTCAGCGAAATAAAGTTTGCTAGCAAGTTGGTTGACTAACCTAGCTATCGCTAACTAACTTGAGTTTTCGTGTCCATGTAGTTCTTTGACTCCTCCAAACTTTCAGCTTCGAACGAACTGTCCCTGCAAACTCAAACAGACGCAGTTTTGAGACTGACAGAAATAAGTCCGTTCAATAGTATTTTCTTCGATGTGGTGAGGTACAAAAGAATCCACGTTAAAAAGGGAAAAAAACAACACCGGGAGACTTTGAAATGCGCTCGACTTAAAATATCTTTACAAAATATTGCGTGATTCCTTGCGTGTTCTTTGATCGGGGTTCGGAATGACTACTTCAACAATGAAATAAAAATGCTGTGTGGCAAACTTGTAAGATTTCTGTACAAACGTTCTACGACGGGACGCTGACTGTAGTTACCGTGTGCTAAAATCCAAAGGCTGAACGCATTGTGAGGACTGAAGTGGAGAGAGTTGGATTGCGCGACCACGCATGGAGTTCCGGATAAAGAATGGGGCGAGCAAAATACCTGGGGTGGATTTTGGAGCCGGGGGCTTGACAATTTTAGCACCAACACACACAGGCCGTGATTTTTAGGAAACATTGAAATGATCCCTCCACTTTTTTTTTTTCAAAAGCCAGAGCGGCATTCAGCAAAGAAGGACATTTTTTGCCTGTTAATCTATAGCTTTTACTTCTGATATCCTATCATAGCTTCTATGCGTTAGGCTGCAGTCTAGACCTACATGAAAGGTTAGGCTATGCTCAGTTTTTTTTTTTTTTTTAATGTAGCCTAGATATTTGAAATATAGCCTAGCTTTCGTATATGGACCGCATGTCATGACCATAATGACTTGATAAATACAGAACACTGCTTTTGTTTGCAACTGCATCCACAAATTTCTTAGAAGCAAACACTTAGAGGTTCAACACATCATGCCTTTCACAGTCACAGCGGTGTTGAATTTTACATACATATGCTTGCAGTGATACCCATCCACCAAGTAGCCTACTAATGCTTCTGCTGTCACAGGCACAAGCAAATAGCAGCGCCTACCATGAACAATATATCATGCACAGGTGACACATACAGCAACAATTCCTTGGTTGCCCCATGTCACGAAATGTGACATGGTGTTGCAAAGTTGACTCTATGCCCAGCTGACTTGGGACATTAGCCAGGGGTTGGCATCTGCTGGTGGAAATCATGGATTATGATGAGTAGCCGACTGCCTGAAAGCCTCAATTTAAATATAACATGTAGGGCTGGGTGATAAGTTATGCCCAAACATGTGAAAACAATATATTTTCCCATATTGACTCATGTGTGGTCTTTTTATCAGAGTGCTGGGCTCTAAAACCTCAAACACAAATCCCACTGGATGGGGCAGAAACACATGACTTGTGGCTAGTGTACTTACGTGGCACAGTATAAGAGCACACACAGTGGAATGCACAAAATAAATGATAATAATAGCAATACCTAATAAACAACAGTTAGACTAATAGTCCTGCTGGTTCAATTATTTTTTGGATTAATTTGCTGAGTCCTAGCCCTGTTGCTGAGCAAGTGATGTTGGTGCTGGAGGTGACTCAAAACTAGCATGTACATTGAAACACACACACACACACACACACACACACACACACACACACACACACATTTTTTTCTGTTTTGTTTATTTTTGTTGTGAATATCTGGGTTTGGGTGTGGTGATGTGCCAGTGGCAGTGCTGAGCACTGTTGGCGGAGAATGGGGAATACATCCAGCTCCAGACGCTTCAGCCGTTTCCCAGGACTGCAGTTGGTAGTGTCCTCCTCTCTGCCATGTACACCAGTGTGAACTGAGCCACTTGTGGCTTTGAAATCATGTGGAAAAGGACAGAAATACTGAACTGCCATTACATTTAGGACAATTCTTATTACCAGAGATGCTGACAGGGGTTCGAGAGCAAGTCTTTGCTTGCCAAGGAATTTTTCAGAAATTTCATTTTCAATCCATCATTTTCAAACCTGTGTGGATTCTCAGAACGGAAGGATTCAAGACATTTATCACAATGCAGATCTTTTGTTCCCATTAGTTTCAAGAATTTCCTTGCTTAATTACGGGCCCTGGAACATGCCAGGACTTGTGCAGGCCAGGAGCGTGCATGTAGCCATATGTGTCAGTATGAGTCTGTGTTCATAGTTTCGGGGGAAGCACTCAGCAAAATGACATTCATCCCTTTGTGCCTCCACATTCCACAGCCTGCCCCATTCATGCCTGTGTGACTGAGGCAAAGCGGGGAAAGCAGCAGCAGGCCAATGGGAAGCTGAATGGGGGGGAGGAGGGGAGGGGGGGGGTGTGGGGGCTGGGGGTGTTGAGGCTCTTGGCTGGCTGTGTGGCTGGGAGATAGAGTGGGCTGGTGTTGCTTTCAGTGGGGCAACAAAAGGTGAAAGAGCGGCCCTGAGTGTAACTGACAAATCTGGGTCCGCGCTGAAAGAGGCGAGGCATGGCATACCAGGGGCTGATGAATGAGATCAGACCCAAAAGGTGGTGAGAAAGGCACTCAACGCGCGGATATATGCATGTGATGGGCTGAGTCGCAGCGGAGCAGGAGCCTGGATATGTTTACTTTCACCAACATGAGAGCTCAACTTCATACACTATCACTGCACTGAATGAATTACTGTGGCAAAGGACCATTTTTTCCCTAATTAAAGTTGCTAGTTTCATTGCAAAGTTTCTCTTCATTACTTTGACAAAGTACGGTGTAATTTAGACAATTTATTCTTATCAGCACGCAACCAGCTTCACCACTTTTTAAAACATGTTTTAAATCACTGCAATTATGCATACTAAGAATACAATTCAATCACTTCAAATAGTTCCCAACAATAACAGAGGAGATGAAAAGCTGAAAATACATATTTTTTTCATGCCGAGATTGGCTTCATAATTCCTTAATTTCCTGACTAATGTGGCTACTAAGACAACCATTAGAATATTTATTTATTTATTTTCAAAAGTATATTTATTCATTTATTTTCAAAAGTGTCTGTAGTATAGATTTTTTGTTACTGTTTGGAGAAAGGTGCGCTCCCTACTCAACCGAGTCATGGGTTTGTGCTGCAACATCTGGAATTAAAAACACTTTTGAAAGTAACTGGTGATATAAAGGGACCTGTTACATTATATATGGACATTTATGGAGACAAAAAAAGCATCCAATAGGTGTCCTAAAGTACTAAGTAATATTATTATGTAATTAAAGTATTATAAGTAATGAATGAGTGTTTCTTTCATAAACCCCTCCCCCCATTGCCCACCATGCTAGTATCTGAACTTATACTTTCCTCCCATAGTTCAAACTGCCCACTCTGAAAGGTTCTCTTTGTTATTCAAATCCAGAGTCACTCCAGGAGGGGCATGTTCTCAACATGTTGCACTAGTAAAGCTTTTCTCAGACAAAACATTTAAGGCTAACAAGGCAGAGAAACATGATTTTTTTTTAATAACTGTGCAGGGGTAAATATGCAATTATGTTTTCTGAAGTAGTCCCTTTAGTCTGTAAGATGCATTTAACTACTTGGTTGTGATTGAGCCTCCATTGCACAATATCAGCAATAAAAAGCATCTTAAAAGCATCATCTCCATTATCTGGAATGTCAAACATCCTCCAAATGATTTACCAAGAAACTTATTTTACAAACACTTATCAGAAGTCCAGATCTGCTAATCAGTATTGATACTGTTACCTCAGAGTCATAAAGGCCACAAGCAATGGACTAAATTGCATGGCCATCACAATTACATGCCCCTAGAGCAGCCAATGGTCGCAACAGTAGATTCCTGTTGAGCAACTAGCACCCATTGAGGGCAACATCAGCCTCCCCCCTCCATGAAAAGCTGGGGCAACTCCTGGGTGGACAATCTATTACCCTAAGAAAACAGTTGGACCTGCGCATTTCAATTGGGCTGTTTGCCCATTCTCTCTTGCGTCCATTAACATTCAGTGTATAGGCCAACATCAGCTGCACAAGCCTCTGTTTCTGGAGGCCACCAACACTGCCTCTCCCTTGTGCCCCTCCTGCCCTAACCCCCAAAGGAGGTGCCTGCGCTGCGCTGGCCGGCTGGAGCAGAGAAAAGCACAGCTGGATCCTACAGGGTCTTATCTGGATCTGAGGAGAAGGGGCATGTGTGAAAAGTTACAGGGTGGGGGAAAGTGTTGGGTGGAGGTGCAACGCCACTGAATGTGTGGACACAGTCACTTATGTGGTAGTGACATTAGAAGAGCTAAGGGAATTGGCTTGATCAATTACAAACTGTTAACTTGTGGGGGTTTGTGGTAATGTAAACATTTTGGCCCGAATAAAGTTTTTCTTTGCAGCCTGAGGTGTGGCAAGCTGTAAAACTGATTTCAATTCAGTGTGAGATAATGAGCCAAGAATGAGATTAAATGCCTGGACTGGAACTCATTGCTTTATTGCAGCTGTGGACACCTCTAAATCACCCGTTGGCTTATCTTGAATTTCTCTGAGATAACACAAAGACTCAAAACACAGTCATCAATTACAAGAACAAAGGCCAGGAATTCATTCACTCTTTCAGCAGTCAGCAATTAAAACCCCCAAAAAGAGTCAAAAGCTCAAAACTGCATTTATTTCAGGATTTTTTGTTGTAGTTTCAACCAGGAAAAACATCTAAATCAAAAATCACCAATGAAGTAAAGAGCAGTATCTGGAAAGCTAATGACACAGAGTGGTTACACTGCCAGTTAGCAAACATTTGGTTACCTGAACATTGACATGTTACATGAGAAAAGGAACTCTTTAGCGGAGTTCTACAACACTACAGTTACCCCTCTACACTCTGATGGGCCATTACCCATCTGATCACTAGGACAACATTGGAGAAGCCCCATCCCCCCACCCCACCCCATCAAACCAATTGTGTATGTATGTATGCATGTATATGTGGTGAGCCTACTGTATGTGGACTAAGCACTGCACAGGTTGGCCAAACGGCCTTGTGGGACATCCCTGCCGGCCAATCAAGACACACACAAAGAGTAATGGGACATTCAGCATTTCATTAATGGCCCCCTGGAATGCTCCGTTACAGACGGTGTCAATGAGCAATTTAATACCCCTCAGTGTAAACTATGAAATTCAGAACTGTTTTGTTAAAGGTGACATTGTTCGCTTTTTAATGAAATGTGTAAAGATTGAATAAATACAGACGAAATAATTGTTTGGTAATGTAATTTGCCTAATTGACGCATGTTTTATCATGCCATCAAGTCATTCAAAAACAGCAGTGTTTCTATGGAAACACTGAAAAAATCAAATCAAGATGTAGCTTCTGGCTTGTAAAAAGTCACCAGTTCCATCACCTTCAAGACATAAAACAAGTCGATTTTTCACCTGTACAACTGATATCTTACTGACTCACAAGTGGGAACTGTTTTGATGAGAGGGAAAAAAACACATGTTAGTTTAAATCATTTTCTTTATGATACAAGACTTTAAATACAGCTGGTGTTCAAATGTTTCTTAGCCCTTGGTTAGCAGATGCATCTTGTCTGGGGCGAAGGGGTGAAACTGACAAGGTGTTTTCACCAAGCAATGCAAAACACTTGAATCATGCTGATCATTCTGTTCATCACGTAAGAGCATGCCCTCCTAGATACAGTTGCCATGGCAACGGGTCAGTATGAGATGAGAGTGGGACTTGGAGGGGTCGCCACTCAGGAGCAACCTTTCATCACACCGGCATAATGACAGCCTCATTAAGCACTGACCCCAGAGAGACTCTGTGTGTGTGTGTGTGTGTGTGTGCGCTTGTGTTTGTTTGGGTGTTTGTAAGTGTATATGGGTGTGTCTATGTGTGTGTCTGTGTGTTAGAGATCATGAGTTTGGATGTAATGGGCATGTATAATAATGAGTGTAACCTTAGTTAGTGTAAGTACTGTAGGTTCTTGTCTCTATGAGAGGTGTGCTTGTACACAAATTAGAAATATCAGGCTGAGAAGGAGAGAGCAAGAACATGAAAACTAAGGGAGGGGGGGTAGAGGGACAGAGGGCAAGAGAACCCTGACCAAACATTTTGATAGTGAATTTCCAAGGAACGAACCACAGCTGGGTGTCACCCCTCAGGGAGGGAGCTTTCACAACGATACACCAATCCCTTGATCTCTCCTCTGTGGGTCATTTACTGCACAGGAAATGAGCGGAAGAGGTGTGCTTTAAAGCTGTGTGTGTGAGTGTGTGCGTGTGTCTTGCAGAGTATGTATGTGTGTGTTTGGCTATGTTTACCCATGAGAGTGTGTGTGTGTGTGTGTGTGTGTGTGTGTGCTGTGTGCGTGTGTGTGTGCAAGAGAGAGAGAGAGGGAGATTGTGTGGGTGTTGGGCAGACCAGAATAAAATAGTTTGTCAAGAAGTCACAGAAGGTTTGCGTCCACTGGAGGAGCCAGAGCGTTCCAGGCTCCATTAGTCACACCTCCAGCCAGTCCAAAAGCACTCGTGTGTCTATAAAACTCAATGGCATGCCCACTTTTCCAGGGGAAAACACTTCAAATATGTCTCTTGCCAGCCAGAGTCTGGATGCTTTATAGCGTATTTCTAAAGCACCCAATGTCCAAGCTGAAAAACACATAATTGTAGCACGGTACTAGCCTGGGTGGATAAAACATTGGACAGGGTTGCTAGGTAACTTATTTACATGCTAATGCGTCCCAGTTGGTTTTTGCTTGGCAACTGGGACTACCTCACACACACACACTTACACACACTCACAGAGCGAGAGAGAGAGAGAGAGAGAGAGAGAGAGAGAGAGAGAGAGAGAGAGAGAGAGAGAGAGAGAGAGAGAGAGAGAGAGAGCGTCTTAAAACAAGAAATATTTGTACATTTTATACAGAACTGGGACAACCTGTGCCACAGATAGCAAAAAAGACAGCTAGGACTCCAGTGTCTCACAGATGACTGGTGCCAGTCCACACAAGATTGTGCAAAATCTATAAGGAGGCCTCAGTGCCTTCAAGGTAACAGACAGACAAACAAAGAAATAAATAAAAACAAAAACAAGATTTCTCCAATTTGAAAAATGTCCCCCTCCAACTTCCTAAACCCCACCCCCCTCCGCCGTTGTATCCAGGGACAGGATGCTGTCTGTGGTGATTGGGGGTGCTGGCTGGGGGTGGTCACTGGGGCTGGAGACGGACGAGGGTGGTGAGGAGAAGGAGCAGAAGCAGGAGGGCCGGACTGGGGCCACACACACACCCTGCTCTCCCCGTGGCCGAGGGGCCCATGTGTGAGTCGGTAGCCAGCCGAGGCGTCAGCAGCAGTTCGTGGAAAGTGAGGTCATCCATCGCCAGGTTATCTGCCAAGTCTGAAAAAGGAAGGGGTTGGGGGCAGAGAAATATAGAGAGATTAGAAGAGTTAGTAGCAAGACAGTGAAAGCAGTGGATAAAATCATGAATGGGCAGCCATCTTGAGAAACTGGTGTGAGGCTCTGAGCAGTGCTAGCCTCACAGCACTCCCACGCACGCTCCAACCGCACATGATAGGATCCGGGGTGGGGGGGCGGGTGGGGGTGGGTCAGGGCGCTTGGCACACAGACCTGGACATCAACAATACTGCTGGGGTCAGAGAGATACAGGATGGTGGAGACCACAGATTCCCCCAAGACAAACAAGCCTGCGGTATTTGCTTTGCATAATGTTCATGTGAAATGCGTCCGTTTCTGCCCGGTGAAAACTCCTGCCGCTGTTCTCCTGCTGGGTGGCGTGTTGGCTTAAGTGAAACACTGTAAGATAGCACTCATCACATAGCCCAGCTAGCCACGGCTGCACTCTGGCTCTTAAATCAACCTCCACTGCTCCCCTCCCCTCGCTCCCACAACAACTATTCACTTCCAGGAACAGACCCACTTGGCAGGCTTGCGTCTGACCTAATATTAAAGTGATGAGAAATTTCTTTTGTTGAGAATGATGGCCTCCCAGTGAAAAGCTAAAAATGCAGGCATATTAGCAGCATTGCACTAAGAGGCCTATTTGTTGGCTGGACACATGCGAGCACTGGAGCGCTGGGCTGTCTGTCCGAGTCCCTGGTCATGTCAGTGACCTTGTGTCCACTGGCTGCCCTCGCATGGGCTTACTCTCACCACAGCTGTCTACTGTGAACACTGGCTCAGGGCACTTTCTCAATGACTTTGTCACCCCATGACATGCACACATAAACACACACACACACACACACACACAAACAGAGAGAGAGAGAGAGAGAGAGAGAGAGAGAGAGAGAGAGAGAGAGAGAGAGAGAGAATGAAGGGCTGAATTATGAGAATGGGCAAGAGGATATCAGTAATAAAAGGCTACTCTAGAGAGGAACGCTAGCTATGTGTGGATGTGTCCCCTGTTGGGCCAGCTGTGGGTCTTCTCTCTCACACACAGGCAAACACAACACACACACACACACACACACACACACACACACACACACACACACACACACACACACACACACACACACACACACACACACACACACACACACACACACACAGTCAAATACACACACGCTGACCCCCACCAGCAGTGCATTTCTCACATACCCCACTCTGTCCCCTAGCCGCAAATACTCCCTCCCCAGCTCCCACCACACCAGACAAAACAAGCGCATGGTGGTAGACCCAACACACATGCAGCGTTTACACACAAACAGGAGTCAAAAGGCCAGTATATACACAAACCAGGCAGCTGGACCCAGAGAGAGCATGCGTGGACATTGACATGAACTGAAAAATTACAAAGCGTGTGTGTGTGGGTGTGTGTGCGTATGCAGGGATATTTCAACACTCCCAGAGTCTGCCTTCTTAAATAAACAACTTAATCAACATCCTGATAGTCCCTTAACAAAACATACCAGTCTAATAGTAAAGTTGTCAACACGTGGATCGGAGAGGTCGGCGCAACGCTTCAAAAGAAATCCGACATAACACATTCTGATCATGCACACCATACTGTGTCTAATGGAAGGCAACCTGGTCAGCAATCCAAGCGCACAGCACTCAAATACCAGGAGAAATAGAGAGAGGACCATGCCAAATCAAGCCCAGTCATACCAACCAGGTGAAGCAATGCGCAGATGTGCTCCCGACCTCCTGCTCGCGCCAGGCAAGGAGAGTGGAGAGGAGCGGAGCGGAGAGGAGAGGAGAGGAGAGGAGAGAGGGCTTTCAATTACGGGCCGTTCCTGCCTGGATCAGGGGGAGAGAAGTCAAAGTCTCCATTAATCGTGGAGGCCAGCGTCAGCTGTGGCACTGCCGCCAGTGAGAAGCGGGGCGTTGGGGCAGGGGCAAAGAGGACCGAGGGGCCCCTGTCTCGGGGGGTCTCCTTGGCGGCCAGGGGCCCATTTCAACAAGCCTGGGCTTTAAAACAGAGGAAAGGGGCAAATAAATAAACCTTGTGATGCCTTGAAAAGCCCTCCTCAAGATTTCTCAGCAATTACGACAGCGGCTGAATGCGAGCCAATGGACAATTAGCTTTTTCTTCCCCTCCGCCCATTCTCCCTGACAAGGCGGCGTTTAAACATTCTTCAGCGTCTGAAAGGACGATTTGTCATTGTGACAGGCTACACTGTACCACCAAGCCAATTAAAACCAAAAGGTGCAATTCGATACAGCTTTTATTTACACAATCAGAGAGACACAAGGTGTGTACATGTAGTCACTCAGGCCAAGCAATGCCTTCAGATTTGTGTATTAGTGAATAGGAGCCTGTCTGTGTATTATTGCGTGTTCAGAAGCATGTGTGAAAGAGAAGGTGGATTGTGTGGTGTTGAAGGGCAAGAATGAGAACATTATGAGGAGAAAATAACACTGGGAAAGACATATTGGACTTGTAACACAGCCTTCAAATCTATAGGGTGTGGGGCCAGCATTCTGGCACAAATGAGGGGGAAAGGCATTGTGGTAGAGTCTAGCAATAGCCCAGTAGGGGATGTGACCAGGGACCTTCTTACTGGTGGAGTTTGCAGAGCTTATGATATCTGCACTGAGTTAAAGACACCTGTGTGAGTTTGTGTCTGTGCTAGCATGTGTGGAATGGTGTGAGAGGAACAAAAGAGAGAGAGAGAGGGAGAGAGAGAGAGAGAGAGAGAGAGAGAGAGAGAGAGAGAGAGGCAGACAAAAGGAGGAGGGCCTGGCTTTTCTTTGCCCCCTCGGTCAGGGGAGAGGCACGGCCTGCCCGACAGCCTCAGATAATTAGCTGCATGAATGTATGGATGCCGGCCGTCTAAAAATAGGCCTGGCAATCCCTCCCTTGGTGATTAATGTGACCAACATGGGACTTTTTGACACAGAGTGGATGGGGGGCCTTCCTGTTTGCCAAACCCCCTCCGTGGCTATCAATTTTGGGAGGGGTGTAGGCTGGTGGTGGTGGAGGGTGGGGGGACATGCCACACTGCTAGGCTGGCCCACCCGTCCTATCTGTGGCTTACGAGCTCCAGTTACGACCTGGGTGAGAGGTCAACAGTCCAGCCCATTGATCGCCAATGGCAGCCAAAGATTGGCCTCTCTGCCGAAAGTACATTATATCACCCACAGAAACAAACACATAGACATACTCGCACAAACAAACCTCCCTGACTGACAGACACATGAACACACACACACACACACACACACACACACACACACACACACACACGCCACAGAAACACCACAGACACACACACACACACACACACACACACACACACACACACACACACAGAAACACACACACACACACAGACAGAAACACACACACACACAAGCTTTGTAAGGGTTTTTACGGCCCGCTCTCCTGGGGAAGAATGGGCCGTAGTGGTGCTGTGCTGGGCCAGAGAACTGAGAGGGAAGCGGTGAGGGTGTTTGTTCGTGCTTTTGTGCGTGCGAGTGTGTGTACTTTACAAGTCACCTGAAAGAAGGCGAGCTTCTGAAAACACAGTCTTCAAACACTCACTGAATCAAGCCTTTATGTACTTTGGTTGCTGAAAGGAAAGCACACATGTCGAACAATAACAGAGATTTGTAAGGTTAACTATTGACTGTGTCTAACTGAGTTTGACGAGAATGGTGGACACAATTCCAAACACTCCTCAACATGTCTGATAACCAAAGAAATGTACTATTCAGCAATTTACACAGTCACAAAGTCTGAGTTGGACTGATGGGTTTAAAATCTGCTGCGACAGAATTTCTGTAAATGCTGACACAAAATCGTGTATCGCTATCGTGTAGCCAAGTCTATATTTCTTATCCTTTCAAAAATTGCAATTTCACCACGTCAGCAATAGTAGACAATGTATGTGACAAATAAACTCTCTTGAGATGTGCACTTAAGACTTCCTATATTGGGGCAATGTTTTTGAAACCTGCAACGCAAATTCGCAATATCTATGAGTTAGTTGTTATTTAGTCTTACAAAAAAGAATCCGACCTTTGACCCTGCTAAAGACATCCCAGAGCCTCAACCTGATGTTCAGCCGGCACTACACTAGTGTTAGTGCTCTAGATGCTCACACATATTTCACGCACCCACACCCACAGTCGCCCATCTACTCTGCTCAGCCTACACTCCACCCTCTCCAGCCTACACTTCACCCTCCTCGGGCTACCTATCACCCTGGGGTGCTCCAGCAACCTGACTACTCTCCAGGTGTCTCTCTCTCTCTCTCTCTCTCTCTCCTATTCGAACTCTCGTGCTCCTTTGCATCCCCAAACCCGGGAGATCCCGGTGGCTATTTTAATTGGCTGGAAGTTGAGAACTTATAACACACAACTATTTTACCGCTACCAACATAGTTTATAGGACGCAACTGCCTGTAAATGTATGCACTTACTTATGTATTTACTTATTTAAGTATATTTATTTATTTATTTATTGAAGTATTTATTCATCCTCAGAATGCATGACATACTGTGTTCTAGCTCTGGAAAAACTGTGGTTTTGTGGCTATGATGTTGTGTTGCTATGGTAAAGGAATCCAAATAGTAACCTGTGATAGTAACCGCCAGAGCCCTTTCAATGGCAATAGATAATACAATAGATAGAACCTTTGTTCTATGCACCTATTTGCTGAAATATTGCAGCATCCTGTCTCTTGCTGCTGGCTTTGCTCTGAACGCTCCCCTCAGGGTGTATTCAAGTACCACCTGCTGTGCAAGCAGTTTTGCTACTGGTGTGTTCAAAAGAGTGTGTTGAGAATGAGACCTACACCAGTTTGAGAGAAAAAGAGTGGATCTACAGTATACGCAGTTGCCAAAAAACTGTAACAAAGTCTTTCAACAAACCTAAGAATATGACAAAACTCTGTCATAGGTTTCTGGAGTAATTTCAGCAACATTTAATAGTTCATCATATGACATGCTACCCTCTGGTCTTTTCTACAAGGAGTCCAGTGAAAAGATCTCTTCTCAGGCCCTGTAATAAGCAGGCCACCACTAATGGGTGGATGCCAAGTCCCAGATCTACACACACCTGTGCATGCAGTTGCTGCTGCATTTATCCAGGAGACACGAGATCTATACAGGTGCATTCTAGGACTAGATAAAGAGGAATGGAATGTGTGTCTAGACGCAGGTGTTCCTTTCACAGACGGGGGAAATGGCTTAGATTGCAGTTATATTGGCAGAGTTCCGTGGCTAGGAAAACATAGCAGGAATAACGGGAATTCTATCGTGTCTTCCTGAGGCTTATATGTTCTTCTGATAACTAAATTACCGGGGCAGACATTCCTTCCTTTGTTTTTCCTGCTCCGCCATCATGTGGAGAGTGCAAAAGTTATTGTCACGGACTAGGGGAGTTCTCACTGCACAAAATGTTCTTTGGGAAGGTAATGAGTTGTAGACGAGACCTCTCGGTGTGTGCCAGTGTGTGAGTGTATATCTGTGAATGTGTGAATGTGGAATGTGTTCTTGTGTGTGTCCATGTGTGTGAAAGTTTGCCCTGACTACTGCACAAGTTAATGAAACACATTCCATAACTCAGTTGGTCTTAAAACACACCAGAGAGAAACAATAACATTACATACATGTTGGAATTCTGAGGGAATACACTGTCTCCTTTTTTCCATGAAACTCTCTCAAACATAACTGTGTATATTTTACTTTTCCCTCATAACCAAGGAAAAGGTACCATGACTTCCACCCAGAGGCCTTCCCAGCAAGTCTAGACTGCTCTCCCATGTTGGCCAGGGGCACAGGGGTGGCTCTGTCTGAGGAGGCCCAGCGACAGCGGCAGCTGGCTGGAAGCAGGGCAGGCAGGCAGGCAGGCAGGCGGGTGGGTGAGGGCTAGGTGGGGTTGGGTGAGGGCTGGGTGGGGTGGGGGTGGTCTGAGGTTGGGTTGGGTTAGGTTGGGTTGGGTTGGGTTGGGGGTACGTTCGAGCCCTACGCTCCCACACCCATGGAGTCGTGGAGCCGACCGCAGAGGCACCCGGGGAGGCAGTGAGTGCAGTGCGCCAACACAAACCAGACAGTACTCTGAGAGAGAGAGAGAGAGAGAGAGAGAGAGAGAGAGAGAGAGAGAGAGAGAGAGAGAGAGAGAGAGAGAGAGAGAGAGAGAGAGAGAGAGAGGGAGAGAGAGAGAGAGAGAGAGAGAGAGAGAGAGAGATGGAGGAGAGAGAGAGAGAGGCCCCGGCTATAGCAACTCTACTGTGCTCTCCTCTGCACCTCCTCTCGCATGCCCACTGACTGTGGACGCACTGAGGGCTAAGACACACACACACACACACACACACACACACACACACACACACACACAAACACACACATGCTGTTTAAATAGACACAGATTCCATCCAGGCTACACTGAACATACTAAACATACCCACATATGTACATATCTGGCTCAACCAAAGTGGCTGGATGGTCTGGGTGAGCACTTACTATATTCCTACACACGCACACACACACACACACACACGCACACACACAGACACACACAGACACAGGCATGCACACACACACACACACACACACACACACACACACACACACACACACACACACACACACACACACACACACGCACAGTGAAACTGTCTACAACCTTTCCATCTCCACCATGTAATTCTACTGCTCTGGCTCCCCTTTGTCATGGTGAGATGGGGAGGGATGGAGAAGGAGAGAGAGAAAGAAAGAGAGAGAGAGAGAGAGATAGAAAGTAAGTGAGGGGTAAAAGTGTGGAGTGGAATTTAAGAGAAGGCAACAGTGCAGAGGTGAATCGGAGAAGTGAATCAGTCAACGATTCAAATCAAATGCAGTTCTTGTAAAATTCCACACACTGTTTTAATTGCTATCTGTTCTGTTGGGAGCGTACAAGTACACAGTCCCAGCTCTGCAAACAGGAACCTACTTGGCTAAGACTAAGCCACTAACTATTTCAACCAATCACACTAGCATGAACCAGCCAACCCTGAAGTGTACTACCGGTAATGTACTAAGGGTTCAGTATTTAGGGCTTAGGTGGGATATTGGGATTGGGCCATTGGCTGGTGAGTAAACCCTAGCATGGATGAATATGACTGGTTTGAGGAGGGGTAATTGATTCCCCTGCCCAGCGCCACCCGTCTGTGCGCAGAGTTGGCGAGTGTGCCAACATTCCGGGCAGCGCTGTCAATGGGCCGCTTTGTGGAGACAAATGTGAGTCAACACCTAGTAATTAGCACAGGCCTGAGTGTTACCTCTGGTCCAGTGCTATCAGTGACGATGACCACCTCGCCACACTCACACACACCCATACACACACACACACACACACACGTACGCACGCAAACACACGTCTCCATGCACCAATTAGATTTAGTCCCAATGTATTTTTAGCCCTGGACTTCAGAGGCCATTTACTGGCTTGAGAAAAATGAGAGAGAGAGAGAGAGAAGAGAGAAAGAGTGTCTGTGTGTGTGAGAGAGACAGAGAGAGAGAGAGAGAAATAAAGAGGTGAGCATAGAGAAAAAGGACAGTGAGAGTGCGGAGGGAGAGGCAAGGAAAAGAGTGAAAGAGTGAAAGATGGGGAGAGAGAAACTGGGAGAATATTTGGGGTCAGAAATATGAAATTCCTGCAGGGTGAGCTAGGCCAAGTTACACTCTGGAAATAAAAATGTGTGTGTGAGAGCGAGAGCCTGGGAGAGGTAAGAGGCATAAGAAATCACACACACACAAAGAGCTGATTCTGTGTGTATGGCAGGAGAGAGGAGGCAGAGAAAGAGGCACGGGACAGGAGAACTAAGAATGATCACTTTCTCCCTGCTTCTCCTCTTTCTGATTCACTTTCTCCCTGCTTCTCCTCTTTCTGATTCACTTTCTCCCTGCTTCTCCTCTTTCTGATTCACTTTCTCCCTGCTTCTCCTCTTTCTGATTCACTTATTCCCTCTTTCTCCAGCATCACTTTTTCTGATTTTCTCATTCCAGAGTAGATCTTTACAGTTCTGCCCTAACCCTAAGACTTGAGTGTACTGTAAGAGGATGGTGAAGCCCTAACCCTAAGACTTGAGTGTACTGTAAGAGGATGGTGAAGCCCTAACCCTAAGACTTGAGTGTACTGTAAGAGGATGGTGAAGCCCTAACTCTAAGACTTGAGTGTACTGTAAGAGGATGGTGAAGCCCTAACCCTAAGACTTGAGTGTACTGTAAGAGGATGGTGAAGCCCTAACTCTAAGACTTGAGTGTACTGTAAGAGGATGGTGAAGCCCTAACTCTAAGACTTCAGTGTACTGTAAGAGGATGGTGAAGCCCTAACTCTAAGACTTGAGTGTACTGTAAGAGGATGGTGAAGCTTGTCCCTTTCCAGCTTGGGCTCTTCAGTGTGAGACCGATGGATCCCTCATTCTAAGTCATGTAAGGACCAATGAACTGGCAACTAACATGAACTAAATTGGGCATAGGGAAATGAAACTGAAAGTAAGTTTCTGTGCCCCATTCTGTTAGTGTTAACTGTGTTTCACTACTCTGTCGTGTTCAATCTTTGCATTCTCTTTCCTCCCAACAGCACTCGGTGTCCTGCAACTACAGGGCTATTAATTTACTCAAGGTAATCACATTTCTCCAGTGATTGACCTGAAGCAGCCAATCATGAAGGATTTGGCCTTTAATTAGCTTGAATCAGCCAATCATGAGGGATTTCTCCTTTAATTGGCCTTAATCAGCCAATCATGAAGTTTGGGGCTCAGAGACATTGGGATTCAGCCAGGCAGCCATCCTGCAAGGAATCATGGGAACACAAGAATGTGGGCGAACAGAATGGCAGGACGGCAGAATGAGCCGAGAGAGAGGGGGAGAGGGAGGGAGGCAGTGTGTCTGATGGACACTACGCACAGAGGCGTCTGGAATCAATTTACGGCATCGCCAAGCGTCTGGAAATGTAAATAAATCCCTTACGCAAACAAACGCATATCTGAGCAGCCATGTAAAAAACACCACTAGTTCAGTTCAAGTACTGGGCTCCAAAGGAGAAAAAAAAGTTTCCTTTCAGACACTGAGCTAAACATGGTTCCAATTTGCCTCTCAAGATGTGATGGCTAAAATTGAATTGTGCTTCCTCTAACTGAACCCTATTGTTTCCTGTAACAATGTCACCTTTGCTTCCCTATATGTCTGTTCTCGGCGAGGAGATGGAAGTGAACACCAACTATCCTCCAGTGACAGGTCTGCCCCACCTCGAACGCTGGAGAATAAAAAACAGGCACGGGAAAGGGCACCTCAATGGGTCAAATCCCATAAAATCTATCAGGAACCTACATTTGGGGTCCTTGGAGAACTGCACCTTGTGCACTCCAAAAGTCCATCCGCTCTGGCATTGTTTACACAGATGGCGATTTAGATTCATTATTTATGTGAGCTCTGTGTGTATGTGGGAGGGAGTGTGTGTATGCACGTGTGTGTATGTGTGTGTGTGGGGTTTGGAAAAAAGGCAAATGTTACAGAAACCCGATGTTTATAAGCCCTGTGAAGAAAGGGAACGATACAGCAAAGCCCCAATACCGTATTTCTCACGGTCCCCTCCCTCCTTCTTCACGTCACTGACTCTCCCCCCACCTTTCTCACCCCCATACCCCCCGCCCCCCAAACACACACACACACACACACACACACACACATATCCTCCACCCCCTCCTTTCCCTCTCCCTTCATCTCTGATGGGG